>VYXH01012756.1:139924-177105 GCA_013397275.1 Burhinus bistriatus
CCCCTAAAAAAAAAAAAAAAAAAAAAAAGCTTCTTTTACAATAAGCACATAACATAAGATTTCACTAACAATAAAATATACAATATGTTTCAGATATTATTTTCAGGATATCACATTGAAAGACTCTCATAAAATAAAATATTCTACCCTAATGCCACACAAATTAGTAGTCAGGTTAGGGCTAGTCGGCTAACACTAGCATTAGATGAGATAGTTTTAAAAACATGCTCTCTTTGAAATAGCAAAACATCACACACAGAACAGCCGTCTCACCCAGGAAAAGTGCAGTTTTCTACCTCCTGAGAAGATGAACAACTGTTAATTTTCACTCCTGGGACCTGGATGAAGTTTGGCCGTAGCAGGAGACCAACTGAGTCACTAGAACACTTCCCACCTTTCAACTCAAATTGCACAGGATTCATTAGCTTTGATAAACACTGGGGAGGAAGAGGGACAGTAAGGGCTAGCAGCAGCCCTGATCATTGTGTAGGAATTCAGTGAAGAAAGGAAGAATAATGCCTGGATAACAAAGCACAGAGAAACAGAAAAGAGACACACATAACGGAAACCTTCAAAGGGTCCTGCAAATAGCCTTTTGCATTGAAAATCTTGATTAACATCTGTGACATGTATGTATATCCTCATAGAGACATATATTTTGAGGCAAAAGGAAGACTCGAGTTGTTCTAAACCGTGTTTTCCTGGCTCTCTGCACAACTGGTATCTGCAAAGCAATCTCAGGAATAGTAGAGCATGGAGGATTGAACCTCTCCCAGGACTCAAGCTAATGACATCACTTCGGTGTCAGGATGAACCTAAGTTGCCAGAAATTATTTTGGCTCCTTCGACTTCTACAGAACTCCTGAAGAACTAAATATTCCCATTTCTTAGTTTTGTAAAAGCTATACCTTAAATTTGGCCTTATTTATGTCACAATACTGTACAATCTGGCAGCATTTAGACACAGATAGTTTGTGCTGACTGCACAGTAGTAACTAACAACACAACTGGTCTTTTATTCTGAGTATTGGGTATAAGAATTTACAAGCTTGTATAATGTTCCAGGGTTGTAATATTACACATCTTGGAGATTTACTGTAATTCCTATTGATATGAACAAAAAAAATTCTTTCTGAATGAAATGTTGCAAGTTAGTGAAGACTTTTATTCTCTGCTGCATAATCTGATTCATGTTTACCCTCAACATTAATATTAGCTGTGACAGCTATATTAAGAAACGCCTACAAAAAGTAGCAGCTTTACAAACTCTCAAGTTCCTGCAGTAACTGTTGAACTCTTTTTAGTCAAATAACGTAACTTAAAATAAATGCAAACTGTTTCTTTTATTTTTCACTCATGAAATATGTATTTTTATGCTTGGCTTTTGCAATTATTTAAAAAAAAAAATAAAAAAAAGGAAGTCATGTCCATTATATTGTTTCCCATAAACTCCCCCGATAGGTTCATTGCCAATATTTTTGTTGCTAGTCCCCATGGAAACCAATACAATGGCTTTCAAATCTGTTTCTTAGAAAGGACTATTCCAGTCCCATCTTTCAGCCTCTGTAGATTTTCAGTAATTGCTGAGATGTTCTGACATTCAATGATGCTATCCAAATAGGTGTCAAATTTGATAATAGTGCTATGTTAAAATAATCCTTTTAAACTACTATATGCACACTAGTAAGAACTTGTCAAAAAATGACAAAAAATTATCAGTTAAATACTTTAAATATAGTATTTTACTTAAAGTTACCAGAGAATTATCTACAATTTAAATATTTAAAACCAACCAATCACTTTGGTATTCTCAGCTTTTCCATTGCTTAATTTCTGATCCCTCCTACTCCCTTTTGATTCCACATCTCTGCAGTCACGGTATAATGGGAAAACAGAAAGTAAGAGATGAAAAAGTTTGTATTTTAACAGACCAGTTTTCACATGAAGAAGTTTTAATTTTTAACCCATTTCAACTAATTCACAACCATCTTTTAAAAAAAAAAAAACAACAGAGGCATACACACACATGCAAACAAAGATCTTAATGGAATGGTCACAGTCTGTATTTCTTCTAATTAGCATCCATGCAGACAGCCAGCACGTGCAACGAGGTGCAAGTCAAACACACTGCATGTGTACTATAAAAATAGTACAGTAGTAAGCTATAAAACTTGTTTTTTTCATAATAATGAAGAGAAGATGAACAAATACTTAAGACTTTTTCTAATTTACTAGATAATTTGAATAAAAACAGAAAAAAAGCCTCAAAAATTATGTCTTTAAGGACTTGAGTTCCCAGCAAGGAAGGAGAAGTCTAAGGAACTGTTTTTATTTTTAAAAAAAAAAAAAAAAATTATTACTGCCATGATCCATTTGTGAATAGCCCTGACTTTCAGTGAAAAATAGTGAATCATTAACCTAAAGCTAGAATATTAATGACAGCCAGTAATCACTTTGAAGCCTTATGCATTTAGCCTGTTTGGATGTAAGCCTAGTTTTTCTGGTCTTTTCAGTTGGAAGCAGAGTCCCCTAATGTTGTCCCGAGCACTCCAGTGAGAGTCCATCCTACCACTGTTCTTCCGATGCTCCCACTGTGCTGCAAGAAAGTCAAATGCGCCTGTCCTACAGCGGGGGTACATAAGAGACAGAGAGGACACATCTAGGGACAGGGCCAAGGCCTGCGGCCATTCTCACCTCACAAAATGGTTGTGGAAAAGTCAAAGGACTATCCAGTGACTCAGGAAACTGCACTATGCCATTAATCCTAGACTGTCTTTATTAGGCCTGTGCAAAATAACAGCCATTATTATGAGCTTATGCTCTGTCAGCTATGGGAGAGTGGCTTAACTCCTACTTAAATGAACGTGCAAAACATGGGAGATGATCAAGAGAGTGTCTGTACAAGAAGAGAGTCTCTTAGCTACTCAGAGGAAATCCAAGAGGTACTTTATCCTACTTGGAGACAACCACCATTGCTGAAGTAACTCAGCTGCTCCTCTGGACTCCTGGTCAGACTCTCACCATTCCTGGCAAACAGGACACACCATACGCATTTCTGTTCTGTGTTGTTTCTCAGTAATGCACCAGTCGTTGCAGGAGCTGAGAAAGCGCTTCGTTCGAATTAAGTAACAGTGCCCCGTAGAATGAACAGGATTTTTACTTTTGATTTCAACGAATCCAAATCACAATATATGTGATTGCATTTCCTTCCAAATCATACACATTGAATCCTAAGTGGTCAATTAGTGTTACTTAAAAGCTTATATATCAACACAGGTTTTTTATGTAGGTCAGATGTATTTGAAATTTTTTTCTCATCTTCTTCAGTATTATGAAACAGGACAGTGAAAATGTCTGAAGTTCCTCTTTTATGTAGGGTATATCTTCTACAGAAAGTGCTGCTTTCATTACATCTTGAACTCTCCTTTTGTGACGTGTCTCCTTAGGTTAAAAGGGCAAAGGTTGGCCAGCAGTTGCTTTTATGAAGGACTCAAGAGCTAACTTATAAAGGCCATAACATCCCTCTGTTCACAGTGGCAGTGTTCAGTTTACCTAGCTAATAGGTTATTTCAGTTACACATTCACATCCTACACAGGCTGAATTTCTGAACTATGAATGGTACCCACGCTAGTGTCGGTACACCCTTTCAGAGTCTGTCGTGCATCAGTAAATGTGGTTTTTCTGCCCAAGCATCCTTGAATAACACCAGGGTATTTGTTTAAAGAATATGGCAGGAAGGGAAGCTAAAAACTGAAACCTAAGATGAAATTTGAAGAGATAATTATAGTTAAAGAATTTGTGTTTGATTACCGGGCTTTACCTCTGGGAGTGTCCTATTGCACTCTCATATTAATATAATCTTGGCAATCTGAGAACGACTGGGCAAAAGAAAAAACCTATCATTCTGCACAGATGTGAATCAGCAGAATTGTGTTTTCTCAACTGGGAAGTGGTTTAAACTTCCTCTTTCATCTCCTATTGTTTTTAGAAAATTGTCTTGTGATTGTTCTTCAGCTACACAAACTAAGCCACTCCCTGGATAGGCCCAGGATATGCTTTGATTTCATTAACAATTTGAAACAAAACCCAAGGGACCTAGGAGTAGGATTAGATGCCTACCAGGAGATACGACACCATCTCCCTAGCGCAAAGGGGTTTTTCCATTTCAAGCAATGCTGAACTTTGATTAAATGAAGATAGCCAGGAAATAATCTCTTGTCTTAAAAGAGAGATGGCTTGTCCTCCACTCTTCCCTTGGCAGCACACACTGAGCACAAGATAGGACTAAGCCACCCTCTGCTACGTCCCTTGCAAATCCCACGGCAGTGAACAGAAGATAGTATCTGCAAGTTACACGTCTCTGTGCAGATTCCGGGCCTCAGTGTGCCTCAGATCTATACACACTGACAGCTGCAGGAGCTCAAAATCCAGGTGTAACAAAGACGGTCTTACAAAGACCTCCCCTCGCCCTGATGCGCCTTTTGCCCAGACTGCAACTGCCGCTCTGAAGTATCACACACATCGGTTGACTGTCTTCCAACTGCAGCAAGGCCTATGATGCATCTATCGAAATTCCCAACACCACCACTCCCATCCCCGTTTTCTTTCACTGACAAGTGGAACTAACATAGAGAAGGAGACAAAAAACAGACTCTCATATGGTTTGCTACCAGCACTGCTTACAGAAACACTCTGCCTGAAATTTGTTTGCCTTTATCACAATCAAATGCACGTGCCTTCATTTGCTTGCAGGGAATTGTTACATTTTCACTTTTTTTCAGTGGTAGAATTGATATGGTGAGAAAGTTTAAACCAAAGAGCTAGCATCTGTCCTCACCATGCCTGGTAAGCCTGTCCGTGCATCAAACGCTCCTCTTAATGGATGTCCAAATATACCAGGTTACTAGAAACATCCCAGCAGTAATTCCACGAGAGCTAACCATATCAAGCTCATTAAAATTACACTTGTCTCATTTGGGGTCACTAATATGTGAAAATTGCCCAATTATGGCTTTCAGTTTATATATATCAGAACTCACGGGCCCCTGAGTTTTGAAGGTGAGGGATAGAGACTGCAGTGTGCAGCATTAATTCTGCAGGAGAGCTCCCACAGGGAGAATGGTGGAAGTTGCTGAGCTGCAAACAGCTGGAGGGGGGGATGTGTGGGGTAACACCTGTGTTTGCCTGCATCTTCTCTCTTCCCTCAGCATCTGCTTCTGGCCACTGACAGAGACAGGGCACAGGGAAGAGAGAGCTGAGGAAAGGGGCTGAGGCAGAATCTTCAGGGACAGCAGTCGTCACTGAAAATCATACAAGTTACTTCTGTATTTTTTGTTCCTATTGAATTAAAAACTATTAACTGGCCATAAATTTGATCAGAGAGATTTATGATTTTTGAACTGGGGAAAAAAGCAGAAACTTTAAACTAGAAAAACTTCCCTTAGTCAGTAAATGACTTGAACAGACTTACGGAGAAGTAATTTCATGGCTATTAACATCAGAGTAGTCAGCTGCATAGCATTCATATTTCATTGTACAAACAAGCAGATAAACAACCTCCTCCCATTGTTTGTAGTAATCACAGACTGCTTAATAATTTCATGTCATTATTTCAGTTATGCAACAAATAAGGGAAATAGCAAATTAAGTCTAAAGCTCCTTCTGTGTTTTGTTCTTATATTTAAAAATCTGTCCTTTTTTTACCTGCTTAAGACAAATCTATGATTTATGCATGGTGTATGTGAAAAGAGGATAGACATACTTTTGCCAGAACAAAAGTGCATCCCAAATCTGCTTTCCCCATAAATTGTGTTCATTTATATATTAGTTTTAAGATTCCAGTCCTCTCAATGCCATACAGACGTGAGGAGGTGTAAAACATGTTAAATCTGATGGTATCCTGCTAGCCAGTAAAACTTAAACTTTCGAGTCTGTAAGACTGCAAAAGCCTGGACACTTAACACCAAAGGAAAAAAGGCAGTCTGTATTATTCAGTAAAATTCTCACCTCAAGCTTGGTAACCGCCTTTAAAATAGATTGGTGGTCAACGTACCTAGAAAGCTAAGAAAGTAAAAAAAAAAAATTCTTAATTCTATTCATTCATGTTTGTATTCTGACAGCACATATTATGAAATAGACCCTATTGTTTTGGGCTCTGTGCAAATACAAAAGAAAAATAATCCCAGCCCACAGGAGTTAATTAATGAAATGGATAGAATAAGTCTCACAAACTTGAGCTCTGCTTGTTCATCTTTAACATCTACAATGTGCTATAGATGGGGGGTTATCCCTGCAAGATCATCTTATACATCAATAGCAAGATATTTGTTCTTCTTGCTTGGTACAACTTGCTATTGATCCCTTACTGCTGGCACAGATTAAAGGAAAATACTTCGCTTTTGTTTTGTTTTCCAAAGCCACATAGTAACTGTGAGCTTAAAATAGATATGTTTTGTCTCCAAAGCCCAAATCTAGAATCAATTTTAAAACTACATTTTAAAGATAGTTCAGAAAAGAATTGGAAAGTCTCAGATCATTTTTATGCCAACTTTGTATTGCCAACTGCTGTTAAGTATCTCATCATCCATGAGTACAGCACCTGAACACACTGAAATGCAGAGTGACTGGCGAGTTGCACGTTTCTCAGCATGCGTCGGGAACGAGCAGGGAGAAGAGGGAACACATCTTTTAAATCTTTTAAATCTACTTCATGGCCAATATGTGCACCCTTCATTCACTGCAATATCACAAGATGCTCTGCGTGCACTATCATGACCTTAGATAACCCAGGGGCTGCAACAGCTCAGCACCAGAGTAAGCTCAGACTACAGTGCTAGCTGTTGCCTTGCTCAAGCTGAACCTAAGAATTAGTTACTTTGAGGGAGTGTATTCATACCTGTTGCTTTGACAGCACAAGGATCACTTTTCACTGTAACACACTTGAAGCAGAGACAGGTCTGGGCAACCTGAATGGCCAGTGTTGAAAGGGAAGACGATCTTGTGGTACCCATTGTTTGTTCTTATTAATATACTGAAATTGTTTGACAGTATTCCCCATGAACCACTCTGGAGAAGACAATGGAAGGAATTAGATGTCAAGCTGCATCTTCCCCACAGAATCCTAATGTCTAAGAATGTCCAAGTACAACACCGTAGAGTCACTGAGCGTACTATTACTGCACTATCATCACAGAGCCAGGCAGACGTGATGTTAGCTAAATGCAAGCCAGTGCAGTCATGACAGGAAAATGCTCTTCCCAGGTGAATTTAGCTGCTAAGTGGCCTACACAGAACGCTTCCTATGACTAAGGGCAATTCATTTGGAGATCTCTCAGGTATTATGCCCTAACCCTGAAGAGCTGTGTGCTAGCGACTTGGGCCATGGAAGTGGGAACTTCAAAGAAAAGAGCAGAGTCACATAGGAAAGAAGGGGTGGACAGGCAACTCAAAGAGCACACAAATGGGGAAGAATATAGTCAGGAAAATGGAATATAAAGAGGAGGAAGAAAGAATGGAGAGACATGCTAAAGAAACAAGAATGCCACAAATGAGCAAGGTCAGCAATAGAGTGGAGGAGGGTGAATTTACTGGGAAATGCTGCTTTAGTCATCCCGAAACTGTTAAGTGGTCAACTGGTTTCATCTGGAGAGAATTAGCAGGGGCAGAGGGGGAGCAGATTCACAAAACTGCTTGAGGAAGTGGTAGTGTCAACCCCCTATCGCCAAAAGCTTGGCTGTCGGCACGCTCACTCAGGTTCTGTGGGATCAGTTGCCTTTTCTGGCTGATGGCATCTGAACCAACATTTCTCCAAGTGTCTTGCCCTAGGGCATTCTGAGGGGTGTATTGAGCAGGGAGGGAGGGATGGAGCAGTCTCTCATGTTAATCTATTTCACTCTGTAAGAAATACTTTTATTCAGCATGTGTGAAGGATGATGGAGCAAGGAGAAAATTACTCCATTACCTGGTTGTTGACAAGATGGATGAAAAGGTTGAAGTTGCTGAATAGTGAGTATTTAGAAATTTCTGCAAAGTGGAACAGCGACCAACGGATAGATGGAGAGCAATCAAGGGAGCCCAGACTACATCCCAGTGAGGGTAGCTGTGCGCCCTCTTAGAAGATGTTGCTTCCAGTCATCTCAGGCAGAATGGGAATGAAACATCTGTAATCCAGAGCAACTTATTTAACTGCTGAGAAACTGGATAAAAAAAGCTTACAAAAAAACTGCTTGAAATGTTTGGAACAAAAGGAGAATTTCACCTGACAAACAGCAAGAGTTCATATGGTTTTTAATTTGGTAAAGAAAAACTGTAATTTAATGTAATTACCACCATTATCATTATTATTGTTTAGCTTGTTGACCAAGCCAAAAATTGATTTCTTGTACAGCTCCAAAAAAGACACAGAAACAGTGGTCTTTTGGATGAGAGGCACAGGAATCCTCAGGAGGATTCAGGGATCAGCAGTGGGGAAGCTGCAAAGAGCAGCCAAAATAAAAGGCAAGAAAGCTGAAAAAGGAAAAATAAGATATAAAGAGGAAGAGCTAACCCCACCCTACTCTTTCTGGCACCACAGGCATCCAGAGTACATGACACATGATTTCTTCCACTGTATTAGGGGAGTAGGAGGACTCACTTGATTTCTACCACGCCTTCTTCTTATCTACCATCTTCCACCTACATTTAAGATTCAGAATTGCCAGAATTCAGATTTTCTCTCTTGGCAACATTCCTTTGTCCCTCCCTCATTTCAGTCTGAATGTGCTGGGGTTACCGCGGTTTGCTTTGATCCTAAACCAGATCTGAAGATATCTGTATAAACCCTGTTCAAGCTGTGAGCACACCCTTAGGTTAAGCAGGTTCTTCAGCACTGCTCAGTTATTCCCTCACAACTGTGTATAAAAATATGTAACTCTTTTCCAAAATAAAACAAAACTAGTTAGGCAGATGCAAGCATGATTTTCATTCATTCATCTCATTCTTCATCCCTACATAAGTTCAAAATCATTCAGTCTAAGTAACTGTACTAGTAAAACCATTCAGATACTTTGCAGTGAAATATCACTCCGAAAATACTTTACTTGGTTAAATTCAGGATCTTCTTTACATTTTTTATGGCCCACTTTTTCAGTTCTTAAAGTGGATAAAAACAACACACCTAATATTTCTAACATAGTTCAATCTTGAGCCACACTGACTTACAGGAGCGCCTTTTTTTTTTTTTTTTTTTAATACACTTTCGTTTACCTGAAAAGGACATAAAGGTTATGTTGAGCCAGTCATGACTCTCAGTGTGGAAGTACAGTTCTCTATCTAATAATGAAGAACACTTCAACTAAGGGACAGAGGAACATGCTGAGGATCCAACCCCATTCAGCCTTATGCACATGAGCAGCCCAGGTAGTTCAAGAGGATGAGTTGTGAGAGAGTGTGGATCTTTATGTCTTTAACACAGTGGAGCTTCTGTGTGCAAAGTAAACATAATAACGTCTCCAAGACTTCATGTCAGCTGTGTTACAGAATGTAGCAAATATAAAATATATAGCTCATGTATTGCTTTAAATCATCTCTTGCTTCTTTTACACCACCAGTAGAAAATTGGGATTTCTCTAGTTATTTATCCTTAATGCATTTTAATGTCCTCTCTTGAAACATATCACAGATTAGTGTAACAGCAGATTATTAGCATGATCAGTAACAACCACACAGCTGAGGAATGGTTTGAGCCCTTTGCAGTACACTATATTCATGTTAGTTCTGTGGTGACCCATGGGAAACACAAACAGGAAACACAAGATTTGTGTTGAGTTTTCGTGATAGGTTAAATAAGCCAAAAGTCATTGTGATTCATTAAATCATTTTTATGCATGTCAATAGGATTGCCTATCCTGTGATAATTGCGCAGTTATGGTTATGAATCTCATAATTAACCTGTATCTTTAAAAAAAATATATACCAGACAGCCCAAAACAGGGATTCCTGTGGTGCACAGCATTATGCACAATTACTACATATTAACACAATCTTAATTATTAATCTTTTGTATTTGCATAGTACTTTTCATCCAAAAGCACTTTAAAAACTATATACAAAGAATACCAAAGAAATGCTGCAAGCTTTAGAATCCTGGGGCAAGAACTCCCTGTCCCAGGAAGCACTCAGCAGATGAGGATAAAAGCTCTCAGCCACTCGCACCAAGGCAAACCCTGCCACAGAGGGAAAGTACCACAGGACTCCTGAAGTTCTAAAAACAGAGAGGAGCTCTACTTTAACATTGAGCAAGCTGAAACTTTTGCATTTGTCTTACTTGGAAGAATGTAATCTTGAGATATCTTACACATACTTTAATACAGAATGGCAGACATCACATTTCATGCTTCAATTGTCTTGAAGAGAACAGAAATTTCTGAATCAACCAAATGAGTTGCATACCTTTCCCAGGCTTTGCCTTGTCACTTCCACGCTGCCCCCTTATGCTTATAACAGCTTTATTTTCCCTGTTCTTGCTTATCTGTGCTGTTATGCCATCTTCTGCACATTCAAATCCTTCCTCATAAAGGCTTGAGCAACACAACTTATATAGGAAGTTGACTTTAAAAACAATAGCTAAAATACATATGGCTCACTATCTATTTATGCATAAGATTTCTCTCACTTATCCAGATGATAAACTCTGTAGAACAAGTATTGTCCTTTTGGGGTTTTTTGCACTGTTATGGACCAAGTAGTTTGTCATCTTCTAATATACATATTGTTAGGCTTACATAACAGCTAAAATGTACCTATCTATTTGGTATTCTATTTGCTATTGGTCAATTAAATCAAAGCAACCTGAAAGTGTTCAACTTGATAGGAACTCTCCCCGTGATTTATGAAACACATCATTCAGCCTCTCCGTTGTCACAACTTCTTTACAATATCACAACAGATACCACAGGAATAGAACAGTTCTATTTTTAATACAGATACATCTCATAATCAGAAAACAGGTCCTGCTCAAGCAGACGCTGTGATGTGTGCCATCACATCTGTACACCGATGTATCACTGAACTGGAGATGTTACACACTGGTGGCATTCACCTCCTTTCAGGGGGTCAGCAGAAAAAATTCTGCCCAAAACAACTCCCACTTTCACACCATAGCCATGACATTGTTGTATAACCAGACAATAGCAAAAATAAATAAATATATGTAAAAATATATAAATATTGTCAGTGCTGTCTCCTCACTTCTGTTTACATTTTAATGAACTCTTCTAGTAATAACTTCCAGTTTCCTCCATTTCCAGAAAGCCAGCACTCCATAAATATTGAGTTGTGCTATTATCTGCTGATGTACTAGTTTTCTATAAACAGAGAAAGTCTAAACTTATCACTGGGCTTAGCTGTTGAAAAAGGTTAGTATAACTAAATAACAAAACAGGAATGTTGTTTACTTGTTAATGTTCTACTAATGAAAAAAAGCTGTTATGGCTTTGATTAATCTAGACCATACTGGACAATTCTGGCATAACTTTCCTTGAGGAGTGACTATGGATTTCCTTTTCATTCTACACTTTGATACAACATTATCTGGAATCTAGCCCAGGTTTCATAACTGCTACTATCTCCACATTAACAGCCTGTGCAAGATTAGAAATAGCTTTTGAAGATACATGCAAGGGTGAGGCAATCCAAGAATTTTCTCCATTTACACAGGTTGAGCTTTTACATCTGTTTGCGTAACAGCTTTTAAGGAATTAAAGGTGTTTGTAGGCATGATCAAATTCATCAATTGCAAATAATTAATTATGGCATTGTTTAATCTTTTAGCACTGCATTGTTTTTTCTCTTCTCTTCCCTGTCTGTATTTATAATACCCGGTGTAGACACAGTAATTACCAGATACTATGGGATGGTGACTGCTTTATCACCATGAGCTTGGGAAAGCCACGCAGTCTGATCAACAGTGAAGAGTGAGTAACACCAACGGTCTCAAGTACGTGCACTACTCCCCTACATCTCGTATTCTCTCTCACGATACTCTGTATATAAATCTGTATTGATTTATACACAGATAAGGCATAGGCATAGCTTGTCCAAAACTGTAAGTAGCTTTCACCTATGAAGAGCAATGTATTTAAAAAAGGCCACAGTGATTTGGGAAAAAAAAAAAAAAAAAAAAAAAAAAAAAAAAAAAAAAAAAAAAATTACTTGTAAAAAACCATACTTTAAAATATTCAGTGCAGTGTAGTGTATTAATTGGCACATGTGAGATATCATCATAATGTATTCTGGTCATTGCTAGGAACACTGAGCATAGTAAGTGGCATGGTACTCATGCCTCAGATAAGTCTTCTCAGAGAGTTGATATATTCTGTTTTTCCATTTTACTTTCTCAAGCCACAGAACAGCTATTCTAAAAATCCTGTGTCTGGAAGTCATAAAAGCCCCAGCCATGCAGTACTGGGTTAACAACCAAAGAACTGCAATAAATTAGAAGTTCATCAGTTTGCAACAACAAAGATTAAGACCTGGCCCACGGAATGATTATGAAGCAATGACAAAATGCCAAAATTAAAGAGGCAACTGTACTTCCAGAATGGATCAGAAAAGGCTCTTCCAGCAGTTAGGAAAACGTCAGTGCCACGTAAAAAAACTCTAGAGTTTCCAGTCCCTCTTGTTCAATAAGTCATTTGAAACAGGGAACTGTGTGCAGAGAAGGTCACAAGGATGAAAGCAGCAAAGAGAAAGCCTCACAGAAAGGAAACTGAAGTAGCTGGCTTGGTTGGCAAAAGCCAAGAGGGGACAAAATCACTGTCTATGAGTACAGCCACAGCAGTAAGCACTCAAGAAGGAAAACCCATTTAAACACATAAACAGTGTTTGCTCATTGACAAGCGAACATAAAATGGCCTGGAATAACGTCAGCTGATATTTGAAAGACTGTTTGTAATTATCAGAGCAAACAGACTTTGGAAAAGCCTTCGAATCAGAGCAGGCAAAAGAAGGTAACCGATCTGATGACCTTCAGTACCTCTATAGAGAGCAGCACATACTGAGTAGTGTGTGTAGAAGGGTCTCAGTGGTCCTAAACGTTCATCAGTCTTGAAGGATGTGTTCATCAAAGGAAGTAAGTATTGACAGAGGCCTATCAGATGCTAATCGTGTATCATTTCTCCATTAAATTAAGCTATCTTAAAGTCTCTTTGGTGGGCCAAAGAGTGGATAGGAATGGGTAAGGAACAACTGGGCAATGGAAGCCCACCTTCAGTGTGGTAGAAATTTGAGAGATCCCAGACAAGGCAAGCCTGCTACAGCCCCCATACTTCATATCTGGCACCGATATAGTGACCATAGTAGGCACATGTACTCCTTTGACTGTCGGCTGCAATCCATTTAGACAGTTTGGAAGTGGCATTTCTGCAGTACTGAATCCGTGGTGTTTTCTTCAAATGGAGCTTTACCCTTAATCGAGCTTAAAAAATAAACTGTTTTTGTGACAGTGTTATAAAAACCCTTATCAAAATGTAAGGTTTTTTATTACTATTGACACTAATGGATTTTTGCTTTTGCTATGTTTTCATTTTAATTGAATTAAAATACATTTATTTCACATAATACTCATTAATAATACTTCATTAAGCTTTCCTCTTTTCAGCTCAAACTACACTAGGTAGTATTACAATTATTTAGCATAAGAAGTGATTTTTAAGATAAAGTAATAGTGTAAACTATAAAAATCAACCCATACTGAACAAATAATTCAGCCACTATCAATTTTAGTGTTTATCTATAATGCAATATGTCCACAACAGAACTCAGGGGTAGTCCTTTACTCATCTGTTTACTGGGAATGTATATTTACTGTGAACTCCCAAATAAACTGGTAATACTGATTTATCAATGGAAGAAAAATAAAACTATAACTTTTTGGTCAATTGTCAGCAACTGGCATAGTGAAAGGCAATGAGATGGCCATTCTTACAGAAAATCTAGTTTATGGATCCATTTTTTCTAAAAAAAAAAAAAAAATCAGTGTTAAAATTGCTCTTTTTAATTCTAAACAAATGTAGAAGTCAAATGACCCAATACAGTAATAAGAAATTGCTTAAGATAACAAAATGCTGTGTAAATTTAAGACTTTTACACCCGCTGCTGCCACAGTCTGCCAAGCACTTGCTGCCACAAGAAAAATTTTTCTATCTATGTTTGTGTTGGACAAAAACATTAGAAAATGAAGCTGTTATTCAAAAGAAAGGCTTACTGTTACACAGCATCTTCAATTAATATTTTGCAATTGTCATGCACTCCAGAAGGACAAGATGGGTGATATGTGACAATGACTGTTAGACACACAAGAGAAAGCCTGGTGAACAGCAGGCTGAAGGGGTGTCTGAACACTGGTCTGCTGTTGCAAAGTGAGCAATCATGAGGTTGAGAAGTGAGAAAGGGCATTATGCATAGAAGACAAACTTACTTGCCCCTGGGCTGCTGGTAGCCTTAGCTAGAGCCCTCTGCTCAGATGTGGAGCAAGGAGGAAATTCAGCAACACTCAGGGAGCTAGAAATAGTGATTCATGCAGACAAAACGAAAGAACTAAAACTGTCTCCAAACAAGAGAAAATCAAGGACTAGGCAAGGAGTTTTCAGGTATGTAAAAGGCTTCTGCTTGGACAAGTATGAAGCAGCGTTGCAGCTCACATTAAATAGTACACAGAGTAGCAGGGGAATGGAGTAACCTGGGGCACTGGAGCTCCTTTGCGATCATTTACAGAAGTCTCTGTCAGAAAGTTTTAGGCAGATCTGATTCTATCTTGGAGGAAGAATCGCAACAAAAGGACCTTTCCAGCCCAATTTTTGTTATTATTATTATCTTCCTGCATACAGGTTTTCTATTTTTGTTGTTCAAACCACAGAAATAAGTAAGAGAGAAAGGGAAGGCCATGCCCACTCTCAGCTTCCAGTGACACCAGACAAAACAAGTAGCAGTATTTGCTTCATAGCCCTGAAAACAACAAGGCACACTCTGGATTTGGTTTCTGCCAAAGCTCATTTCAGAAAAGCTATAGGCCTAATGGGAGCATAGACTGGGCTTTTCTATCCATAATCTAGTTTCCTGAAAAGCCAAAAAAACATGCTGAACTGAGCTACTGAAAGGTTTTCTAGTGTAGAGATCAAGGGTCGTGGGAACGGGCAGTATTTCAATGAATATGCTCCCTGTTGTTAGCAATGACATCCAATCTTGTACGCACAGAGTAGATTATTACCCCCTTGACAACCAGTTGCATTCACATAGGGACCCACTTGCAAAATTGGAAAATTTGCTTCTTATATTTTAACTGGATATTACAGTAGAATTACAGACAAATGCATAACAGGACACAAAGGAAGTAGAAGTTTTAGACAGGTAAAATACATGCCATGCATTTTTAATAGTGCAGGTGGTTAACCAAGTTGTTAGGGATGTGGTACTGAAGTCTTTACATCAAGGCCAGATGTCTTGGTACCTAAGTAGAAGATACTGGTTTCCTGCAGGTATGGCTTGATGAAAGTCTATGGCCTTTGCCATACAGGTCAAAGCATTCCCTTCCAGCCCAAAGAATCTGATTAATAAGGGCAGTAATACAGTAGGTAAAGGATGGAACAAAGAAGGCCACAAACAAAAGCAACAATTAATAAATAATACTCTGCAACATTCTAATATAGCACTTCACATGTCCAATGTGATAACTAATTAAGCATAGCAACAACTTTGTACTCTATGTTGCCTTTCATCCAGCACCTCAAAGTGCTTTACAAATGTTAATTAATACGTAGGCTGTACTTTGAGGAAAGATATTATGGCATTGGCCCCAGTCAGTGTTAATTTGTTCTTCAACAGCACGGCTTGTGAAATCTGGTTGACTTTCCCAATGAAACATAAAACGTGCAAATCTTCCTGGCAACAAATCTGAAAATGTGTTTCTCCATTCAAATATAAACTATTCCATTGTATTGCTGACAATATGGCATGCTCCATCCGTTCACGTTGTACTGTGGTATAACCTCACATAACACAGCATGGCTTAAATGTAAGAGGAGATTAACTTTTCACAAGAAAATTGGATAACTGGTATTTTAGTCTGAACATCTGGCACATTTTTAGCTAAACCGTTTCCTTAAAAAGCTATTTTTTTGCTGTGCATTCACATACAAGTGTTTGACTAACTCAATAGCTGAGACAGAAAGCTAATTTCTTCACTGCAGTGACCAGACTGGGGATACCTAACATGACTGGATGTCTTCATATTTTACAATTATTCTAATTCCTCTATTTAGCACTGCATACAAAGTGTCACGGATATATACATTCAACCAATTTCTGCTCATACAATCAATCTCCTGGCTTCAAAGGAGTGTGTGGATGAATGAGAGACACTGGATTTATCCAACATGCCCATTAAAAAAATCATAATAGATTGCTCTTTAAATTCTTTAAGTGTGTTCATATTGTGCACACATACCCAACTACACAGTTGCTGAAGCAAAACATTTGGGGCCCCTATGATCAGAGCTTGAAAAGGTCAGCCAGTTCCCCTCCGTTACACAGGTTAAGTAGAAAATGGTTAATAGTTGGAAAGCTATTACTAACTGTCACAACTTCTCTTTCCTTGTCTTCTTAAAAACTTATAATATCACATCCAGACAACCTTAAATTTACACTGTTAGAAAGCTCTATTTATCCTCTAGAATAATAAACCAAGGATACCTTCTTATATCATTCAGGTTTTGTATCAAAAACATCTTTGCAAGCATATTTTTAAAATACCCATGCACACACACACACACATTTAAGTTGTTGGAAGGAAATGCTAAAGAGAAGCAATACCAAATTAATCTAATCACTAAAGCATTAACATGATAGAAAGGGCTGCCTAATACTCTGCAATGAACATTACCATTTATTTGAGGAACCACTCCCCATGTTCATGCCCTAGAAAAATACCAGCAGTGCAGGATAGAAACAGAACTAGCAATTCCTAACTTTTGAAATGAAAAGAATTCACATCAAAGCCAAGTTTCACCTTAAGGGCTGGAGAAAGGAAGCGGGGAGGGGGAGAGAAGAGTACAAGAACTATCATTGAACAGGTGTCTGCATAACAACATGAGTAGAACTAATAAGCTTCATTTCAGTAAGCTTTAAAGTCAGGTGCAGGCTATTAAGAGAAACAGTGGGTTAGCATTCCTGGGAGCAGGTTTACTAATAGTATTACACAAATAAGACGACATTTCTTTACCGCTTGAATGGTCATAACTAGCTAGGGCTTACAGCTTTCTTTTATCAATAAAGTGATCAAGACAATCCAAATCGCAATGTAAACTCACACACTTTGTGTGTGGCTCTGTGTATCTGTGTGTGCATGCGCAACAACTGCTTGTAAATTATGCAAAGCATCTACCTGTGTTACATTTACCCTAATTGTTTGGAACTTAAAAACGCAGATGACGTAAACTGGAAAAAGATTTAAAATCTCTGCCTAGTGACCAGTATCATGTTTCAATAAATCTGAAGTATTCAAGGGGTAAACTTAGTAGTAAGGAACAGGAAAGAGTCAAAGAGTCAAACTGTTGCTTGGATCATGAAGCAAGCAGCCTTCTGCTGCTCTTTAATCAAGATGTATTTTAACTTCTCATCCCTTCTCCCATCCAGGGACCTGACAAGCAACTCCCTAGCTACCACTTGTCTTAAAAGAGAAAGACAGCATGTCCCAGTGGCACAGAGAACCTTTTGACACTATTCTCTTTTGGTGGGTTATGTGTGCTTTTTACTAGAAGGAAGAACAATCCTTTTCTCTTTGAGATAATAAGGAACTTAAGAATGAATGTAAATTTCATTTAAACACAGTTTAAGTGCATTGATACAATATTTCTTTGTAAACAACAGCATCCTCCTGACTTCAGCAAAATGCTGCCTTCACTTCATTGAATCCAGTATCTTCTTCCATGATTACATCATTTAAATCCTTTTAGACTAAACATAAAGACTGTACTCTCCAAAACTTAGCATCTATGGCATAGCTGGAGATAGTAGATGTCTCTATTAAAACAACCTATTCTTCCACATATCTTTCATTTCGCTAGAAATGCTGAAACTTAAAGAACCATGATTACATCAGTTTGTGACCCACTGTATTTCTGGTTAGAGTTTTTTCTTTTAAACCCATACTAGATACCCATTGTCAAGGTCAGAGATATTAAAAGTGATTTGTTAGATGTAAAATACTGTTTATTATAGTCTAAAGAGCAAGCCAGCTTGAAATAATAAATTAGTGCCAGATGAAAAACTGCCAGAACTCTCTATTATACATGCCTTTCCCTGGAAAGCATCCCAGATTTTTTTTCTTGATAGGCTTTTTACTAAAGACTCCCTGACTTATGGAGTGCGAGCAAAAGTTATAGCTTATAAAAGGGTCAGTGAGGAGCATTAAGGGGCTCTGAAAACAACAACAACAAACAAAACTCGCATATAAACTGAGCTGTGGCTACAGCCTAAATGGTACAAACTGATGAACTGCAACAAATGCTAAGAAAAACTTAACAGAGTTTACCCACATAATTGCACTGGGTCAGATACTTGTAGCATCATCAGAAATCTGAAAACTGCAGGAAGGAAGAAACCTGAATTATTCTCCCCTTCCCCACCGCTCTGCATTGCTCTGTGTTTTTTTACAGACCACACATATCTGAGAAATGAGTAACTTGTCTGAATTACACATTTCATTCTCAACATGAACTTAAGTGATTTGGGAAGAACATATCTTGATACGATGAAAGAGAAAAGCATGACTGATACCAGCAGGAAGGCTGGACTGTAATGAAAGACTGTTTCCTGTCCTAAGGTAAATGTCACCAGGTATACTGCAAATTGTTATTGTTGCTATTCTTCAACGGAAAATAACATACTTAGAATTTATATCCTTTTTTGTAATTGTGATACTAAGGAGAAATGGAAGAGTCAGCCTCTTTCTCTCTCTCTCATGCAGGATTATTGATTTCACCACTATATGCTGAGAAAGCAGGGTGGGACCATCAGTCACTGCAAGTCAGCGTTAACAGCAGGGGCATAAGGAAGTGCTTAAACCCAAGCAGCTGGCTGTGGCTGGGAACCTGGAGAGAGAAAGGGATGACTAGAAGTTTTCATTGTACATGTTGCAAATACTGTGTAGTTCCAGATCTGTTGGCTTGCTGCATCCTCACAAATAAGCCAAAAAGTGCCATCAAAAGCAGTCTGCCAGCAATAAAGCAACAAAGAGGCCCCCACTGGAATGGTCAATGCTGAAAATAAAAGTCATGTTATAAATGTTTACATGATGTAAGTTTGGAGTGTAGAGTCCAATAATTCTCGCTGGCTCTTCTCTCTCACTTCCGTTCTTGGCAGCAAGATAACAAGTTCAGCCAAGCAACTTACTTAAAATGTACTGACATGAATCCCCGTAGTGTAAATAACATATCTTACCTATGAAGGGTGATTATGTTCCCTTTATTCTTGAAAATAACATCTTCCTAGCCTTTCCATGAAAATCAACTGTTTGCACTCTCCATACAGTTTACGGTATAGTCTATAAACACAATACTGAGTATTGCTGTTAATAACTACAAGTTTGACACGGGCCCAAATCTAAACCATGGAGCTGACACCCCAGAGCATAGAGGAAGTTTGAATCTGAACATTGCATCTCCAGTCTCTCTCTGCGGGAAATGAATTCACCAAGCAATAATAACATCATAAACAGCACTTAACGTGTTAGGGCTGATCCTGCCAACCCATACTTCTCCAGCACAAAAACTCTTGGCAGGTCTTATGCACTGCTGAAGTCTCACTGAAACTCTCTAAATGGACCTTATGCAGGATTTAAGAATCATACCATTGCCAAAGGGTGACATTAACCCTTCTTGCCTGTACCACTGAAATCAGTCATCGTGCTGGCGTAAGCAATATGTGATCTATACAAGTAGATCAGGCCATACATCACCCCTGCAAGAACACCACTCATCTGATTTTTGTCATCCTCCCTTTTGGAATTTTATCATTAGTGATTTTTAAATAAGGGCAGATAAATCTCATGAGCACAGAAGTCACGAAACACACCTGGGTCACCTTCTGCAACATCACAACTGCTGTTGTCTGCTCTGCAGAATCAGATCCTTTTTGTTGACGCTTTCTGCAGCTGACAGTCCAGTTCAGTCCGGCTGTACGTCTGTCAGGGACTGGCCTGGAAGGTATTGTACAAATCGAGACAGAAGCCAGCAAAGCAAGTGCTGTGTTACTGGAGGAGGTGCAGACATGCTGAACATGTTGGAACAGTACAGCTCTGCTAGCTCGGATCTGTCCCCTGTCCTCACACTACTGGCACTGGCTACAGTTTCATTCTCCAGCTGGCTAGGTGTGTATCTTCCACAGCAGACCAGCATTATCCTCCCGACTAGACGCGCTGCTTGCCTTCAGACTTTCACAGTTGAGATTTTCTTTTCTCCTAACACATCCACAAGAATTCAAGTTTTGTCTGTATCTTAATGCATTTTCTGAATATGAATTCCTGGAGCAATTCTTTACCTTTCAGTCTTCTACAATCTTCAATGAAAGCATTAAAAGTGGGAGTACAATTTGGGCAAAATTTCCAGACAGTGAAGAATGCTTTTTTGTGCAAAGACCAAATTGGCATATGCAAATACTGCATATGGATAAGATTACTTGCAGGGACAGGTACCATAAAGGTACTTGCATAGACAGGTACACAAAGATACAGTACCCATAGACAGTACCCAATTTGTATACTATCACACAATGCTTACATAAGAAATTCAGAGGTATATCTGCTTTATTTATTGCATGTACTATTAAACTACTGAATTTTTAATGTGTTTCTTCACTCTAATGTCAAACTGAACTTCCAGGGATTTACCATTAAAGAGGAAAATGAGTATTTAAAACAATGGAAATTGCCTTAGCAACACTCAGTTATTATCACCTTTTAATCTAGGCAAGTCTCAAGAGCTTTAAAAAAAAAAAAAAATCTAAATACTGAGACACAGTCTTCTTAAGTTGGAGTTGAAGGCTGCCAAGAAGTAATACTAAATTGCAGCTGCCCTAGGTAACCTAGTTCAAGACAAGGCAGACTGAAGTCTCATGTGGATTATTTTCACTGCAGCAAAGGAAAATCAACAGTACAGGTTGAAATCAACAGGAACCTACTAGTGTGGTTCTCAGAGGATCTTTATCTCACGTCGGCCCTCAACTAGAACTTCAACAGGTTCATGCCCTGTCAGAAGTGGTGGAAAATCTTCACAGAGCGGGAAAGAGAAAACAGTACTCAGCTGGTATGGGACATGCTAGTACCAGAGCTCAAGAACCTCCTCCTTGACCCCAGCAGCCGCAGGACTCATGTGACACAGCAGCTCCAAGCTGCTGAGAAGGAATTGCCTGTTCTCCTTGTCATACTTAGCCTTTTATCTGCTCCAAGATACCAACCAGAAAACCTTTAATGGAAGGCAACAAAGTTGACAGGAAAGAAACATGGCTTTGTATATTTGAATGCTCATATACAAACACTTAATGCTGATCTCTTTCCTCCTGACACATTCCCATCTGGGATTTGGAGGACACATCACAGAATCCATACCATTTGAGATTTATCTACTTGCTGTCTTAAGGCAACTTGAGCACAAGATTTTAAAGCTAAACAAATTAAACAATGAAAAAACCCAAACATCTCAAATGGGATGACCCATGTCAGCAAAGATAGCTAATAGCTGACTGTCAAGCAAACGTAACCCATATCTTTGTGTTAAACAAACAGAAGATGAGCGTACTGAAATATGTCTTCATGTATCTTTTATATATATTAAAATACATAAAATTTGAGCAGAGTTGGAACCCTTTCCTAGCAGAACTATACCAGATATATTAAAACTGCTGCTTGAACACAGCAATACAGCAGATCAGCCTGGAACTCATCCTCTCGCACTTTGGGTGTTATATGTGGCTTTTGCTTCCACTACCAGACAAAATTCAGAAAAGCACCTTTCTAACTAGCTGTTGAGGCATTACACCTTCCCTTACCACTCCTCAGCAAAAAAGACACACATAAATACTACTTGTACCATCATATTGCCCATTACTTTTAATAATGTTACCTCCATTAATTGTAATAATGTTTTCCTTTGTTTCTGCTGTCTGGCAACCCCTGGCAATTTTCAAAATTAAGTCCTCCATACAATGATTGAGGAACTGAAACACTACAGCACGGTAATATTGTTATAGCTTCACTGGATCTGAAATCCTGCTACTCCTTCCCAAATTATTTCACCTGAACAATGAAGACTTTTTTGATGGACTTTCAGAGCTTATACCTGAAGTGAGATGGTCCCACAATATAAAAAGCAATTTATAAGATTTGCTTCACAGTTACGTAGACCTTTTCATCCACAAATATCAAATACTCCAAAGCAGAGGCAAAACTTCTAGCTTTATTTCACAGACAAGCAAGAAGACTGACAGAAAACAGATACCAACTCTGCACAAGAGCTGGTACTGGAACCCGGGTCTTCTCACATTTCCTGTTCCATGACTTATTCATCGGGACTACATTCCTTCCATTCTCTGGGCATCTTTCCACCTTTTAATTAACCTCCAGTAGCAACCATTAACTTGCCTGGAATTACTAAAGAAAGGGGAATTGAAGGTCATCTGTGTTTTTGAGGAGATGGGATAGAAGCCCACCAGCAATCTAATATCAGGCTCACTCCTGGCAGGGAACATTGCCACATGGTTCTTTCAAACCTTCTCTGGCAGCAGAAAGATACTGCAATGTAAAATACAGCCAGGAGTCATGAAGTCTAATGAAGAGCCAGAATGAATTCCTAGACTTTTTCCACCTCAGTTCCATTGATACAATGAAGTGATTCCCAACAAACAGCACAATCGCTCTGTGTGCCAGAGCATGAATCAGCACATTGGTCCTCTCTGACCAAGGATTCTCCAGCGGTTATCACACTATTCTGTAAGGCCTTTGCTCTGCTCAGATCTCCCCTTGCCAGCAAAATGAAACCTTCCGTGTTTTATTTGTAGGATCTGTCATAGCACCTCATTCAGGGTAAAGTTGTCTCACACTAACTTATTCTGCATGTTTCAGTTCTGTAGACTCTCAAATCAGTTCAGACACAAGAAATCCTATAACATTTATCCTTAAGCACCAGTTGAACAATGTTAACATGCTGTCGTGTACAGTAATTGAACATATGCTTTTCTCAGGATTCTGACAGCCAATGTTCAGGGACCACACTGTCATCATCTTGTATGTTTTCACACTTGGTTTTTGACACAGGACAACCCTACCAATAGCCTGTCACTCAAGGTTTTGCAATAACTAAGTTGAAAGTATAAGGTATTTTGTGTTCTGTGCATATTCTAATGCAACTGAAGTAAATCAAAGCAGTAGATACAAGCATTCTGAACAACGGGCCACTTTAATTTACAAAAATGTGTACGGATCCAAGGATTAACTCTTGTGAAAGATGCAAGCATTTTACAGTATCATTTAGGAGGAAGGTAGGTATCTCAGTACAAAACTGTGATAAAAAACCCTGATACCTCATCTGGATATGCCCTAATTCCAGAGGAACCCTTAATTTTGACCATATCATGTTGTTCCTTGAGTTCTGCTCAGCACCGATACAACCACTAACCTGGATGAGTACTCTTTCAAAATGCCATCAGCGAGCAATGCACACTCTGAAGTGTTCATGTGCAGAAAGGAATTCAGAATTCACCGGACCAGAAAAGAAAGAGAAGCTAACATGAACCTGCCTCCCTAGCCAGGTGCTCAGAGAGCTCACCTGGGAACTGTTTGGAATTGGGACTGGACCCCAATTTCTGTGAATTCTTTAGTCACTGACAGATTCATTCTCTCCCTTGCACTCAGTCTTGCTCATACTGCCTTCTGTTTCTTCTTATGGGCAGCTGACACAGCTGTCCTGGGAGGAGGAAGATGCAGGCTGAAGACTCTCCTACCTGAGGAGGCTCTGAACACTGGCTTCCTCATTGAATTGCTGGACTATTATATACATAAGTGGGTAAAATCACCTTTTAAAACAAATTACTTCTACTTAATCCTTTGAAAGAACAGAAGTCAGCACCTATCCTCAGGAAGGTGGTTTGACCTATGAATCCATAGCTCCTGCTATATGTGGGCCCACTGAACCACCCGCCTACGTATCCCTGCTGAAGACCCAGTGCCCTCCACATGGGGCCGATATAGTGCTCTGCTGTCTCCATGGGCCACATACTGGAGGACAGCCCTACAAGACAGGGTGTAAACCCACTTGGACAGATGGAAACAAGCTCTCCGTGACTGAGCTCAGGTACCAGACACAGGAACAATGCACTAACACAATTATACTGTTTCCCATATCCAAACTAGCTTGTTCAGCAGTTGCCTTGGTACCACTGTACAGCCCTGCGCTGCTCCACATAGGGCATTAGGCCATCACTTCCTAAGAACTACATTCCTACCTGAATCTACCCTCCAAGTCTGAAAGCTCTCGTCAAAGGACTCAAATCAACAGTTTCCCCCATCTCACTAAATCCCCTCACGAACACCAAGTCTCGCATTTCCCTCCCAAATTAATCCAGCTATGATCCCGTGCAAATTCCTTGATCCTGTCCACTATGCTGAAAAAGGTGGCATGGCAGAAGTTCAATCAGACGATGAGAGAACTGAAAGGGTATGGGGGGGAGCCCAAGCCTAAAATATGAAAGTCTCTACCCGGAGCGTATTAAGAGTTGGCTGAGAGGAGACGGGGACAGAAAAAATTGTCTGTCTTTATGTTAACAGACAGTTACATCACCCGTCCATATAAACAGGGAACTGCTTTACTTCCTTAGAGTTGCAGTGCAACATCTTGTAGAAGTAAACTGAGTCTTTCAGGGATGCAACATCAACTCCACTAAACTGAAAAACATGAAAACCTTTCTCTGTGTACAGTGTAGCAGTCATTGTCAGTCATCAGGAAACTAGTGTCCTTTTGCAATCACAAATGTCTCAACTCTGTACAAAATCTAGTGTAAGGCTATCTGAATCCAATTATGACTTACAAATATGAAAATCCTGAAAGTGCTAATCTTCCATTTTTCATATGCTGGTGCTTCTGTAATGAAAAGATTAAGTTTATCTTTTAAAATAAGTATAAAAGTTACACTAACATGTGAATAGGGAGAATAAACTTTGACAGACAAAAACAGAATTCTGCAAGAATATCCAACAGACATTTTACTGCTGTGCAGTGGTTATAGCCAGCACTTCTGCAACAAAGGGGAGTTTCAGTTACTCTGGGGCACCAGGCACAGATTGAAACTCATATTTCCTTATCTATTTAAAGTTGCTCAAATAAGCATAAAGTAGTGGTGTAATCAGAGAAGCTATTTCCATTAATCTTTATTTAGATTTTTTTTTCTAAATCAGGCCATAAAGTTAGTTTATAGGGATGATCTTCCTTTGCATGCAATCTCACAATGCACACAATACCTGTGGGTTTACCCAGGCAGAATTCCCACTGAATCTATGGGGAATTTTTTCCTGATTATAGAGCACAGAGTCAGTTCCAGTGTTTTACATTAGTTATCTCTGAGATGAACATTGCCAGTACTGGAGCAACTTTAAACAGAGAAGCAGGACTAACTCCGTAGTAGCTTTCGCCTGAATTCTGCTAGCTATGACATTTTGTACGTCCAGGACCAGTTGTTATTAAGGTCCCTGGGTGTATGCTAGCGCAGCCCAAACATGTGACATTCTGCATTTAATTAGAACTTTAACTGAAATATATTGAGACAAAAGACAGGATAAAAGGTACCCCTCCTCTTCATTCAAAAGAAATTATACTCTTCAACACACATGTGAGAAAATTATATTGTTTTAAACTCTAATTAGGAAAATAATAGAAAAGCAATTCAATTACCTCACATGTATTCCTGTAAGTTATTCATACAGAGCACGTGAATGCCGTATCTTCATTACAAATAACACAGACATGCATTTATACCTAGTATGCTAGCAATTGCAGTAGATGATGTGACGCATATAAAGTGGAATGCTGAAGAGGACAGACTCATTTGGTGGATTTACCTGGAAATAAGAAAAAACGCACAAACCTAAGCTACTCCTATTAACTTCAGCAGGCTTTGGATCGGGCTTTACTTGCCTGCCTAATTAGGGCTCTTCTGGCGTCCTGGCAGCGAATTTCCAAGAGGCCACCCTGCCAAGACCTCTCCTACTTGCTGCTGACTCTACTACTCCCCCTCCCCAAGGAGGTGGGGGTTCTACAGCACAGAAACCAAATACATCCTTTCCAAAACTGCCAAGACATGTATGAATCCAAATGTGCAATCCAAAATTCAGTTCAGCTTTAACAATATTTCCTTTGTCATATGGAAATTATTGCATGCTCTACTCCAAGGAAAATACAGATATCCCAAAGTCTTACCCAAAAGCCCAGCTTTTAACACTTTGAAGTAAGTCATAAGAATCAAGAGCTTTTGGCGAGCTTCACCAGCCGGATTTATCCGATGCGTTTTAATTGCCATCTAGTGGGAATAACGTGCAACTCCGTCTCCCAACGTTTCTCACGTTACAGCCCTTCCTAGAGAAATCCTGTCTTCTCCATCCCAGACAAACTCGTAAATTTGCAGAACATAACTGCCCAGAAGGTGTTTGTTCTGGCTCGACTCACCTGGACACGGTGACCCATTTTGTCTGGGCAAGGGGATGTCTATCACCACGAAGTGGTGGTGATGCCTTTTCATCCTCAAAAACAAAGCTATACCTAATCAGAATAAGTCACACACTTTTCTAAAGTCAGAGAAACAAACGATTTCTGTATGCCATTCCCAATGTAAGGTTTTCAAAACTCTGGAAAGACTTAGACTAAAATGCCAACAGCCTAGACTACGTTTACAGCAACTCTTAGGCATTGGTAATGACAAGATACTGCAATGCTTAAGAATCATTCAAATCCCAAATATTTATAGGGAAAAAGAAAACCATAATTCTTCACTTATAGGTTATTAAATCTTTAGGGCTAATTCAACAAGTAGACTAACCCTAATTTACAAACATATAATAAAAAATCTTTTCTTATTTTCCAAGTGTAAAGCACTGAGCCTACCAGCAAACTCATTAAGCAAAAGCAATTTCCATTTATAAGAGCTTAGATTCAGCTTTCCAAATACCTCATTTCTATCCCTCCAATTAGCATGCCACATATGGAAGATATTATACCAGATACCCTTCACCTTTTGTCCTCAAAGCTATGAGAAGGACCAAGTGTTCCTTATTTCCTGATGAATCCTTAATTACCTGCAATGTGACATATTCCTCCTTCTTCCTTTTTGATCCTTAAATCTAAAAGGCAAAGCCAGCAAGGCACACTGTCTTTCTCTGACCCTTTCATTCTATATATTTCCCAGTCACAGACGTTAAATAATAAACACTTGCAAATGCATAGTACCCATCTGCATCCCCTTTCAGTCTGTCACTCTCTTCATAGACCTGTTAGTCTCTTTGTTAATGGCTCAGCTAGATTCATATCCATGATCAGTTATTGCTCAAAGGGCAACAGGGATGTGCCGGACAGCCAACTGCTGTCTGCCCAGTATGGTGCCGGAACCATCAGACTCCAGGCATCCGAGTGCTCATCATTACATCACAATCGATGTTTAGTTTGTGACATGACTTCCGATCTCAAATCCTGTATGTTAATGTAGACAACACAGGCTGACAGCGAGGGAGAAACAAGGAACTGCTGGGGTCATCAAACATATCTGTGCCTATTCCCTGATCTGTGAACATTCCAGCACCACACCACTCCTCCTGATAACAGCAAAGTATGTCAAATAACATTTTTTAGCTAACAAGCCTTACAAAATGCATGCACCCTTTTATTTGGCATCCTGTCCTACAAATACACAAGTTGCCAGGTAAGCCAAAGACAAGATGCCTACTTGCAAAAGAGCAGCCAGCTAGCACGTGGCACTTCACTATCAGCCTGGAGTTCCCATGTTAACAGACCTTAATCAGGGCTGGATTAGCATTTAAGAAATACTTTTTGTTTAAGTTTGGAATCTTGAAGTTACTATCTGGTCTATGCTAGTGAAGAAGTCTATTGCATAAAGCTGACAAAGCTCACATTGGCCAACCCTATCCTACATCTGTCAGGATCATCAAATTGTACTTAATATTTCGGACAGAGAGCGAGGACACAACTATACCGGTAAGACCACCACTCAAGGACTTTGCTCAAAAGTAGTTTTACTAGAGCAGGACAAAAATGCAGCTTCGGTGGATGAGCTTGGTCTGTGTTTTGCTTAGGTAGCATTGTGGTACACCTACAATCATCTGCATGCTGTACCTATAAAGTGTAAGAATGGCATAAACCCATTCATCTCCTTTTTATTTTTATGCTCTAACCTACTTTAGAATAGGAGGGCACCAAAGCAGCTCAAGCAGTTTTCCAGACAGCATGTCTAACAGCAAGGTTAAGTTGGCTTCATTACATCTGTGGCCTTGACTGGAAGAAACTGTCTCTCTGGACACATTTATCTCCTTGCAATTAAACACAGGAGTGCTGTGTGTTAGAATAATTGTACGGTTGCACTTTATAGCACATGGCAAGTGAGGACAAAAACAGTGTGACCTGCCTATAAAACAATAATCTTATTGAAAGAAGTTCATTATCCCAAACTGATCTGATCTTATTTGTTAATACTGCCTTTCTATTTAAGGCTCCTGAATGCTCAGCTACAAGAAAAGCCCAATCACATGCTCAAATCCATATTAAAGTACAAGCTCAGTTTATAACTCAACACTTTCTGAATTATTATGTCCTTGGGACACGGAGTTTCTGCTACAATCAGTTATTTTTATTTCTCATGTAGCAGCGATTCCATCTGGAAACAACACAGTTATCTCCTATCCAACATGACAGCATGCTTCCATGTGCTACGTGTCATCCCCTAGTATCTCGGCTTTCCCCGGACTTCAGTGTTTCAGTCAAAAAAAAAAAAAAGATGGAGAAACAGGCAGTGGACTGTTGCATAAGGTATGCTCAGCTCCTGACAGGACTGGCAAACAGTTAAGGTGGCACCAGGCACCGATTGCTAGGACAATTTTCTGAATGATTGCTCCACAATGCTGTCTGGGTCAAGCCTGACCAGCTACAAGGAAGCCATCAACAGAGACTCTGCAGACTGTTATTGCTTGGCCACTTCACTACATTTAAAAGCAATATGACCCATCTTACACTTAAGTGCATGATTCAAGGTGCTCAAAGTATCAAAACAGTCAGACATTTTGTGACAATCTACTAATAGCTATTAACATTCTCAAATGAAAAAAACCACATCTCAATGCTAATATTAGTTTAATTACCTACTGTGGTCATAGGGACTACCTTTAAACCATACAAACAGAACTGAAAACCAGTAAGTACTGTGGGGTTTTTTTTCAAAACATGGTTAATAAAAGAATAGTAATAATGTATCAGAAAAACACAGACGCAACATAATAATTATCTTTCACACTCGCACAGCACGTTTCATCTGAGAAACACAAAGCACTTGAAAGACTAAAATTAATTCTAATTAAACCTCTCAGTATCCTACTATGTAGTTATATGACATTTACAGAGCGGTTAGTGAGACTCAGAGGTTTGGTAAGCTGCACAGGATGATACAGCTTGTCATTGGTGGAGTCAGACCAAAAATCAAGATCCTGGCTTCTAGTTCTGTTTTAACTGCTAGGCTACCCTGCCTATTTTGCTCAGCACCAGGTTTTCTGCTATAACAAAATGACAGATGAGGCAAAGAGAAGAGCAACCTATTTATATTCAAAATTTGCAAGATTTAATGGCAAGCTAAATTGTTTTAATAACTGACTATTTTCTTCAGGCTCTACATATGCTTCTCCATTCCCCAGTTTTCCATCTCATACGTAGTCTAAGCATGTTGAATCAAGCACCGTCAGGATAGAAATTACCTCTGGAAGGGAAAGGTTTTGTCTGTCCACACAAGACGCATTTTCCAAATCTAGAATGATTTCAAAATACATATAATAGCAGCAGCCATCACAAGTAGAGTTTTCCATTAGAAATAATTGTTAAAACACACATATTTAACTAACTGTACTTTAATGAGACTTTTTCTTTTTAATTATTATTCAGTTCTTCGGAAAGCAGGAGGGAAACTGAAGAAGCCAGACAAGAGAAAAAGATTGTGGGGGATGAAAAAGAAAGAAGGTGCCAATCAGATGATTGCTTAGACCAAAGAGAAACACTTTCTAAAGCATTAGAATAACATTTCATATTACAAGAGATGTAACATCTGCAAAACAGCAGATTTTTTTTTTCAGTCTTTTTTCTTAGCTTATTAAATAATTATAATGTAGGAAAAAGCCTTTTTCAAGCAGTGAAACTTGTTAAATGTGCCTTAGATCTGTTATTTGAAAATTATTAGAAACATAATAATCACAGTAGTTATTTGCAGGTCATTGAGGAAAAGACATCATCTATGAGAACCAACAATTTGAATGCTGATACCTCATTTTCAATAAAGTCATTCAAAATGTAATTGATTGTCATGAAGAACTTGGTACATAGATGTGTACATTTGGAAAATGGGGAGAAAACTATTACTAATTCACAAAGAAAACTTCCATTTCGTAGGCCTATACCATATGTAATTCTCACTGTCCAAATGACCGAAACTGACGGTGTTTAAATACAGTTTAACACTGTTGGTCCTTGCTATATGAAGGAAAACAGGACAGAAAATCATAAATCTGGTTGTAACCATCCCTAAAAGGACAAAAATCAAGGGAAACACACTAGTCGGGACAAATCATTATGCTTAAAATAATTGAAATACGTAACACACACAGGATTCAGTCTGTTTAAAAGTACATATGCTGAATTCACCCATTTTTTCATAGAGAAATTACTTGTCCAAGTGTGTAGAAAACACATCTCCTGCTTTTGTGTCACAGTATTGAAAAACCTAGCCTATAAGAAGTCGTTTATGGAACTAACATACATAGAACCACATACAGATCACACAATAGCTGAGGTTGGTAGGGGCCTTTGGAGGCCCCTAGTCCAACTCCCACGCTCAGCGCAGGGCCAGCTAGAGCAGGTTGGTCTGTCTCTTGTCACAACATGCGACCATTGACCTTGTCCTTTTGTTGCATACCTCTGAGAAGAAAGAATGGAAAAGTATTAAATAATTTCTTGCTGAGCCTCCTTTTCCACAAAGAAATGTCTTTTAGTATTTGCTATCTGAACTCCGGGATCTTCCCCATATAACCCACAAGCGTAAGGATGTTTGGTTTTTTCTTTCTTCCTAAGTTTTTTGGAGGTTGGATACCAGCTATTTCATGTGGCTTTTAAGCAAACTGTAATTAATTAAATCAAGTAGCTGGAATCATCAACAGAAAAACCTTAGCATGCATTCCGCAACCAACAAGTAAACTAATGCACAAAAAAACCCAGATGACCAACTACTGTAACAATAAGCTGTTAAGCTTTATGATAAATATGTAAGTCCTAATTGGGGGAAACATGCTTTAATAAGTCAAAGTCACATTGTGAAATGATAAAGAAGCAGAATGGCAAATTATATGATTTTATACCATTGCTCTTTACCCCTAAAATGTTCCAGAAAAACTTTTTGAATGCACATCGATACATTCATAATGAATTATTATCTGCATAGAACACATCTTGACTGCAAAATGTGATACAGATTCCTGTATGTTGTTCCTGGTCCCCTGAGAAATGAAAGGGAAGACCAAAAAAACCATACAGCTAAAAAGAGCTGATAATCCTTAGCTGTCACTAATGCCAAATACATTGCTGCTACAGAATCTCCGCTTACTACCCAGACCATCATGTAGAACCTCATTCTTTGCTATTATTGTTTGGGTACCAGGTGCATGATGTACAGATAAAATGCGATACTGGAAGAACTGTGTGTTAGAGAGAGCGAGCAAGCTGAGAGCTGCTATATTGCAATAGCAGATCACCTTGCCTCACATTTACCAATCTTTTCCTGAGGAAAACGTCTTTCATACGAACTTCCACTTCCTAATTTAGCAATAAAACCTTCCTCTTTTTTTTACTTTAGCAGCAGCTTTTCCTGTTTAAAATATTTTGCAATTTTGTTCAGTCTCTACATGAGGAGGGGACAGCAGGGCAGGGGGTGAAGGGTTTATCTTTTTAAGTGTGGAGCTTTTAACTGAAACTGTGATGTTATGCTGGTACAGGACACCATAAGGAATAGAACAGGATACCATTCTCTAAAGGTTTTCTGCTTGTGCCTGCTACACCTGAACACCTGTATGACAGAGCTAATCCTGTTTAATAGGCAGACACTCATTTTATGAGAGTCTTGCTTTTACAATCCAGGTTGTCTCGGAGTCTGTAATCCAATTTTTATTCACTTCCGTCTACAAAATAATTCAAACTTCCACACACTGATTCTTTTTTAAAAATTAAGAGACAAAGAAAAAGGAAAAGGAACAAAAAAACTGGATTCACTCCACTGGAAAAATCCTAGGTTCACTGAGAGAAATCAAGAAACAAAAAGCTTTTTTTTTAAATCTCTTTTCCATGACAGTTGTCAAAACCAAGGGCATCAGAATTGCGTGATAAAGTTTCTGCTTTGGCACAAGGGCCTGCTATACTACTTTCCACGCAGCCATTACCCTCTGAAGTAATGGATTGACATGTCAACCACTTCATTAAAGCGACACAAGAAGAATCACTCTGTGGTTAACACAGAGCACTGAAAGGCAGCGAGAAGAGGTCCTGTTCCTGCCTGATACATCAACAGTCTGTAAAAATCAGGACTAAATTTGATCAATGTGAGGCTAAGATCCACGGAATTGTTAGTTCATGGTATCCTGCCTGAGACACCTAACATCTCAATCTGTCAGAGATGCTGAGCACCAATAGTTGCTGGGAAGAAGACTGCATTTGTGATTGTCCACCATGGTCATCAGCATCCAAAGCTAGGCATCCAGATTTTGAAGATGTACTTAGCAAATCTAAAGGCCTCAGTCTCTAGGACTCAAAAGTTGTGTTTGAAGTGTTTATGTGCCTCTCAAAATGATTTAGTGTTTCTGTGATGCTAGGATGCAAAATTTGTGATGGGACCAGAGGCCATTGGCTAAGTAATCCACTAAAACAAGTAAACATGCTTCCCTTAAAGAGGTGCTCAGCTCTCAGATGTTTTCAGGTGAATACTATTGAAAAAAAAAGAAAAAAACCCTTAGTGTTACGAATAAAAATAACCAAAGGCTCAATACAATAGGCGCTTACAGATTCTATTTATTAAATGATACAGTCAGTGTCAGGTCCAAGGAATATGCATAAGAGAGCAATGTATATATCTCACACATGCATACAGCTTACAGTATTGTGCAATAAAAGGGTGTATGTGTTTTTGACCTTCTATTTTTCCTCATAGCATTTTTGTGTACATTCAAACAACTACACTACCACAGATTATCTGTTACTAATTACTTCTGTATCAGTTTTCATTTTCCTGTGTGTGTAAAGCGCTGGTTATTTAGTGTATTTCTCACAGAGATCCCAACCTTATTTTAATAAGGTCTCAAATACTCTTGTAATGTCAAACACTGAGTTGTTGCCCAGCCCTCCACACAGCTACGCGTCACACTGCATGGTCGAGTGTGCTCCATTTCTACGGGAGGGCACAGGGGAGTAGGTGGGCAGAGTGGGATAGTTATTGGAAAAGCCTAGTAGGACTTTTTTCCAACCTGCCAGGGTGTTTAAAAATAACAGTGCTGCTTTAAGGACAAAGAGCAAGAGGAGGTACAGAAGCAGGCAAAGATAGGGCTCCACTAATGAAATGCTCAGGATTTGAAAAAAAAAAAAAAAATCACCCTGTCCAGGCTGCTTGGATAGGACCTCTCCCTTTCCTTGCAGGCCTAGACTCTTACTGTTAATTTTTTTTAATTCGGTGACAATGCAAAGGGACTTTTTGTTGGGCTTTGGTTTGGGGGGTGGATTTGTTTTGGGTTTTTTTGTTTGGGCTTTTTTTTTTTTTTTAAATCATGAAGACCATTTGTTGCCCATCCAGCTTACATACCACTTTTTCAGCTTTTTCTTAAAACCAGATTTTACAACATAATAGTATATCTCAGAATAATAAAAGGGGCCCTAGTGCAGGGCTAGAGCACCCAGACACTACAGCAACAAAGTAGTTCACTCTTGAAAAGCCTCCACCAGACTCCCAAGAATTAGCTCTCTAATAACCATTTTGTTTTCAAATGGTTGGTCTCACAGATCTGCACTCTATACTCCATCCTTCTCAAGACAGCTACAGTTTTCTTCCAAAAGTTCAAGTTTCTAACAATTTATTTCTTCCCCTACCACAAGTCTGTCCATCTCTCCAGTCTCTTCAGCATTTCAGCTGCTATGGAAATTGCACCAGCCCGTTACCACACTAGAACTATTTCAACTCTCAAGTTCAGAACATACCAGAATCGTGGTCCACGTGGGTTTCTTTAGACTACAGTCTTTGCTCACATCCTCTCCACTGGAACAGAAAAATGTGATAGGCGATTTCCACACAAGACCTTACGTGCTTGCGCAGCTGACTGGCCCAAAATTTATAAGCACTTATTCGTTATTAGTACTTTGCTCCTCACCACTGCTACTGAGTTGTAAATATTATCAGGTGGTGAAAAAACACCTCATTTGCAAGAGCACTAAACATTAGGCTCAGTCTGACATCTAAGATATACCTGTGATCACAAACTCAGCATGCTCCTGTTGATCTCATTCGGAAAACCTCGCTCTCAGATCCTAGAGCACACCTACCAGATTGGATCCTGAAGAAGGCACATCCGAAGACAGACAACTATGATACTGTTCGTGACCCTTCTATCCCAACAGTTCAGTGCACTGAGAATTTATCTGCAATGTAAGACACCTGGCATATGTATCATATCCTGGATGAGGGCCTAAACTATGTATGCCTTTCTCAGCATAAGCTCCATGATGTTCCACCGGCATTCATAGTATGATGCTCATAGTGCAAGAAACAGAGAATGAACCACTAACCAATGGTTGCAGCACTCTGCTGGGTGAAGGACAGCAAAACCAAATACCTTCAGTAAAAGAAACTGGCAGTGGCACCTGTCCTTGACAAGCTAGCTGGGAGAGCACTGCTGAGCACATTGCCCCTGCCAAATCGTCCACCCCTTTCACTAGGTGAAGGCCCTGGCGTCTAATGCAGGGTTATGGGGTTTGCAGCCCAAGAAGCGTAGAATGAGGCTGTGTTAGTCCATGGTTATGCACAGGACCACAAGGGTGCAGAGGACCTTTCACCTGCTGCACATACAGGTCACAGTGCTGTACAGCACACCGCATGCCGGGCTCCCTGCACGATGCACTGTAGCAGCCCTTCACGAATGCAGTGTATCAGAGCTGCTACGCAGAATGAGTGGAGCATAACTGCAGCGTATCGTGTGCAATGGTCCCCAACTACAGGTAAAAGGGCAGAGTAATTTTTACAGACTTCATTCCAGGATTCTGAATATAGTGAGTTAGGTTCAATCCATGTAAGACAAACTGATTCCTGGATCTGAACTTTTATCCAGAAGCATTCAAACTCTGCCTATTTTGCCTATGTAACACAAGTTCACTGGTCGTGCCACACCACCCAAACACACCTGATGGTTAAATATCTACAATATAGATTACCACACTAGGTCCTGTCCTCCCAAAATGTTGCCACTTGTCCTCTTAGCCTCTGTTCTACTACCTGCTTTTTGCCTCAGAATAGAAGTGAGCAGAAATTGAAAAAAACCAAGTAATTCAAGAATTTTCAAGGAGAAAGCAGACCTGTGTGCAGTGTACATGTGTTTATGGGCACGACGGTGACCTTCATTCTCCTTGGAGGCATAGGAGAAACTGAGTTTTTATTCTCAACTGCCTGCCTCTCTGATTCATGTTACCTTTTCACCCCAGTTCACGTTCTTACAAGGAGCATGAAAAAAGCAAAGAAACAACCACGTAAGACTAGGGGCAGTGCCCTGTTTTACAACACAAAGCCGAGGGCTGTAGGCATTCTTCAGAAATTGAAAAGCGAGCAAAAAAAGGGTGTGTTGGGGTATATGAATTTTAGCTTCATAATTACCCTGTTATTTAAAGCTAATGAATAGTTAGTATAGCAACCCTGTTGTCATACAGTATACACCTACTCACCCACAGCTCAAGATGAAACCAGAGAATCACATCTGGGCCCAATCCTCCAAGTACATCTTATTGAGTTTAATGCTTAGTTTGACATCATCTCATGGCATTAAGCCCCATTTACTGAATCAGATCCTTCACTGGCATTCATTCGTCTCAAAACAGTTTCAAGTTAATCGTATCTAGGGTTCTTTTATACTTCAAAATTCTTGGCAATAACTCTTCCATTCATGTTTACATTCACCTACTGATTCTCTATTGGAAATTCTTCTATCATTTAAAACTTTTTACATGCTGAACTTTCCTTCAGAGGTGCTGCTGACAAGGAAAAAACAAAACCAAAAACCTTCATTAGTACATGTTGATCCAGAGTAACTGAGAAATCCCAAAAGTGAAAGTAAATTCAAGCAAGCTGAGTGAGCTGAAATTTTTTTGCAACTTCTAAACACTAAAGCTTTGAAAAATTAAGACACTGGAGTCTCTATATTCTCTGCAAATCTTGCAATAGGGCCAGTACTAGAAGAGTTAAAATGGCTCTCCTATAAGCAAACTTTATTTGTGTTTGCCTTTTAAGCAAAGCAGATTTTCTGACTACTGTATGAGAATCAGATCAAAAACAATGTTTGAAAAAAAAAAAAAGATAGAAAATACTAACCTTGAATGTGCTTTCACCATATTATCCTCTCTCCAAGGGAAATACAGGAGAGAAGTTGATTCTGGTGAAGACTGGTGAAAAAGCAAATGAAATCCCGCTAGGATTCTGGGTTACCAGGAAGGAATAAATACTTTATTACCCTAATGGAAAGCAGGTAGACTTTATTCAGCTGCATTAACAACAATGAAACCATTGTTTCATACACAAAGAAAACAGAAATAGGCCTGCTTTAGGCAAATAT
>VYXH01012757.1:0-34832 GCA_013397275.1 Burhinus bistriatus
CATTCTATGATTCTATGTTTTAACAAGCAGAAAAGAGAGCAGTTACAGTTTGGCAGCAAAATTTTCTGAAAATTTCAGCTGCGGATTCCTGTATTTGGAGATAAGATTGTGCTCCAAATGTCTCATGTGGGCACTCCAGTGTTAACAGGAAATTTTTACTTATAGCCTCTTTGTAGCTCCATTTACTGTCTACAAAATGGAGGTAATACCTTTCTCTGCCTGACTTTATAGGGGTTTCTCACTTGCTTTGATTACTTAATGCTTTAGAGTTATATATAGACAATATTTACAAAAGAGCACAAAAACTTTGAGACGGAAATCAGTCACTTTGTGTTCAAGACAGGGTACAAATGGAAAACAGTAAGTAAAGCAAAAGACCACATCTGAGGATTAAAAGAAGACTGGAAAAATTTTACACTTTTGTAACACCCCATAATAAAAAACAAACAGGATGTGACTAAGAAACTAAAGATCGTATTGCAAACAGATGAAAGAAGTTAATGCATAGCCTTTTTCTAAAGATTCTGAAGTTTCAAGCTTTCAAATGCTCCAGTTTGCAGTCCTATACATTCTATACTTGGGGGGAAAGGTTGATGGAAGAAAGTTGTAATGGCAAAAATGGAGAAACTAAAATAAAGACTACAGAGTGATTATACAACTGTAATGTGTCATACTGTACACGAAAACTCAACTTGAATACTTCTAAAATGCTTAAGAGGAATTCATAACAAGCCTGATGCAGGTGTTAAGAAGACTCGTATTTATACTTACTTTTTGTAATCGGGCATCATATGCAATTTGGTGACTCTAGTAAAAACTTGGATTTGGCATATTTGTCTTTAGAAGGGATTTCAAGAAGGATTTTCAAGGGGGATTTATTTACATTAGAGGGAAATATTAATCAGCACACAATTAATTAATCTGTTAACTGTCCATTATCCATAAATCCTGAACTAAACAAAAAATATTAAAAATAGCTGAACTAAACCACCCTTAATTTGGCTATTTGTGATCTGAAATCCTCAGAGCACACACACAAAATGCTAAATGGAAGAATATATTATTTCTTCTTTTTTCTTTCCTTTTTCTGACACCCATCTGAAAATTATAAATACTTGGGTTTTACCTAAATTAAGCTAATAGGATGTTGAACTTAAACCACCCCGGTGGATTGTGGTTTCTCTGTTCATATTCAACATTCTAATGATGAACTTTGCAATGCCTCATACTGATAGCATCAATGAATGTTTCATCAATCAAAACACGATCATTTAACTGTTATTTTTATTCTTGTCTTTATGCCAATGTCTGTTAATAATTTGCAGACCTCTCAGCCACATTGAAACCATACATGCGTTAAACATGCAAGTATTATGAGCCTACTGAACTGTGGAAGTGACATGAAGTGGTTGCTTTACTAATGCTTTGAAAAGATATTATTTTGTCATCATCATCATCACTTGATTTATTTGGTAAGTTCTACCAGCAGATTAAAATACTTCTATCAATACCTCCTTGAAAATCCTATCCAGTTGATAGAGTGAGCAACAAATACTCAAGATTAAGCAGTTTTAGCCTTTAATCTTCAGTGATTCATTGCACGGCCTTGAACAAATGACAAAGTATGATCTTCAAAACTAACCAAGTAATTTAGCTTCTCTTTCAGACTTTAACTATCTCATCTAAACACAACAATTTCATAATTCATATGGATTCTGCAAAATTCAAAACATATCTAACATTTTGAGACTTAGTACAGAGAAGCTGGATGTACTCACATATTCTGGGCACCTCACTGTCTAGACTTTCCCTAAAATACATTTGAAAGAAGATATTTTAATGCAACGATTCTAACATAATATTACTTTTTAAAAGTTCAGATAATAAGCAAAGGAGATTGTTTTTCCTCATTCAATATAGGATTTCTCCAGAATCCTAAAATTATAATTAGCAGATCTCCCACTTCAACAACATAATTGTAAGTGGTACAAGTTTGGCTTCACTTCAGCAGGAGTCACAGTGACACGAATGTGAAAACTTTGTGTAAGGATGTCAGGTCATTTTCTGCAATTTATCTGTCCTACATTCTTTGTACTGCACGATCAAACTTAAAACAGAGCATCTTCCTCCCAGTTCTCATACAACAGATTTTTGGAAGATCCTTGTTTTTCCACTGCAAGCCTTGTCTGACAGAATCCATAGTTATTATCAACACGGTGCTCTGCACTTCTGTAATGTTTCCGAAATTTCACATTGCAACTAACAATGGCAATGTCATGCACATATAAATTCCTAATTTTGTTCTTTATGGTATTTATGCATTGTGTTTGGATTTCAGCAGTCACTGGGGAAGAGATGACTTCTGTAACATTACCGGATGCATACATGATTATTGTTCCTTTAGTTGCATCTTATGAAATACAGTAAAATTCTGGCTTACAAAAAAACAACTGAAGAAGTCTGAGCCAGACAGGGGAGTAACTTTAAATAGTAATTATGTGTATGACACTTCTTTTCCACCTTTTACATAAGAAACAACCACCAGCCAAATTATGCAATCAATCAAAACTACTTAAACAATACACTTCTGCATCAATTAAGTAGGAAGAGTGAGAATAAAGGAGGGAGAGAGGCTGTGTATAGTTTCAGTGTCATACCTGTAGAACCACAGGAAACAAGTGAAAGGAAAATAGGTTGGGAAGAGTCCAATTAAAAGGTAAAAAGTACTCCAACCCATAACCAAACCACAGAATCACAGAATATCCTGAGTTCGAAGGAACCCAAAAGGATCATCAAGTCCAACTCCTCACTCCACATAGGGCAACCTAAAAGTTAAACCACGTATCTAAGAGCATTGTCCAAACACTTCTTGAACACTAACAGGCTTGGGACCATGACCACTTCCTCAGGGAGCTTGTTCCAATGCTTGACCACGCTCTCAGTGAAGAACTCTTTCCTAATACCCAATCTGAACTTCCCTTGACACAGCTTTAAGCCATTCCCTCACATCCTAACCAAAAGAATGGGCACTTTTCCAGGGTACATTTGGGAGACAAGGTAGAGCCATTCACCCTCACACATAATGAGTACTCTCACCCCACAGTCACAGGTAGTTTTGCAAGTATTTTAATTAAGCAGCATGTGCCACACTTGAACTTTTATAACTTGTCCAAAAAATGAATTGGGATAAATGAAGAAGCCAAACTGAAAAATGCAGCAATTTTTCTAGAGTTAGAAAAAAATACTTCAGAAGAACGTAGAAAGATCACAGAAATCTCTCTATGTCTAGTTTACTGTATCATGCATTTCACAGAAGACCACAGATACCCCTCTTGTAACTATCTATCTGCCTTACTGAACATAAACAAGGGAATTCAGGAAAGAAAAAACATTAAATTCTGTCTTACAGAAAAAAAGCCAAAAACACACAACATGCTATTGTTATAGAATACATATCCCACTGCGTTAATCTAACTCAAGTTTCTATTTGCATAAATACACTTGCATTTCACCAGCAATTTTCTTGTATATCAGAAAAAGAACAGAGATGTCAGAATAATAAATAATTCATAGTAGATTGCTAAACAACAGCTGAGTGACAGATTCACCATCTTTCAGCTGCAATACAAATAACTAGTATTTGTATAAAAGCTCTAAGTTCGAGTCAATTCATCTTAGGCTCCTGCTTACAAGAACTTCTGGCACAGTAAGATTATTTTGCAGCAGGACAAGCAGCAGGTCAAATCCCATAAAAGCACACTCATAATAGATCTCTACAACAGAGACACTAGCTTAATTCAGCTCCCTTTAGTCCCTGTTATCCACCAATCATGATCATCTCTCTTACTGGAATTTTGTGTTGTACACATTTCATGGGAAGCAAATGCAACTTATTTTAAATTATTTTGACAGCTTACTTGAAAACAGAAAACAACATTGGAGACTTTTTCAAAAGCTGTAGGGTTTTTCTAAAGATAGCACTTTCAAATTTGTACATGCTTGACTTAGAAAAACAAATCCTAAATTTGTATCAGAACTTCATGAACAAAAACAGTCTGGCTGAAATTTTTCTGACTTAGAAGTTATTTACTGCTGTTTTTTCTGAAGAATATTGGGAAAACTTTGCAGAACTGAACATTCCTTACAAATTCTGTTCTGATGATACAAAGTATCACAAGGTTTTCACCAAAAAATCTGAATGGGCAATGAGATTATTTTCACAAGTAAATCAAGAACATATCTAATACAGAATAAAAAAAAAAACACTTACGAAGATTAAAGAATCCCATAAAGACAGACTAAGAAATTATTATTTAACTTATGGCAAAAAAAGGTCTCAGAATTATCTCTTGGTTCTCTCCTCAGAACTAATGTATTTTCCATTAATTGCTGTAGACAATGCCAAAATTAGATGATAAGCTAATGCAGAGTCCTAGACTTTAAGGCATAGAGAATCCATTTTCATCTAGTCTGGTCACATGCAGTGCCTAGACTATAGACTTTCACAAAGAGATGCCTGTATCACATTACCTGGCTGAGCCTGGAAAATGTTTCCAAGACAGACATACAGTCATGACTAGTCTTTTGCCCTGCCCCAAAATATTTCAAAATTAGGACTTGGTCGGATTCAAGAGGAACCTTTTTTTTGTATAATGATATTTGGTCTGCTGAACTACTTCTTATCTAAATCATTTTGCTTTGACATTTTATTAATTCTTTTTCTTCAAAATACTGTCAGTATTTAAAGTATGTAAAGTAATCAAAAACCTTAAAAAAAAGGAAGAATTTTATCTTAGCCTAAGATGTAAGGGTGATTTTTTTGATGTGGAAAAAAGTCAGGATAAAAAATCAGTTCATAAAAAAAAAAAAAGGGCAAATTATCAATTATTCACACAATTTCAGTCAAAAACATTTTAAACATGTCATTACTACAATTAAGATAATATTTTTTTCCAAAAAAATGTTCTAATGCCAGTGCAGTAACAGCTGCCTACTCCTCATTTGATTTTTCTCTCAAGTACTGCAGAATCATTGTTGCTCTCGTAACCACCAAGCTGCATTATGGACAGTTGGCTACGCACAGCACTTAAATTCTTTGCTGCATGATAACCTCCAGAATTCAGTTCTGTGAATGGCTATGCATAGTATGTACGTAGGTATGATTCATAGCATTTGTTCATAAATATATATCCTATTTAAGTGAGATTATGCTACTGTGCAATCTATACTGTGCTGTAAAATTCCATCTGATTTTATTTATTTTAATGGTTGCTTAACCAATGTTTATGATATCTATAATATTTACTAGCAAAAAATACAGGTTTCCTTGTAGATCTGTTATAATGATGATAAACAGCCTCAGGACAAGAAAAGATCTTCTGGATCTAGTTATAACCCCATTACCTGATTTTCTGTTTACAGCTTCTGTGGGATATCAGTTATCATTAAATCTGTGATACACTGGTCTTTGCAGAATACTATTTTTAATGAGGTTAAATTGATCAAAGTAAGCTAAATAATTTAAAGCACTAAATATGTCAACTTTGTTAAAATGCATAACCTAACAAACATTTTATTACCATTGTTTCATGAAACTGTTTTCCAGCATTGGATTTCTTGTTAGCTAATTTCTTGTTAACTAATCTCAAAAGTATCATGCCTCTTGATTACCTCCAGTTATCAGTCCTCTCCAGGATTTTTCTTTGGATTAGTGTAATGCCAATCTGCCTACCACTATCCAAAACATCTTACTTCCACTTCTCAAATGCTTCTGCCCTTTTTAAGACTTTCCAGTTTTTCTAGCATTGCAATGTTCTTAAAACCACTTCATTGATTCCTATCCATAAATAATAAAAGATCTACACCATTCCAATGGTTTTGTGGATGTTTTTCTTTCTCAAAGAATTCTTAGTGTCTTTATCCACAATATCAAAAGATTATTTTTCCTCTGCAGATTTATTCAGCTTTCAGATTTCTACTCATAAATGTTAACTAAGTTACTAAGACAATGGGGACATGACTCTGGCATCACTAGTTTCAAGGCAATCACAGATGACTTCATAAAAATATGGGTTTCAGATTTTCTTTTGAGTGGATTCTGAATCCAGTTAAAAATAAACATATAATAGGAGAATGTAAGGAGGAGTCAACACTTGTTTTAGGAAGAGGAATCTAGGTAGGGATAACAATAAGGCAGAGACAAATATTCTGAAGTCTCATTTACTAAGGGTTTTCTCACAAATTATTTAGGTCAGTCTCTTCATCTTCCCCATTGCTTTACGTATGAGGTGGAAACTTTGCTATACCTTTTAAAACAAAAATAACCAAAACCAAATGTCATGCACTTAAGGGGTCCTGTGATACAACTTGTGTAGATTAATTGTAGAGCATGCAGCTCTTTCTGAATGGAGCTAATAATTGGAGTCAACTAGCCATAGAAGGCATCCCCAACCACTTTGTGGTGATCACCTTACTCTGCCACTTAGAAGTTTACCAGCAAAATGGGATCTCTGAATATCTGCCATAATAGCGTAACCATGATTATGGCAATTCAGAATAAGTAGATTCCTACCCTAAAACCCTAAAACCAGAGTATCTTAAAATGCTGCCCACTCACTTATTTGTTCTCCATGTGAGGTTTCTCATTAGCCAATGAAAAACTCATATTTGATAGTGGGCAGCTAGAGAAGAAGTGATCTGTTCCATATTTAGATGATGTATTCTAGATAGCTTCAAAATTACAATTCACAATACTTCTTCAAGCAAAATAGTCTGGAAGTGCCTGCATCCTCCCCTCTGAAAGTGGGGTGTGGTTTTACTCAGTTGAATGAACTTGGTTACTACTTTGAACTCCACTGTGTTTCATACTTATTGTCAGCTCTTTGAACCCAATAGAGCAGTATCTGCCTGAACTGAAACTGAAGTTCTTTGTATTGCACCCAAATTCCATTAGAGCAAGGGAAAACTTTTTTAACTGCTTAGGCATAAAATTATCTAAAACACTTAAGGTAAAGAAGTGGGCATTTGTTGGTTTCTTTGGGGTTTTTTAATACAGCAATATCTGGGAGGAGAGTTTCTGTGAAGTATGAAGTCAAGAAAATTTTCCTTAAAAGTACTGGAAAGAGAAAGCTATTGCACATACATTTTTAGGTATACCATAGTGACAATATCAACATATTTGAATGTGAGAAGACAACTCACATTCTTTTTAACTCTTTAGAATTCAAGACATCCCCAGTAATTTTTAATCAACAACTGCTCGGCCCTTAATATTAAGGGCACTACCAAGAGATCTGTAATTTAAAATATATTTTGCCTTGCATCTTTTTCTAATGGCCTCATTAAATCCACCAATTAAAACCTGTTTTCCTTCTGGAAGCCTGATGATGCAACCTCTTCTAACAATGCTTGAAATTATTCACATAAGTAGTCACACTAAAAGCCACAGAAGTATTTTCAATGGGATTAAAAAGTTGCAAAATATATTGCCCATGGTCATTCCTCCCAATTTGATTGTTATTACAGATGTTCTTTGGAGCACTTCAATGACACCTAGATACAGAACCAGCTGTTTTGGCAGAAACCTGGTAGTATGTGCATTTCACAAATGTATTTACAAATACATCAACAGAAAACCCACGTTCCAAAAAAACAGATGGCAAACATCAAAACTGCCAATCCTAATAACATCCCTTCCAAATACAAACACAAGATTCCCATACCCACCCCAGACAAAACTGAACAGTACTTATTTGAAAGGTTCTCTCTCTCAGAATGTGATGTTACATCCTGGTTTTCATGACACAGCACCGCTTTACCTAAGCACTGTTAGCCAGGATTAGCCTGTGCACACTGTGGGTAAATCTCACCCGACTGCCTTAAATTTTGAAAGTTGATCTCTATTCCTACATTTACTTTCACGGTTCTACAGTGCTTTCATAAGGAGGTTTAACGTTAGAACAGTTTGATTCATGTAGAAAAAAGTCACTAAGGTCACCTACTGCATCTTCAGATACAAGTACCAGACTGCCCCTTACACTTTGATCAAATGTCTAGCTATCCAGATTACGTGCAAAGCTGCACACTGTGCAGAGCTGCAAGGAAGGAATGAAGCAGTACTTCCAATACTTTGGCTAATCTACTGCTTTTTACAGGTAGCGGTGTGAAAATACAGAAGGCAGGACCAGTAACAGCCAAATGTTCTCAAGAAAGATAAACAGGGGAGAACATCCTGCGCCTTTCTGAATTCTTTGCATCTTAAAATCCCAGACCATACCTGGGATGCATTTGACACACTCCTGTCAAGGCCAAATCCTACTGACACCTAAATACTTGTACAGCTCCAAGCTGTTCTGCATATCTAAGAACTCATGACCCTTGGCTAAAGGCCAACACACTGACTAACAGCAGTTACTGGGCCATCAGGGTGGAGAGAATCAACATTAGCCTTACGCGAAGATCCAATATTAAATTTTCCTTAGTATTTAACAAAAATTCATTGTCTTCTCTGGAGCTTGGCATTTGACATGTCTGGCTTCTACAAAAACTTCACCATATCAAATGCAATTTATCCAATTTATCCAATGCAAAATAAAAATCTAGATAAACCATCAGCAACTTAATTGCAAAAAAAGAAATCTTTAAGAAAACATAATGTACCTATGCAATCTGGTAAGAGACATCAATGCTTTATTTGTTGAGATGTTTTTCCATACACCATGTTTGTTTTTAAGATTTTGTTCTTCTGTTTTCTTGAACTGGACTGAGCAAAACATATTCTCAGCAAGTTCAGCCCTACTGACTCCTGCTAGATTTACACAGAAGCAGTGTGTATCCATAAAGCCCCAAAGTTGCTTTCTTCTCCTGCACAGAAAGAATTATCACATCATTTACAATTTTTTCCCAAGATACGCAATACACAAGAACTCCAAAGTATAATTTAAGTATGCACAATCACAAACTAATTTTCATGTCTTCACATCACTTAACTTTATATTACATTAAATGCCAATATTATTTTAATGTTCATTGATGCCTTTATTTTCTAACAGCGAAAATGACAGCCATTCTTCACAGTGACAATGAGGAAAAAGTATCACTCCAAAGCACAGGTTTTCTTTCCAAATTAAGCCTTTGATGTCTTCTATGGTTATTATTGTCAATATGCCATTGATTCAAATATGCTTCTTCTTTAACACAGTTTCTGTGTTCTTGAGTAATTAGAATACATTACCATACTGGTCAGTGGGACAAGTTTTTAAACTCAGATGGAGTGGTAAGAACAATGCTTTGTGCATAAATTATCCCTACAAAGAAGCAACCGCTATACAAAATTAGGCAATAAGCCTGAAGGAATGGCATAGTTTAACATAACAGCCCACTCAAAGTAATTTCGTAAATGTACTGCCTTAAAAAAAAGAAGGAAAATATACGGAAAATTTGCATGGATAAGAAACCTTATAAACTTTTGAGATATAGAGATTTTAAGAGACTTCCATTACTTTCTTAGGGCTTCTGCACTTCTACCCAGTTATAATTGAAAAGAAGTACATACAATCTGAGTGCCCATCAAGAATTGAAAGTGGGGTAAATAAAAGAACTCTGCACTACAAAAGTAAATTTTTTTTATGAGTTATGGGGCAAAAATCGTTTAGTTGATGAATACTCTGAAAAGCAAGTACAGCTAAAATAGATGTAATAAGAAATCTAGATTAATGTGTTTAATAGGAGAGCTTTTAAAAATTAAAACCCTAACAAAATGTTAATAGGTATATGGTAGTGGCACTTACAGTAGTAAATCTTTGGGTAAAGAATCTGACACGCATATGAAAAAGAGATTGAGCTACTAGCCCACAATTTAATGAAATAGCAATAAAGCAGGGAACTGAACTCCAGACCCCTAGCATGTGAGAGTCAGCACAAGGTCCAAAAAACCCTTACTGCAACTCAGGCCTCTCCTGGTTTGAGATAGAACAAAACCAATTTTCTTTTCAGTAATTTTACTTTTCAGTCAAGTCTCTTCTAACTGACTGCACTCTCTGGAATTAACAGTATTTTTTTCAGACAGTGTCTGCTTCTACTAGATAACATCTGATGTTTATAGTTAATACTTAAGAATGGGATGCAGAAAGGCCCTTGCTTGTTCTTATTGCTATAACATCCAAGGCCAGCCAACTGGGTTATTTGCCCCATTGGAGGGTCGGAAGCGGAAAAGCATAGAGGGGTCACACCTGCGGGGAGGAGCGGACAGGACAGGTGACCCAAAACTGACCAAGAGGGTAATCCATCCCATCTGCCTCATGCTCACTATAAAAGCTGAGGGATCAAAGGGGTCTCTCTCTCCTTCAGTGACCAGCATCCAAGGTGGACTCTGTCCATTCTTCTGCCTTTGATCCCAGTCCATGTGTTCCTGAATCCAGTTCTTGTCCATCGCTGAGTCCAGTCTGGGACTTTCCCAGTGCCTGCTGGCAAAGTGACTCAAATCCTACCTTGATTCAGCACTCCCCTTTACTAGCTGCTGTGTATCTCATCCTTGGACTCAAGGAGTACCCCACAAGCTGATTAGGGTACTTAGAGGTCTAATTTAATCACGTATCCTTTCACAGGATCCTGAAGGCACCCAGAAACATTAGACTGTAAATTACCAGCTGTGCTTATCTCCATTTGAGTGGTTTAAAGCCCACAACTAGTAGCTAGGCCAAGCTTGAACAAGAGGCTTCCAATTTATAAATAAACTGATTTCATTAGCAATTGATGCTTGTGTGCTTATTCAGGCTTGTAGATATATTTTCACTGCATTATTAGACAGAGTAAGCAGAACTGGAACTTCAGCTGACAACTTGTAGGCAGCTGACTTGCTCAAGCTTAAAGCTTAATTCAAACTACAGATTTTGCTGGTTAAATGGGAATTGGTGAAGAGCAATATTAACATTGTACTTCAATCTAATTATGCCACAAGGAAAAACTCCTGCATCCATTTTATAAACAGGGAAAAAATCCTTCCCTCCCTGGTATAGCTAGTGCAGGAATAAATGTACTAAATAGCACAATACATCCAATCTTTAGTACAGCATTGCCTCAAATGATTGGCAAGTGACTGCAAATGTTCTTTGAACTCTCCTGTGTGAATATAGAACCACAATTCTTTATGTCTAAACAGCAATTGGGAAAGAACCCTAGAACTGTGAGTTAAGTTGCATGTGTATGCCGGTGTGTGTCTGCACACATGCACATCTATTTATATACACATTTATCCATCCTTCAAGAGTTATCCTCATTGCTATCATCTTCATTGTGGCTACACAGGATTTCAGCCTCTGCGCTGCCTCTCCAAACTCAGTTGCCCCAACATTACAGCAGCTCCCAATAATACAAGATTATTCCCAAAAGGAAGTCAATATGTTAGAGAAGATAAGAACAGTGAGAGGGAAACTTGGATACCCATATTAATTCTAACTTTCTCACAAACAAATTGACCAGTGATCTAAACCTGGTAATGAATTTAAAATACCTTTTTAAAAGCTCCCACAGGATTAAAAAGATTGTCATATTTGGAAAATATTACTTTTTGCTGTTGCTTGTTGGTAGTGGTGATTTTGTGTGTCCACATTTTCATATGGAATAAAGATCTGAAGAGCTCGATGTGACAATGATTAGAAGCAAGACCTAAAGAAAAATTATTACCTGAATTAAAAAAGAAAAGGGAGTTTTCTTTACTCTGCTAAAACTAACTTAAATCAACACAGCTTTGAAACTTGGCAGTGACACGCACTCATACTGCACAAGACCCATTTTTAATGTAGTTTCCAGAGAAACACAGTTCTGCCACAGATTGTTACTGCATACCTCATGAGCCTAATTCACTAACCCAGTCAGATGCAATTACAAGAAAGTCATCTGAATGCAAAATGCCTCTTTAAGAAGGCTGTCATGCTCAGTTCTCATGGTTTGGGCCAGACTGGCTACTGAAATGAATGACAGATGCTCTCCCCCACCTCTCTCTCCAAGGGGAGGAGGGAGAGAAAGAGACTGATGAGTTTAGAAGGAACTAAACTACTTTAATGAAATATTAATAATAAAATAAAAAGAAAATCATGAAATATATACAAAACCATATCAAGCTCCCAGGATGACGATCACATCACCAGCAGGCATGGGGAAAGTCCCAGACTGGACTCAGCAATGGACAAGAACTGGATTCTGGATCTGGATTCAGGAATGCACAGATCAGGATCAAAGGCAGACAAACAGACAGAGTCCTCCTCGGACACCGGTCACTGAAGAAAGACAGCTGACTTTTTTGATCCCTCAGCTTTTATAGTGAGCATGAGGCAGATGGGATGGAATACCCTCTTGGTCAGTTTTGGGTCACCTGTCCTGTCCGCTCCTCCCCGCAGGTGTGACCCCTCTACGCTTTTCCGCTTCCGACCCTCCAATGGGGCAAGTAACAAAGTTGGCTGGGCTTGGCTGTTATAGTAATAAGTGTAAGCAAGAGCCTCTCTGCATACCATTCCTTGGCATAAATTACAAGTAATCAGGTCTTATTACTCTGAGAACGAACAGTGTCTCCATAATATGTTGTTAATTTCAGAGAGTTCAGTTAGAAGAGGCTTAGCTGCAAAGTAAAATTACTGAACAGAAAATCAGTTCTGTTTTACCTCAAACCAGGACACTTTGCAATAAAAGAGAATTCAAATACTGATACGTGGTACCCAGACTATCTCATTTCTCAGTTATGATATTGCTTTTTATTTTTCTTTTTAAAGCACTGTTCATCTGCATGAAGCACACAATAGTAATCAAAAATATCATCCAGTTTAAGAATAGAATGCGAACCTGAGAAAAAAGCTCGCCGAGTTCAAACACAAAAGAAATATAAAAACTTCCCTTGATAAGACTGCCCCACAGACTGTCACATGGCTTCCTTCCTCTGCCTCGTATTTCCAAGTTCCAAACAAGGTTCCAGCTCCCTTTTCCTCTAGAAGTCCTATCAAACTCCTTCCAAACTCTAATAGCCCTTCCTGAAACCCTGCATTTTTTTGTTTTATATTTCTGTTGTGCAACAGTCAGAACACTGCAATTTTTCTTTATTAAAGGAATCTTCTTGAACCCAATGCTATGACAGTCTTCTAATACAGACTTACGACTTTCCACTAACAGGGCAAGGCCACCAGAATGTGGTGAGGCAGTTAAATAAAATTATGTTAACGTAATGCAGCCCACAACTCCACATCATATCTTTCATTTACAAATTCAAATCTTGTCTTCTTTACAGGTTACACTTACAGAAATTTGATTACATTTCCTGAACTTCAGATAATCAGTTGGATAGATCGGGAGTGGGGAAAACAGGTGACCAAAGCTTAGATTCTGGACTATTCTCAAAGCAAGTGTAAAGGCTCTTCCAGGTGCATGCTGCTGAATTACTGTGTATCAGAAGCTTCACTTACATGTTTCTTCTCCATTGACACAATATCTAAATAGTTCTGAATCACCTGAGTTTTGCTCAAATTCACAATTTGAGAAGACTAGGAAAAATACCCTAGCAGAAGTGAAAGACTGTCAGTGCAAAAAGCAACAAGACTTCTGTGTTACTCCTCATCCCGTCTTGGTACGGGTCAGTGCAACTGTATAGAATGAAATCCACACTACCATGTAACAAGCTACCTTTGCCCCTGATACAAGTCTGTGTAAGCATACAACAATTTCTATAACCAAAAAAAAGCAATGACTGCTATGAAAAATTACCAGTGTGTACAAGATTGGTTATAAAATTTATGAACCTTTCCAAAGAGTTTGCAAAGTGATAGAATTGCTTTGGATCCCCCAGGATCTTTGCATCCTTACAAGATTACAAGATTTGTGAGAATATAATTCTTTTTTGTTGGCCTATTTGTTCAAACTGATTATGAAAAATACAAAATAAGTAACTGGTATGATATGTACGTATTGAGACAAGTGAAAATCCACTGTCTTGTTCTGTTGCAAAAGGATATTTTATGCCACTTAATGCCTAAGTCACCACACATGTATTGATTCTGAGGAATCATTAATTATTCAAAACTAATCACTCAAATTATTGAAAATTAAATTCAATAAGATATGGCAGGTAGCTTCCTTAAAGGTAGAATGGTTGACATTAGCTGCAAACTGGGTAGCCAACGTGCAAGTGCAAGAAATTAATTTCTGTACCAGAGTACTGACTTCTACTGTACTGCTCTATGGATCAATTCTGCTTTCCAGGGAAAGCATTTTGGGGCTTTTTTCTCCGAATAGTACATTCATCCCTCTATTTTTCTAACTTCACAAAGAATTACAAAGAGCTTCCCCATTAGCCTTTAGACATGTGCTGTTGGTTTGTGTTCCTAAAGAAATCTATAGAATTTATTTATTACATATAGAATTAATTTATCACATTTTATTCAAATTAGAACCAATGTATTCCTCAATTTTTCAGGTTTAATTTATTTTCTCCTTTTATTCACCCCCTCCTTTTTTCCTACCTCCTTCCCTTATGACATTTTTTCTGCCAGGAACTACTTCACACATTTTGGATAGATGCCTCAATCAGTACTGCCCACTCTTCTCGGTCTTTTTACGCTTTATACCCTCTCTTCATTTACAGCTCACATCTAAAGGCAGTAATTCCATAATACATTAAAAATACAATTGTGATGCTTTAGATAAAGCCTAAGAAACTCTTCATCTCTAAGACAAACCAGATGAGAATAGTATTGACTGAAGATCATTATCATTTGAGAGCTGGCTGGTGGAATTGTGTAACAAAAAGACAGTTTCAAATCACCCGGCATTGTACGAGGCAAAGGATAGCATAAGCCCCTTTAACATTCAGTAAGTCAAAGAGGCTAAATACTGAATGAAAATAAAAATTCATGTCTGGAACTTAACAGCCAGATGATGATTAGTTCACGCTGACAGGGGAACATAATGAAACATACTCTCCCAATTTGTGTTCTTTAGATAAGTAGAGATAGTTTTGGTTTCCAATTCAGCAGACCAAAAACTTTTATAAGGGTTATTTTAAGTTTTTAAAGAGAAGTAAAGTAACATTGTTACAGAAATGAAAAAAAAAAAAAAAAAAGGCACCACACTTTTTTTATTAAGCATTTATCATTCATTTAACATTCTAGGCATTTTAATATTTTTAGCACCCTACTAGGCATCAAATAAGCTTTCCTGTCTCCAAGGTTTACTGACAACAAACAGCACGTAAATCACAGGAGCAAAGCCTTTTTAGAACAGACTGAATGCTGTTATTTTTTAAGTAAATTATATGATCAAAGCAAATTATGTGGGTGGAGATTTGCGGTCTTCCATCACGCCTCAAGCCTCGTGAGGGACTTTAGACTATTCTACCAGAAGAAACATTATTTATACAACAGGTGTATATGAGGCAGAGCTTAGAAGCTATTTCAACAGTTTGCTGTAGCTGTTTTCTTCTGACTGCTAACTGATCTCATTTTAATATGACTTTAGGAATGCTGGAGTTGCTTTATTGCATCAAATTCCTATTTCACATAATATAGGAGGTTTAATCTAATGATCATTAGGTGTTCCAGAGAAACTCAGGAAAACTCCATATCAAATCAATGAGGATTAATTCTGCCCTACTCCTAATTCAATATTAATGTTTAATAGTTGAAGAAGTGTTGAAATCCTTCAATACAAAGTTTCTGTCTCATTTCAATACTCCTTTTCTACTCCCAAAATATTCTCAGTCTCCAAATACTTGTTCAAATTATCTCCAAATTTTAGGGCGATTTCACAATGAGTGCCCGAGTTTCAATTTTCTATCTTCTGCAGGTTTTTTTATGATTCTTCATCTTCTGGGAAATTTTTCCATGTCCATGGGTCATTTTATATATCTACTTTATCTAGATTCTAAAAGACATATCCTACTAATAGGATATTAGTAGGAGAAAAAAAAGACAAGTCCTACTAATAGGAGAACACAGCACTGTTTATCTAGTTACCCTGGAGCATTTTTGCTGCAGAACATCTCTCAAGCAAAATTACTTGCATCTGTCATTCATTTTAGTGGCCAGCCCAGCCCAAACCACGACACTTGTTTAAGGAACAATACAAAGTCAAAGACAAGACAAGTAAGAGAATCTTATTTCCTAAATGTCCATGCCATGTATTAACCATTGCTTCACATGTAAGTGCATGGTGATAAGGTGTTTGGTACCTCTTCTCCCAATGTATTTTATTTTTTGCATGTCTTTCAGCTTCCTGAACTGCAACCAGACAATGGAAAGGCTTCAGAAGAGTTCTCAATCATGATAATAATACACTTAAGATGAAGTAAGGATAAAAGTTAACCAAAATGCTGACACAGAGATATTTGTATTCTATTCATTTAATCAGGAAAGAGTGCTGATACACTGAACAGACTGAATTAGGTTCATCAACGTTTGTATTACTTCTATTATATTCCAAAATTTAAGTTTTCCTTAGGAATGAGTAAGCAAATAAAAATGTATTAAACTCAAAAAATATTCAGAATACATTCATTTCAGTACTTCAGTCTTGCTGCCAGCTCTGAACTTGAACATTGTAGTTCATATTTTAACATCAAAGTTCCTTACCAAACATTTGAAGAAACTCATTCGTAGCTGTATTGTTTGCTTGTTCATTCAGCCATAGATCAAAAATAACAGCATGTATTTTATCTGATCATTCACCTCAGACCACGCATATTTTGAAAAAGTTTTCCAAATATCTAAAAAGAATTTCACTTGTGTCTGCCACCTATTACTGTACCACTCTGAACCGCCAAGAAGACTTTGTCTGCATCTTCTTTATAGCTTCCTATTAGGTAGTTGAAAATCACAATATCCCTTCTAGTCACTTATTAAGCAAAAAAAAGTATTGCTATTTAGATATGAAGAGCCTTAAAACACAGATTTGTCCCTTTTCAGTATATATAAAATATATTAAAAGAGAGACAAAGATCATATACACTGGCAAAGACCCAAGGATAAAAAATAAAAAATCCTTCATAGGAACTATATACATCTTCATAGGAGCGTGCCCAGGATCTTTTAAAGGCACATTAGCACTCTTAATGTTTACATTATTATGGATCATACTAAAATGTTGTGTGGAAAAAAAAATACATTAACAGAATAGACAAGAAACACAAATTATTACAGCTAAATGTGGTCAAATTTGAGATATTTTTTGTCAGTATAATCTTCCTTAATATACTTGGATAGAATTCAACCAATATTGGTTCTAATTTCTTTCTTCAATACATTGATTCTTAAATAATACTTTTTTTCTTTCATCGAATGACTAGATGGAATCTGATAATAAGATGTTCTTCATTTATACATTTTCTGCTGCTTAGAAATTGATTCCTGCTTTTCAGTAGCAGACCAATAACATTGTAAGTTATAATAATCTTTAGTAAAGACTAAAGACATATGGTAGTACACAAATCTTTCCAACCTACTTGCAGTACTTGAGCAACTAGTTGTGTATGCTTCATCAGCTTAGCCAACAGTTTGTCAACATTCTTGTAATTGCTACCACTTGATTTCTTTCATAGAAAGTAGTTATTTTATGGTCTAAGATTTAATTTTCTTCCTCTGTTTTTTGCAATATAATAAATACACACTGTGTTATACAGCAGATACTGAATACGTTCATGGTCTGTTCAGGATTCACAAGTAGGCATCCTTGTGACCAAATGAGAGGTCTCATATGACAGTTGAGCTGCAAGCTTGTCACATGCACAGGACCAGCATAACAGCAGCAACTTGCACTCAAAAATATTGGTACGGTTGTGGTTACCACCTTTTATATTCCACAATCCAAGTCTGAAGATGCCAGGTAATGGAAAACCAAAACTACCTTTCTTCTTGGTGAATGTCCTGCTTATCAGGCATAACAGGATGAACTGGGTGAATTCTGCAGCCTGACTCTCTGCAAATGCACATGGAGTGGTATAGGATGCAACAGTGGAAGGCAAAGGTAGTCATAAGGGAGTCATAAGGTCTTGTTCTCATTTAAGTGAGCACCCCTGTATTTTTCATTACAGAATCAGTGAATAAAATATATAACTGTATTTAAAAAGCATGGGAAGCAAGGAGTAGATATGAGATCTAGTCTGTTTGCCAGATGAGTTGCGTTACCACTAGACAACACAGTCCAGTTTTCTCCAAAACACTTGTACTCTTCAACTGACTGGTGACCTGGCTTTAACAGGAGAGGTGTAACTTACCCCCCACCAGCTTTGTCTGTGTATTGATGTGTAGAACATCCTCTTTGGACACAAGACTGAAACATCTCTGACTGAAAAGAGATCGAAGCTCAGTCCTCACTTGAGCCAGCAGTGTGCCAAGGTAGCCAAGAAGGCCAATGCCATCTTGGCCTGTATCAAGAATAGTGTGGCCAGCCGCAGTAGGGAAGTGATCGTGCCCCTGTACTCAGCGCTGGTGAGGCCGTAGCTTGAGTACTGTGTTCAGGTTTGGGTGCTACAGTATAGGAAGGACATTGATGTGCTGGATCATGTCCAGAGAAGGGCAACAAGGCTGGTGAGGGGTCTGGAAAACATGTCTGACGAGGAGCGGCTGAGGGAATTAGGATTNAAGTGAGAGACCTATTTCATAAAAAATAGACACTATCAGACACCTCCTCTAACATTTGCCATTTGGAAGAAAAGGCTGCACTTGCCACCTGCATCCAGAAGAACAATACAGACACACAAACAGAGCAGTAGGCCAGGAATCTTGATGCCATATAGACCTGGACTGCAAGTCAGAAGCTACATGTGGAAAAGAGATTAATTTCAGCATTTGGCAGCACTGTGCCTTTTCCTATTCATTCAGGACTCTCTCTTCTACCCTCACATTTTTCCCCCTGTATCCTTTCCTGTACTGCAAAGAAGTCAACCTTCAGGTTAGTGGTGGGAAAGATTATTTGGATTGTACCAGAGCATGGAGAACGATTACCCTCCTTTATCCATCTTTAAGGGAAGTCACTATCAGTCAATATGTTTTAACCTAATGTAAACCTAAACTAGTCATATTCTCTATAGTATTAAAATGCTTGAGATATTTGGTGAATACTTAATACAAGTATGTTCTAGTTACCTAAAGGTTGGGGTTTTTTCCAAAGATATTGAGCACAGTGTGGTAGTTTGAATAAACTACAAAGATTAAAATTATGCTTCTGAGCCATATATTGCTCAAGGATGCAATATATGCAACACTTCACCATGAAAAATTACAATTATTTTGTTTTCCACTCTTTTGTAATCTTCCATCTCTTCCCTTAAATATTTCGTCACCTATATAATAATGATTTCCTCTATGTAACATTTCTAAACACCAGCAGATCAGTCAATAATTGCACAAAGCACAACAACTAACATTTCAGGACACTTAAAACTAGAAGACTTTTTCACAGCAAGGCAACTGACTATGATATGCAAATGCCATGCACAAATCATTTGAAATGCTTCCAAACAGTAAATGAAATGTTTTCCTTAGGTGGCATTTGATTGAGAAGATGTGCACTTACAGATATTACAATACGACGTGATGCCTTCAATGCTTCATGTGTGCCTTTAAGTTACACTGGATAAGCAGAACCACAGTTCATAATATCTCATCTACACAGCTATCGCACAATCCTACACATATATTCCATAATGCACAGCAACTTCTATGGGGTTGGTGAACATAGAATGAAAAATAGGACTTAAAATGAGTAATATGTAAGTCCTCTAGCATATGTATGGTAGTGATGTTTCAAGTCAAGGTGAAATCAAGTGGCGAGGAGAGTGAAGTACAGAGACTAGGTCCTTTAGTAAAACATTTGGCTTGTTTGCTGCAAAGTTTCAATCTTTCCACTTGCACATTTAAGCATGTTACATCATATACAAGACGTGTGACAAACTCTGCAACTGCAGTAACAGAAAGACATCTGTTCAACCTACCCTGTACAACACTGAAGGACTGTTAGAGACCTTTTCCTTCCAACAGCAAATATACTACTGTATTTAAAAGTTCATTAAAAAGAAGTGATACCATTAAATTCTTGTAGAAATATATGGAAAATTCATATTACTCATAACAGCTGAAATTAAGAAACTACTTAGATCATATTTTAATATAGAGGGCATGAAATTATAGATCAGATGGTAGACAGGTGGTAACATGGACTACTGGCCCTGATAAATTCTTCTTTAATGGAATTGNAAATAGATGTTAACATAAGCTACTGGCCCTGATAAATTGACCAGGACCTCAAAATATGCATAGATTTATCAATGGAATTGTATTTCAGAGTAACTGTACCTACTGATTATAATCCTTACTCCAAAGGCAGGATGCAGCACTGAACATATACACTGCAGCTTCAAGAATTTCAGTAGTAGTGAACTTCAGAGGTAAACATTAAGTATAACACATCACAGCAAAATTATTAGAAAATAACAATATGGTTCCAAAGCATGGAGTATGTACTGCAAGGCAATAGGATTTTAAGAAAAAAACAGGCTCAAGTCACAAATCTCAAAATTACAACCCTTTTGATTAAAGCTATTCAAAATAAAGATTAAAATATATAAATATTTTAAAAACTGAGCAGAAAAGCTAAGGACAGATCTATCTGTGAAAGCTGCCTGCTGTACGAAATATCTTGAAAGCAAACAGTAATTACCTTCTGCACCTACAGAACATTGTAGACAGGCAGGAATGGAATGTATATATTTGTGAACCAGGCCATGCAAAGGTTGTTTCGAGTCCTTCCATTCATCTTGTCCCTACTGCTCAGAAGAGAACAACTGCTCTTCAGCTCTGTCTGTGCCTACCATCATCTGCCACAGGCACTAAAATGAATCTAAGATCCCCTTCTCTAGGAGTTCACAAAAATTTTAGACACAATTGTTCTCACTTGCTCATTTATTCAGTGAAGAGTCAACAACGAGACAAGCCACACAGCATTTGTGTTTCTGTTTCTCTCATGAGTGAATGGTAGGCCCCTTCTGCTGACTGCATTTTCTTTCCAACAAGCACACAAAATTTAGCAGGTCAGATTTCATTTTCTTGCCTAGATAAAAATGTTCTAGCATACTGAGGAAGACCCATATGCTGATACAAAAGCTCCTCCAAATTAATTTTACTAAATGATTGTATGAAGATTAAATGGGATTTAGGTAGTCAAAGAATTACTGTTTTGTTACTGCAAAGCAGCAAAATGGCATCTTCACGGTGGTCTGAAAGCTCCCAGTTGCTGGTCAAAGCAATCAGCATTCCAAACCGCACCATAAATAGAACTGAAAAATCTATGGTATTTTAAGCATACCTGCTTTGGGCTAGTTACCTGGGTGCTAGACTTGATTGATTAACGTAGCCTCAATGCACTTTATAACAAGACAAGCACAAAATCAAAGGTCTTGGATGTCAGCCTTTTAACTGCTAGAGCTTTTTTCCTCCACACCTCCACACTCTGTATAATACTGGCAAGCAATTGTCAGTCTTGATAATATTCTAATGTCACTATTGTTTAATGTACACTACCAGTAATTCTCTGACACTTGACACTAACAAGAATAGCTCAAGAAATAAATTAAGCTTCAACTAACACATTTGCTATTTGAATTTAGTTTAATACATAAAACATCCCCACTATTCCTTGAATACAGTGCTTAATAGATACATTATACTCAACTAGTATAAACTATATATTACTACAGAATTGTATAAATATATATTTATGTGTATATCCACATTTAAGTAAAAATGTGTTTGCATAAAACACTACAACTGTTAACACAATATATTGAACACTGAATCCACTGCCAGGAAGACTCTTTGTGTACGCATCATGTTACAAATGAACATGCCTAGTTTAAGCCAGAGCTGCCATGTATCAGAACCACAGCCCAGGTATCTTTCATATAGGAGTACCACTGAGCTTACCTGCAGAGAAATACAGTTTATCTGCACTTTCACAGCATGTCTGCACTTACCACTACTCAAATATAGGAGGGAAGGAAAGAGTTATCTGTGCTCTATTGATTTGTTGACTTTGTCAAATGCAGCTTAACTTCAGTGTAGTTCAGCTATGATGTTCAACACATTATTGACTGTAATTGCAGTCATTCCATGCTCCCAAAAAGGCAGTTTATGTAACATAACAGGTAGCAGAACAGTCTCCCTGACAAAGTCTAGCCATTTTAACCTAGATTTCCATGTGAGTTTTAAAGCCTGAATATTTTTTACTTTATGAATATATATGTCTTTGCAGAGGCCACAGACACACAGTTATCTTGCTTTTTTAATCTCATCAGGAATATGGAGTTGAGTGTCTTATATTTAAAAAAGAGCTTTTGAGAGTACCTTAGACACAGGCAAAATATATAGGACATCCTGGATAGCACATATAGCAATAGCACCCAGAGGGAAAATAATTACACATACTTGCTACTTAAATGCCTAGACAGATCTACAGCATGTACTAAAGGTAACTTCTGTCCATAATAGACCTGTGTCATTATTCACAAGCCTTTAAGAAGATTTCTAAGTTCATGTTCCTGCAATTTTTACTTCTCCCCCAAACTACACCCATTCATCTCTTTAAAGATCTTGCCACCCCGATAAGCTTCACCTCCCCAACCTGCAAGTCATTTCTCATATTTTCCTGAATAGAGTTCTGTACCAAGGTAAGGTGAGGTGGCTATTAGCAGATCACAAATGTCACTTCATAAGTATTTACTGAGGTTTCAAACTGTTACAAGCTACAGAAGCTTAAAACTTTTTTTCCCTGTCTTTCGATGAGATAAAGGTATTATTAAGATACCTTTTTTTACTATCTAAAGGAAGACTTGTGCATGCAAAAAGCTCACTCATTTTTCCTAAAGTAAACTAGTTGGTCTAATAAATGATCTCATCCTTTCCTATAAGCTTCATACCGCTCATCCTTAAGTATGAGACTGATGTACTACAATATCAAAGACTAATTTAGACCAAACTGCTTTGGCTTTGGATATGGCGAGCATCCAGACTACAAAGGACATTAATTTAAATGGATGGGGAATAATGAACTGAATCATAATTCAAGTTTCCAAAAGTTCCAGGATTAGAAGTATAGACTTACCAAACTTCTAAATTACTTCTACAAGTGGGAGACTCTGGGATGATACCTTAAAGCAAGATCTGTCTGACCTGCACAGGACCAATTATACATTAAGAATCTGAAGTGTTAAAGTAGAAGATTAAATATTTCTGTTAGCTATATTTCTTTAGGTTGTATTTTCAGCTAAGACTGAGCAGTGAAATTTTGTAGTTCTATTAAGCACTGACCAACCATTATTTTATTTACACTGTTACATAACAAAGGATCTGCCCTTCACTGCAAGACACATGAGAAAAGAAAAGGGAAGAGAAAAGAGGAAACAGGAAGAGAAAAACAGAGAGAGAGAAAGGGGGAGGGAGAAAAAGTGAGAGTGAAAGAAAAAGAAAAGGCGAGAGAAGGGAGCTTTGTCCTTGTAACCAGGAGTAGGAATGCTCATGATCTTGGAGAAGGAGGACAGTACCAGATAAGTACAAGTATATGGTCAATTTTTACCTTTGAGGGGCTTGGTAACACAGGTGACCGAAACTGCTTCAGCCAAGAGACCAAACGATATTCAGAAGATATTAATGAAAAAAATTATTCAGAGCTGTGTAACTTACTTTATCCTCCTCATTCCCTGTTGAAACCACCAATCCAAGAACTCTTAAACTTGCATGACAGTATCTCGACAAAATGCTGTGGCCTATAATCTGATAGAGTTCAGCAGAATAGAAAGCTTGAAATCAGGCCCGTAGTTACAGGGATTTGCCTTAGAGCATCACCTGGACAAATCTTCCCTAATTCACTAGCTAATCTGCAGTGAAGTCAGTCTAACATTCTAGTTCTTTCTGCTGTCTCCCTGTTTCACGCTGTTTGGTTTTCAAGGAATGAAATATCTGGCCTAGTGAACATTCTGGGCTTAAAGTAAGATTTAGGGTTTCCCATACTTCATCTTTGAATATGTAATATAGGATTTATATACCAAATAAATTTCAAGTTCTACTATTTCAGATAGTAGAAGAAGGGAGAAGAGCACCACAGAAAAAAAGAGAGACAGAAAATTACATCAGTATAAAAAGATGCAAGCAGCATTTGATTTTCATGTTTTAGTGTAAGAAAATAAGTTGCAAGGCCAAAACCTATATAGCTTTTTACAAATTAAAACACGAGTCAAAGGATTAAGGATAAATTCCTCTTGCGTTTGTGACTTCCAAGGCAAGCACAACACACAGACTGTCTTCACTTGTTATTTCCTTCATGCCAAACACTGAAACAGCATTAGTGGAGCAGTGCGTGGAGGACTCCAAGACCACTACTGTCACATCTAAGCCTGAATCTTTCTTCTCTGTAAAAGAAAACCATTACCTGCTTCACAGTTCTGAGCCTAACTAAATTTATATGTAAACTAAGGCTTCTCGCATTCAAGAAAAGAGGCCATCAGAAGGTTGGATCCAGAAACTCAGTAGGCCTCCAAAGTCTTGAAACAGCATCTGAATTCTTTGGAGTGCAAATACTGAATCAAGTGTCCACAATTGCTCATTATGCCCACTAGGACCTAGATCTTTTTAAAAGATAACCTTTATTGTGGCTTTTTCACCTAATTAAAACAGATCACTTTCTGATAAAAGGCTTTTTAAAAAAAAGTATCTGGAGTTAATCTGACCTTAAATGACATTACTTGAAAATGTTCATAGAATCCTCTGCTCATCGGGTAACTTTATATATGTTCCACATGCTGCAAAGAGTTTAAGGAAAGGCTCCACAAACCCTGCATCTCCCAGTTCTCAAATCTCTACATGCCAAAAATTTAAGCATGCTGAAAAGGCATTAAATTGTGCTAGCCCACTGGCCACGTGTACCCAAAGAACCCTCCACAGTGGTCATGATCTCAACATTGACCTCGAAGCCACACATAATTGCAATTCATATACTCAAAAGGATAAGCTGACTTCCCAGTAACAATTGTTTGTCATGGCTGATGCTATTGAGGCAAAGAATCTTCTGCTGGCTCAGCTTTAGATAGAAAGTACAAGAAAATCTCAAAGGAAAACAGCTACATTACATTTTGTTTAGTGAAGTTCAGTGACAAGATAGCCAAGTTCCTTTCAAATAAAGCTATACAAATCTAGTGACGTAGTAAGCATGAACCACACCTATTCTCTGAAGGTAATGGAGATCACAGCTGCTCCTTTCACAGTAAGACTTGGTTTTTGTCATGCTACACAAATGTGATCTTTTTTTCTCACTGTACACAATATTCCCATTTTACAACATAAAATCAGGTTTCCAAAAAGTCTGATCATATCCCCTGCAGATTTGAGAAAAGAACTGAACCCTTTCCCACTTTTCCCCAGAAAGCTTCATGACACGTGTGGCAACCTCCTCCTTGTTAAAAATCACAGAGTCTTTACAAGGATCCTATTAGATCTCAAATACCCCTCCTGACCCCCCAAAAACTATTAAGGGAAGATTCCACTGAGAGAGGAGGAAAAAAAAAAAATGGGAATAGCCATGAAAAGTTGTCTATTGGTGATATGTGTTCTAGTAGATTTGGTTTATATCCCAGTTACTGCAAATTTGAAGGCCTTAAGACTGGTTTAGTAATAATAATACAGAAAATCTCACTGAGTTTTAAGACATCATCACTTGGCATTAGGTACTATCTTTGCCTCATAAATACAGCAGCCAAGTTTCAGATATGATTCTGATTTCTTGAGCTTATTTTTTTTTTCAGAAAGGTAGAAATTAAAGTAGTTGGAAAAAAATGAATCAATAAACTGTCCACAGCAATGTCTGAAAGTCCTTTTCTGCCATCCTAAGTTCCTAGGCATGTGGTTCTCACTATATCAAAGTGGCCATACTCTCTTCCCTGACACTGTAACCCTCTAGTGTATGGAATATTTTACAGACCTCAATTTCTTTATGTGCCTGCAGAATTGTCTGCATTATCTAGATCCAATGAAATTAAATTATTACAGGATGAAAACTATTATTTTGACACTATTCCATTATGAGTAGAACAAGTGTTTCCTGCTCTTACCTCCCCTTGGGTTTACAAAAAAGTCACAATCATAATAATTTCCTGAATTCAGCCTACATGCATTTCAAAATGAGAGCTAGAAATATGCTTCCCCCTCTTTCATAATAGCAATCTTTAACCAGTATCACTGAACCATAACTACAGCTGCAAGTAATATTTTACTGATGCAATTTCTTTACAGAAAAGCTGAGCTACAAAGCAAATTAAAACCATGTCTCTCTAAGTCTCAGTGAATATAGCTGTGTATTAAAGTGGCTGCAGAAGACACTGGTAGTTGGTTTCTATTACCAGTGTTACCACTGAAAACTTCAGTTCTGCCTCTTTGTATGTTGTATAAACTTTTGTTTGCCTGCAGTACTTGTAACAAGATATAGACAAAATATGGCCATCCTGTAGCAATCAAAAAATGATAGCACTAAAGAAAAAAAGCAAGAATGAGTTTAAAAAAGTAGGTCAGCTTCTGGCTTGTTTCAGTTCTGGTTATTTCAACTTCAGTCTTAGCAATACTAAAAGCATTGCTCACTTTCTAAGACTTCAGTTACCGTCACCTCCACCAAGTGGTACATGATTTGTGAATTTCATCACTCTTCCACATCTAATAAGGCTTCAGAAATACATTGCTGAAACAAACTGAATAGCTTCAGTACAGAGAATTTATCCATATTTGCCCAAGATTATTTAAATCCATGTTTTCCATCTTGTAGGACACTAGCCCAAATCCCAAACTAGTTGAGAAGGAGAGGGAGAGAGTAGGTATTTTTACTTTTCTTACTCAACCTGTTCTGCTGTGAATTCTTGAATATTAATTTGGTACAGAGAACAAAAGAAAGCATGATTTTTCAGACATGGAGACTAGCCTAGTCTGGTCTTTCAACATGAGAGGTATATTGTAACTTCAGTGTTTTTCTCATTGCTATTCTTTCTTTGCCCTTCTATCTATACAGTACTGGTCTCAATTACTAATTACAATATCCACTATTCACTTGTATTAGTTCTTTCCTCGTCACCTGCCCTTTTTTCTAACAGTATCAGGGTATCAGACAGAAAGTAAAGTGCCTAAATTGGGGGCAGTTAATCTCTCTCTTTAGATAAGAGCAAGTCTCCTTCAGAAGACAAATCAGAGCACCTCAGACACGTACTCTGAAGTGCTGTATGAAACAAAATAACTAAATTAATGATTGATGGAAAGGATATCTCCCTTAATCAAGCTACATGCCTAATGTTAACTGGTATAGACACTTCGCCCAGCACTTTATGTCTCAGTGGCTTAGGTTTCTGTGGTAGCTTTCTTTTTTTTGGTTATGCTTCTGAAATGCCTTGTTGGATCGTTACAGAAATATAATGTTAAGACACTTCCAGCATAAGAGAGAGCAGCATTCCTCTCAAAACTTTCTTGATTCTTCACAAATACCAAAATCTTTAAGTGAGATGGGAGGCTATTGTGTAACTCTACACATTTTAGAGCGGAAAGACACCAAAGTTCTCTCAGTGTAATAATGAAATGTTGATTTTGTAATTCACATCTAAACTTGTGATGGAAGTCTTCCCAGGCAGAAAAAAAGGGAAGGGACCACATCTTGGTATTTTTATTCACAAATTCTATTCAGCACTCAGAGACAGCAAAAGAAATATTTTTATTTGTTCATAACAAATTTTGCTGTTAGAGTTTAATTCTACAGACAATGTAATCTATTGTACACCATTTCAACTAAATGAAAAAAAAAATGCTTACTTTGAGGAAGACAAATCACAGTAATTTCATCACCATGGTGAAAAGTTTTTCTGCCATTGAAGAAACCATGAAACCGTTTAGTTACCCTGAAGATGCTGCTTTGAATAAAAGTATTTCTGCAGTTAAATGTAGCATAAAATAACACTTAACTGCACTTGAACTAAACAGTCATGTAAACTGCAATTGCTTATCATTTGGAAACTGCATACAATAAAGTTTTTCCCTTTGTGATAGGGAACAGTTAATCATGGCTTACAGGACAAATAGGGACAACAGAGAGCATCCATTTATAACAGAGGTTGATTTTGGATCCAAACTTGTTTTATCTGGCATATCAGCAATACTACAGGAAACAACCCTCAGATTAGAATGCATAAGGTTGAAAGATTCACAACATTATCAGATTTCCCATGCTGCATGCTGTTGCTCTGAGTAGCATCTTAAGACTGGTAACAAAATCCAGATGCAAATCTAGGATATTATTTTTTAACCTTTATTTAAATTTATAACTTCCTGTTTGTGTTGTTCAAATATGAAGCTTGCAAGAGTTTATTAGCAAAGACAAAAAAATATACTGTGACCTGATTTAGAAGGCAACTGAACTTCTACATCCTTCATGCATTACTTGTCCTTCTAGGGTCTGACTCTGCAAACACAATTCATTCTGCTAATAATAATAACAGGATATTTTTCAAAAAATCCCATATTAAGAGCATGTAAGCATTTGTAGAATAAGAACACTGAAAGTGTAGCAGCCTGAAGTAAAGGACAGTACCTCTAACTACTTACACAGAACTTTCTATGGCCAGCTTCACCATCCTCTCCACACCGCTGAGGATTGCCTTAATACAAATATCACATTTCAAAAACGCATACTTGCCATGTTGCTATTTTTCTAGTTGATGGATACATGTCGGGGGCTAATCATCCATATTCACAAAGACTGCAATAACAGGATATATTTGAAATAGACATATCTGTACATGATGGCATGCATTGCTTAAAAAGCATCAGCCAGAAGAGTTTCCTGGAATATTGTGCTGGGACACTCAAATCTGGGAAGGAAACCTGAGCCCAGCCTCTCTGTTTGGGTCAGTATTATTCAAGCAGATCAATTACAGATTTTAAAGAAAACAAATAATCTCGCATCACACATTTCAAATAACTCAATGCAACAATAGACCATCCAGTACCAGAGAGCACCTGTCTTCAGAAATGCTGCTATTTTTTAAAAGTACATTCTGGACAAGAGTGCCTCTTCCTTTGCAAAAAAACCCCATAAAAACTGCCACTTTTTCTGAGGAAGACAGAGGTTGGCACACAAATGGGTGTTCTTCTCAGACAACAATGTATTTCCAAGAGAAATACTACTGTTTCTGGGCATACTTAAATAATCCCCTTGAACCTTTTCTATCAGGCTGAAGACTGAACCACAAACAAACTATTTAAGGTGTGTGCACCTCATCTTTTCCTTGATCCAGTGATAAGTTCTTCTGTGGGCAGAAGTCATGAACCTACTAGATTTAATAATGTTAATTGAATAATAAAATTAAGTCAGTATTCTATTACACATGTATCAAAAGCACAATGCACTTATCTAAATAGCAGTGTACTATAATGTGGAAAGAACAGCTTAGCTCACCTTCCAAGTACATATCTGTTCTAGATAGATACAAGTAATTTCTATTTAATGGAAGTTATGCAGAGACATTCCATAGACAAAGGGGATGGAAGAAGAGTAATATTGAAACTCAAAAAGCTTCTTACAAGATTGGGAAATATGACCTGTCTCTAGTCTAGAATGTTCTTAAAAACACTATTTTAAAAAGCAAAGTACATCAGAATAGCTACAATATCCTTATTTGTTTCTCCTTACAGTAAATCAGTCTATACTGCCACAGCTAGGCCATGTCTAGCAGCCAATCTGCCTGTTTTAAACTACGTGGTCTGTATCTCAGGCCTATATCCATAGTCTAATACTAAAAATACAGATTGGCTCAAAACTGTTCGCAAAATCTCAAAATCCTAAATAATTAATTCAGTTGGAATTTTCATGCAGCTTAGTAATATGCAGTAATTCTAAACGTTATCTATGTTGCATCTTAGGTAGAGCAACATACATCATGATGAAACAGAAGTCCTCCATTGTATAGTACAGCACACTGGGGACAAAAATTGAGTTAAGAATACGCAAGAAGATTTTAGTAAGATATAACATCCACTAACAATAACTAGAGTTAAAATAGGTTAAAATTTCAAGGTTTGTTTTGGAACAAAGCTGCAGAGATATTCAGGAAGAAAACAGCTTGTGTGTATTTCTAATTTAAAAAAAAGTAAATTATTTAAAACAAATACAGTCATTTTCTTTCATATTAATTATATTTCCTAGTGGAAACTAAGACCGAGGAGCATCATATCTTTAAATTTCTTTAGGTTCAATAAGCCTAAATACAATCTTACACATTAAATCCACGTTAAATTCTAAATTAAGATGCCAGATGCAATAAGCTTTTCTAATAAAAATGAATCTAAATTCTTTTAGAATAAGCCTCTAAAACTTTGAGTTACTCCTTAAGACACTTTATCTAATAAAAGCTGAATCTCTTGCCGAAGTTTTTTTGCACTGGTAAAAATTACAGTAATTATTTGTACATAAAGAATTACATATCTATTTGAAACTACCACTGGTCAAGTTTTTCATAAAACATACATACAGTCACAAGTGCATGTGTAGGAGTGAATAATGTTCATGAAAGAGAAGAGTGGGATTCTAGAAGTACTATCTGATGATACGCCAATCAATATTTTGATCCTCACGATTTAGAACAGCTGTTTCTTCAGCCCAGCTGATACACTGAAAACATCTCAGCTTGGACACAGAAAAGTTTAATTCCTAACAGAAGAGATTACTGTGGATCTGCATATGTCATCTTAAAGAATTTCCCCTTGCATGCCATTTCCACAATCAGTTTATCTTACAAGCTAATTGGTTTTGTTCACTGTTTAGGTACCTGATATAAAGTCAAGTGAGCTGATACGACCATAGAAAAAAAGCCTCATTTAAACAGGAAACAACACTAAATGCTTCTTAATAGCTCTCTGTAGCGACTCACCCCCTAGTTTTCAAATATAGCTAATGCTTCAGTTTAACTATTCATTCTGACAGCTCTGGAACCCTCTGGCTCCTCCTGTTCTTCCAGTCATTGTAGAAATAAACCACTTACTTACACACACATATGTTCAGCAGAACATTAAGACAGAACAAAATATTATAGTCTGGATTGTATGCCACCTTTATAAGGACTGGGAATGAAATTTTTGCCATAAGGAAGTCAATAAGAATTTCACTGTAACTTCAGACAAACCTAACTTTCACACTAAAATGAGTACGCATAACACAATAGTAGGTATTTTACTCAGATATTTCAACTAACAGCCATAAAGGAAAACCAGGTAGTGAATGAGAGGAAATTATTTCCTTGGACTCTCTGTGGATTTGGTTTAGCAGGGAATAAATAAATTCTGTTTCACTTCAAGAAAATAATTGTACGGAAACTGTCATACTGTAGACAGATGCTACATATTTAAACTAATTCCAGAAGTGATTTAAAGGTCTGCTGTGCAGAATATAATGGCTTTTTAACATGAAATGTAATAATTACTTGAGTTTATGAAACAGATTGAGCAGAGTAATTTCATCTCATTCTAGATTGTCTTAATAATGTTGACTCACTTTGAAAATAAATGTTGTATTACACAAGTACTTAGATCAATTAATGGATTAATTCGTCAATGGATTTTCAATTAATTGGAAATATTTCTTTTCATACTGTGCAGCCGAAATTCCTTCTAATTCCTAGAAACAACTCTATTCTATGGGACCAGAAGAGTCTAAAGCAGTGTCCTTCGCACACCATGTTAAAGTCATGCACCTGAGCAGTATAAATGCTCCTCTAGTCACATTTGACCCTGGGGGTCTGTCAAATAATCTTAGGCACACACTACTCAGCCACTCAACTTCTTTTGCACAGAACTGATAGCCCATGCAACAGTTACTGGGAAGAAAAGTCTCTGTTGTCATAACATATAAACATAAATAAAGACTGGTAATAACATAGGAAAAGAGGTAGTAGTTAAAAGTCCATATTATGCATGTTATAGTAGGGCTTGTTTTCACTTTGCATTTACCAACAAGCTAGGGCAACAATTTACATCAAAACTGTTTAAGCCTTACTTTTCCTAACTTATTCAAACTGCCTGTGCAATGGAATTTTCTGTGCTGTGATTTTTCATGTTTCCAGGCATAAGTCTTCCTATGAAAATATTTACAACTAAAATGAAGGACAAGTGAAACAATGAGAATTTCTTGCATGAGAAATGTGCAACTGGTTTGTTTCACAAATGCACAGAACTGAGGTAGAATAATAAAAGCAGAGTCTACATTTGAGCTACAACAGATTTCACCGTTTTTGAAGCATATTGCCTACAAATTATCCCATCCTCCATAGAGATGGAGAGATTCACCTGAAAAGTGATGGTCTATAAATGATAGTCTGTAGAACTGGAATTCTGAGGACTCATAGCAGCTTACAGTTAGATAAAGCAGAACACTTGCTACTTACTGGATTTTTAATAACTGAGCCATAAGAAACTGGCTGCACCCTGTGTAACTGAACATTGCATTTTCTCATGTTAACTGAAGGAAAGAGGCTCTGCAGACCACTACTAGTATTACCACAGATTACTGAATAGGTTCCAATATAACTAATATGCATATCTGTCAATTCAATTTAAGACTAATTCCATCCCAGCCAGGCATATACCTTGTCAAAACCTTTGTGAATTCTTCCATAAATGGAGTTCTTTCCTTTTTTTCTACGATACCATAGTTTAAGATACTCAGGCATATTCTCAAATGCTCTTCTGAAAAACCAAGGCTACTATAATAGCCCTTATTAATACAGCTAATACAAATTCTTTGAGGGCTTATTCATCTAACATACAAAAGCCACTCTGGCTCTTGCCAGCACAACACACTTATCCATGTATTTACCAATTCTACTCTTTATTATGCCTACAACCGTGTTCAGTTCTAAAACTATAGTTACAAGTTCACTGTGTGAGGCCTTTTTAAACGTGAGCATCGTATTTGCCAGCTTCCGTTTCCCCTGTAATGAGGCTGTTCACATAACCTGTTCAACAATTGGTTATATAATGTCATTACTCTATCAGCACTTTCACAGCAAGTTCTTTACATCCTTCATAAATCTCAGATTCAAATACCTATATCCCGTAGAGCTACTGAGCTAATACCGCTCATCAGCCTTAACCAATCTTTATCTAAGCTGATTCCACAAACATTTTCATGCCAACAACAAATCCTATACCCGGAGTTGATAAATTAATAAATGAGCATTTCTATCCTCCTATATCTGCTGTTTAGATCAAAACCCTGAGGGCATTAGCAGTCTGTGTCCCCTATAATGCTAAACACAATCAGAAATTACTGTATATCTTTCATTAGTTTGCTCATCACCACAATTTTTCTCTTGAACTACTTTATACATGTGATCCAGCACCATATCACCTTCTGTACATATGGCACTTTTATTTTAATCCTAAAGAGCCTGGAATACAAAGACAAGGCTTAACATCAGCAAAGGTTAGTTCCTGAAGCAAAAAACTTGGTTTATTAGCAGTCATCTCACAGAATATCTAACTATTTTTGTTTTCATTCCTGCAGACATAAATAGCCTTCTCTCCCAAACTGTTCCCCTCAAAAAGTACCTTACATTCCTCAGTGTTTTTAACATGAGCACTGTCAAACTGTACATGTATCAGTAACCACGTGTTCAAATTAAAAGCCACAAATGACTAAAATAAAAAACAGATTTTGTATAGATAATGAAAAACATAGAAACACTGTGCAAAGAACTATGCACACAGTTTTATTCTCTAGTAAATCAAGCACTGATCTCTCTCTTACTTGTGGCATGCATATAATTTTACTATTTTGAGCTATATTATGGGACTTAATCCAGATGAAAGACAACAGGTTAAGGCAAAAAGCAGACCAGAAAATCAAGTAGTTGCATAAGAACCTATCACCACCTCTGAATCACAGAATTTTTAAATAGATATTTTGGGACAAACAGATATTTTAAGTAGAAGCAAAGTACTGTACAAGAGCCACAGATGTGTTAGTATCATGAAGAACCAATACATTAGAACAAAGCTGCATCCATTGATCCCTTTAGGTATTACCATCTAAGAGGGACAGCCAGAAGTGAAATATGAGAGTAACAATATAGACCAAAGGATACGGTGTATCTTCAATGAATAGACAAATGACTCAGTGTAACAACTTGAGTTCCACTTTATTCTTTTGGGACAGTGTCTAATTTCCCCAAGAACTGACTCAAGCTCTTGATGATGATGATGATTATTGTTGCTGTTTTCTATGCCACAGAAGTTCTTTCACCAATTAAACTATGAGCTTCAAAGTCACTTTTAAATAACACCTACCAATATGGCAAGCAGGCTCAGTGCATTTTCCCCTCTAGTTAACAAGCTATGAAGTTGATACAAGCATTTAACTATTAATTTTGCTGGCAAATGACTGCCTTATTCTCCATGTCAAAGATGCAGCTGGGAGAGGAAAGTGAAGCTGCATGCATAATCAATGATTATAGGGTATGCATGTAAAAGCTTCCCAGCTACTCTGAATTTAGAAAATATTTGCCATATTTACTATATAAGCATACCAAAAGTGACTGGGAGGGAGAAGCACACTTACATAGACCCTGAACCCACACAACCTTAATACAATGGAACTAATTTAGAAGGCTGTGCCCAGCTGTAGAAAGACACTGTGCTTAAGAGAAGAATTCAATGTGCATATTACAAATACATTTTTCAATTAAATGGGGGGGGGGGGGTGTTTCTCATGGTAAAGAAAATCTTTTTGGTTCA
>VYXH01012757.1:43438-148422 GCA_013397275.1 Burhinus bistriatus
GAGGCGCCGCGCGAGGCGGGCGGCACGTGCCGCGGCTGAGGGCCGCGGCGCTCGCTGTAATGGCTGCTCCCGCTCAGGCCGGGCTTGCTGCGGGCCGGGAAAGCACGCCGAGCCTCCCTGGAAATTGCCTAACAATTTAAAAAAGAAACAATTATCTCGTTATCCTAGAGAGACATAAAAATACTCGTACTGGGGGGGGAAAGAAAAAAGGAGATGAAAAAAAAAAAGCTTTCTGGGTAGGCATTCTGCAAACTAGAATTGCAAATAAGCCAAATACATTTTTTCCTGCTGTGTCTGGAAGTAGTATGTCAGCGCTAGCCACATATGACAGGAAAAAATCCATATTGCTGCATAAAGGAGAAATTAACGTTGCATTAAAATAAAACGCTGATTAAAATCTACTGCATGGTTTTCATAAAGAAAAAAAATACTTAAAAAAAGCCAATAAAAAACGATTTTGATAATGGGAGGAGGTGAACAGCAAGGCTTCCAACCTGCGTATAAGCATAGCGAAAAAGTACCTAATAGAGTGTTAGAGAGCTGGGCTGTATCTGCAGAAAGGCCCAAAAATAAGGCAGCGCTGGCAGCCCGTTTCTGAGCGGCGTGGTCACCCCTGCGTCTTCACAGATCTCGTAACACCGCGCTTCAGGCTGGACGGTCTTTGCATTTCACACAGAGCTAAAGCAGCTCTGTGCATTTCTTGACATAAGTACCTCAGTGTGTACGCGCACCAACACCTCTTTACTTGCTGAAGCCGACACTGAGCAAGGTTAGGGGTAAGCATGCGCGAGCCTGAGTTTGATACGTTGTCTGTTTTAGCTCTCAAACCACAGCCTTTTCTGTTGGTACGTTTGTCTGTTACTCCAAACCCAAACTCAAGGAAGGCGGCATTTTGCGTACAATAGACTATTACATCCAGCAACACAGCCGGCTCGTTTCTCTCACTGTCATCCCGCCCTGAGTAGGCTCGCTCTTTCTCTTCACAGTGACTGCTCACTTTTGAGGTTTCACCCTGAATGGCCTGGGCTCTGCTGCTGTTACCAGACACCCATTGCTTCCACGGCCTTCTAGAAACTACTCCCCCAGTACAGGGCAGCAACAATAATGCTCTTGTACGGCGCGGCCATTTGTCACTCATAAGTCAGTGGAAAATACTGCAGTCCTCTTGCCAAGAGATGATGTAGTGGCCTTCTGCACTTCTTACGGGAAAACCCAAGTTCAAGGTTCATCTTGATGGTTTTCATCTTGTCAGCTATTTGCTTTGTTGTGGAAGTATACACAGTATAGTATATACATAGGATATACTAAGTATATACGTAGCTGTGAGGGACAGAGAGGAAGACCGTACTTATAACACTATCCACAGTTTTTTCACTATCACGACTTTTTCAGTCCATAAAGTGTTTCTGTACAGGCAGTACAGTCACTAATTTCTTCCGGATGCTTCTCTTTCTGCAATTCCCTTCATGCAAAAATGTTGACTGCAAGGAATTGTGGATATATACAAGAAGAATAAGCTAGTGAATTGTTAAGTGCAATAAATAAAGTAAAATCACTTCACCCCAAGTATATGCCTGTAACTTGGAGAATTCAGTCCCAGTTTTATAGGTAGGGGTTTGACTACATCTACAACAGTTTGATTCTAAAAACACATTTATGGTTGAATTAGGCCAAGGGTAGTGGCAGCTGCTGCATAAAAGCCATGGTAGCACGAGTTGTGTACTCCCCCAGCTGGAGAAATTCTTTTCAGGGCTCTGAGAGCTGCAAGCGCTACGGATGAGTTTGAGGTAATACTCCAGGAGCAGACTGTAGAAACTGAGATGTGAAGGCACGATCCTCTGCTGCTTTATGTAAAGAAGGTCTCATCGGATCTTAGGTGGTAGGCTCAGATACGGATTCATCGTTTACCGGGGCTGAAATGGGTTATAGTTTTGATTTTATGTTCAAAACTATCTTAACAACCCTTTTATTCATATCCAAAGATGAGTCGAATTCACTCTTGTCAGTGCTGGGGTTTTTTTGCGTACCAGCCTTTCTTGCCTTTGCAGCCTCTCGTGTTTCTGTTAGTCTCAGAAACGAAAGCCAGTACTTTTTCAGTGCCTGTCCCGGTATGTTTTCCTCTTTTTAGGTATCTGCAAAATATCTCCATGACTTATGAGTTATTAAGATCAACAGCAGATTGGTTGTAGGGGTCCCCTACTTCCCCAAATATCAATATTACACCGATATTAAACCCAACATATGTTATTTACCTGACCTTTTCTTCGAATCGGCTTTTCCTGCTGTTGGGCCTGTCTGGTCTTTAATGTGAGAAGGCATTGTAAGAACTCGGCCTGCTTTCAGTTCAGCTGCACTGTTGTCATACCCAGGTACCTAATCACCAGTCAGAGCCAACACTGACATCTCTGTAACTGTACACCAGACCTATAAACTTTAATAGTTTGGGGACACAGAGAGGCAAGATGCGCCAGGATAACCTACTGGCTTATTAAATCAGCAACATTTTTCACATCTCAACCACAGGAAATAATTTCATGCTATAAAATGCCAAGCTGTGTCAAGGACCAGCAAGAGGGGGCTGCTCCAAAAGGCAAGGCAAGTTGGAAGGAGGCAGGGCAGTGGCCTCACTAACAGGGCTTGATCCCACAGTACCTGAATGCAGGAAGAGCAGGTCTGGTGATGATAACTGGGATCAGCCAAGAGTCCAGATCTCCAGACAGGTTCATAGTGAGCAGACAGATCTGAGGTCGAGCCAGGAAGTCAAGTCTGTAAATGAGGGTCAGGATCAGAGAGGTACAAAGCAAGGCACAGACGTAGCTGTAATGTAGCGCAGGCAGAGACTGAAGGCAAGGGCTTGAGCTTAAATGCAGCACCCGCTCCTTAAAAGCAGGGAGGCACCAACAAGGTTTCTCCAAGCTCTTCATCACACATCAAATGTGTCACCACTGCCTGACACAAGGTTACATGGCCATGCCAGGTCAGAGGTGGCCTTGAGCACAGGCAGCCAAACTCACAGGAGTAGGGAGAAGAGGCTGCAGAGCCTGTAGGTGCGCTCAGGGCCCTGACAAGCTGGGCAAAATGGAGACAGATATGAAGCTTTTTAGCTATAGTACTGGCTAAAGGGGCAATAACGACAGTGTGTACTGAGGTGAGAACTGCTGGGCTGAAAGAAGGATGTGAGTAGAATCAGCTAAAGACTCATCTGGGAACCAATATCACTTAATATTTTCATGATCTTTGCATAAAAATGAGAGGGGTATTTTTAATGAGTTTTGCTGATAAAATAAGGTTGTGGAAGACCAACGTATATATTATAAGTTTACACATTTATGTATACATATATACATTGTGAATTTATACAATTTTTGTTCTCGATGACTGAAGTAATAGAAAATTAAAAAATACTAAATACTACAAGAGCCAGGGTCATGCACATAAGGACTAACAGCATCAGTCTTTTACGAGAATTAACAATATAACCTGAAACTCCTGGGTGGAAGTCAGTGAGTCAGAAGGCGTTTCTGAGTCACCAGAGTGACGCAGCTATGAAATAAGCAAGTAGTGCCTAGGATACCTAAGGCCTAGGATCAGATGAAATATTTCCAGTGAAGATATGAAAATGAATACTGTTGCACTGTTGCATCCCACCTAGGATATCATAGGGAATTATGATCACTTATGTTCAAGAAGAATTAAGTCAGACTTAAACAGAACAGAAGCCTCTGGGGAATGGAGAGCTTATCTGAGACACATAGATTAGAAGGGTTTGATTTGTTTAACCTAGGAAAATAAGATGTGAGACAGTTCTAAGCATATCAGGGATGTTAATGGATGGAATTGTCACAAAACAAAATGAGCGTAAGCAAGATACAAATCAGTATGGGGTGGAAAACTGGAAGTTGGTTTCTATTCATTAGGTGTGGAAAAAGTCTTCTGTTAGGAGAGCAGAGGGAGAAAATTTAATTGATTTAAAAGTAGAGCTTAGCAGATTTATCGAAGTGGTTCCATGACAAACTGGCCTGCAAAAGGCAGGAGGAATGGATTTGATGACCTGTGCAACCCTGTCCTATGTTCTTAAGAGGACTGTAATCAAAGGATAAAGCACATAAATATGAAAAAGAGGTTTAAAGGATAGAGAGAAGAATCAAATACAGCACTTAGCATGACTTGAAATGTGTGAATCACAACAATCAAAGAATTAACCCATTTTAGGGACAAGGTGAGACGTGGTCTGTGATTTGGACCCAAGTCAGGAGGAACCAGAGATATCCTCGTGCCAGGGTTTTGTTCATCGAAAGCATGTATTAGGGAAGGGGCTGGCAAAAGGCAAGATAAAGACAGACAAGGGATAAAGAAATGAGAGGTGTGACTAGGAGTCAATATCAAAGCAGGGAACAGAATTCAAGATCAAAGTAGACAAAGGAGTCATGAAGAAAAGGAAGAATATAACACTGATAAAAAGCCATCCTTGTGAGACCCTCTGTTGCCAAGGTCACTGAGTATAGTCAGTTAAAAGGCTGATACACTAGCAGATGCAGATAACTGCAGGTCAGGAAGTAATCCTGTATTATTAAAGAGGGAAAGAAAGGAAAAAATAATCGAAAGAGCAGGGGGAGACTAGGATAGACCTGGGCCTAGGTAATAAAGAGATGGTAAATACGATAATTTGACAGGAAAGGCTGTGAAGAGAAGGATGACAACAATAGCAGTCACTGCATCCTGAAGAGACTGGAGTCAAGAGCAGAGTTGTTACAGTTTTATGAGCTACAAATGGCATGAGGATAGAGCTCATTTCAGAATGGAGCTCATTTTGTTTCAAACCCTGCATTTTGCCTTGCTCACCACCCCTGTAATTAGTCAGACTATGAATCTCATGCAGCCAACCCACCTACCACAATTATTTTTTATTAACTCTTACTAAACTGAATGCTCATCTATTAATACCTCACTATTGGTACTTATGCATAAGGAACAGATAGGAGTCATGATCTTGCCTGATACTGGATTCTGTGTGCCATTTGTAAGCACCGCTCATTTCTTGTCTTGGCTTCTAATAATTTCCTTTTAAGCCATTGTCCTTTCTGACTATGCTGCGATTTTAAGTGGCTTTTCTTTTAATTTTGATCCTGTGAGAAAGGAACAATTTGGAGAGCAATGGCAGCAACATTATGTTAGCTATGTTTAGCTAAGAATATGAAGCAGAAAGCAAATAGAATTGCTCAGCCCATAATTAATTTTTACAACCAAAGCCTTTATATACTCTCCATAAATAATATACCTGTTGCAAAGCATTTTGTAGCTCTATTTTCAGAGAATCGGATAGCTGCCAAAAAAGACTTACTGATTTTAATAGCTACTCATTACAAAAAACCTAGAACTTACTCTGAAATGACACATGATCCTTCAGTTTTAGAACACATTTAAAAATAGCCTTTATCATTCATTTATTTAGGAGGTCTGTTGCATGTGAGAAACTGCCAAAATTGTTAGAACCGATTAATAAGAAGAGTTAACATCTACTAATTTTGCCCTGAAGTATAACTTTGCCTCTCATGGAACAGAGATGAGGATTGTTTGGCTGAATCATCAGTGTGGGTTTTATGTTTCCCTGCCAGCCTTTAATGAATTGTGAAAAATAAAAATTAAATAATAATAATAATAATAAAACAGAAGATTAAACCAATTCTGTAGAATTATATTGACTTGCCTTCCTAAAAATGGATATTACTGCAAAACATGCAGACAAGGAGAGAAACAGATGGACGATATCTGACAAATAAAATTTCCAGATACTGCCCCATCTGTTTCCTTCTACACATTTCAGCTATAATCTTTTTAGCATTATAGGGTTGCTTAGGTGATATTCCTCTTTGCAATGACATCACACCCAAAGACTAGCAAAAGCAGGTTGATGCAGTAGTCTGAGAGCAAGGATCAGTTCACTAGATTATTACCAAGTTATATCCTCAAAAATATGGGCATTAAATTTCCCTCTTTTATAATGGAAAGATTTTATCTTCGAGAAATTGTGAACTCTTTGGTTTGCTTTTGAAATTGTTTTCCAGAAATGGTAAGACCAGCAAAATTAGAGAAAAAAAATCAAAATGTGCAGAAAACATTGCTTCACAAAGATAGTAAAAGAGGTGTAGTTATAAGTACATTGGAGACATTAGGTCATTGTCAGTTAAGCTGTCAGGAGTTCCTGATGATCTCCTGTAGATTTGAAGGCTGTATTACTTTATCTGGTAAAATCTAAATTTTTAGCTACGCTGCTTAGGTTTTATGTTTTCTTCACTTCCTGATACGTTCCTAAACAAAGTTTATTTTTCCTCTCTGAGACTCTCAGTGACTTCATTTATGAAAGAAAAATGTGTTACGAGTATCACTACATTTTACAAAACCAGAATTCATTAACTAGGAAGTATCATGGCCCTAAGGAGAATAACCATACAGACTATCCAAAAGGCAACACAGTCCGGATTCCTCTCACTGACTTCAAGGAATTAAAATGGGCGTTAGTCTAGCAAAATATTTAGAGAAACGTCTTTCATCACCTGCGTATTCATGGAGACAACTGAAACGAGTGTGAAGTGTTAGAATCAGTGAAACTAGTTACATGGTTAAAGTTACACACATGATTACATCTTACTGAGTTGGCTATACCATGGTTTGATACGCTAAGGAAATAATTGAAGCTGATGATAATTTTGACTTAGAATAGAAAAGCCTGTCACTAACAAGAAAGGAAGGAAGGAAGGAAGGAAGGGAGGCAGGACTCTTGAATCCCTTAAACTACTACTGAGTTTTTCTCAGCCAATTTACTCCCAAACATAAAGGGCCAAGGAAAAGATCTTTAAAGAGTTCTTCCATGCAGCTGCTCTGCAAAGTGACAGATACTAAGTGTATTCTTACCTATTTTGATGAAAAGTCAATCTATATACTTTGTTAATTAGGAAAACCTGGAGAATATTCTAAAAGAGTAGTGAAGGTCACTTCACTATTTGTGTACGTGGACAAAAGTGAACTGCTTCATTTAAGCTGTAGCATAATTTTCCATTCAGTAAAGAAGTCTCCAGATCTCATCCACAGCCTTAAAACTGGGATTTTAGAAGTAACTGCAGAGTAAATGTTTTGTAACTCACTTGAGTTTTAGTTCCTATTTCTGGAGTAAAAAATGTGACTAGAAACTGGAAATACAACAAAACGAAAAATTTTGAATGCCATGCCCTCTTCAAGAGAATAGCATATCATGTACTATTTAGCAAATGCCTTTGTATACATCTATAAAAACGTCTCTCAAAGGGTCAATTTCTGTATTGATAGAAGACTGTCCTTTTAGCAATCTTAAAAATGTAAAATTAAGGGATGTTTCTATTGTGTACGTACATCCTCAAAGAGAAATTGCGACTTGGTGCCAGCAGTAAATTATTTATTTTACAAGATTATAATCTTTCTGAAATAAAATTTAAAATGGCCAGATTAAACAAACATCTTCAAATAAATATCCAATTACCCAATCCTTATTGATAAGTACACTGTATTACTGTTGCTTGGATAATTATTTTTAGTCAAATAAAATTTGCCTGTAACATGAACTCTAAATGCTTTCGTTATTGGTATACCCGCCCATCTGTTATCCTGCAGAACTGTGCACACAGTACAAAGGTATATCCTACCTGTTGTAGACATCCAAAGTAATACCATTTATGCACAAAATCAATAAAACTTAAGAAGAAACAGGCACCTGGAAACTAATTCTGTTAATGAAACAGTTGATCTTGTTCTATCTTTATAGACAAGAAAGAAAATGTCTTACAGATCATCTCTCATCAAGCTTTAGCTTGACAGCTTGACTAAGATAAATAAGATACATTCCTAGGTTTGTTTTATATGAGGCTGGTGACTGGATGTTCAGAAGAACAGAAGGCTCTTCATTCTGTTTCTCTTCCTCAGCCCAACTTTGAAGACTTCTAGAACTTGCTCCAAAATCTACTTCTTCATGAAACAAAAGAGAAAAAAAAAAGAGAAGAAATGGTTTTTGAGCTTAATCTAGACAAGCGAGTTCTATATCTTTTATATCAGACATGTTTTTTGTTGGCTTTTCAGGTTGTTATCCCAAAGATGTTGAGATAGCGTTATTTGATTTCTTTGCCATGTACAATTGTCTTGTGGAGAGTTCCTTTACTCATGCATTTATTTCATTTTTAGGCACTATCTTTTTTTGTTTATAAATAGTAAGGAATGGCTTTACATATCTCAGAGCAACCAAATAAAATATGATTGTATGCACTGGGCAAATGCAGGTACTTTTTACTTCTTGTTGCTGGCATTTGTTGACATTTGTTGGATGTAATATACTTTCCTTTAGTAAGACTTTTGACATCATCTCCTACAGGGTTCTAATTGGGAACCTGAAGACATATGAGCTGGATGAATCAACTGTTAGATGGACTGAGAATTGGCTGGACTGTCAGGCTCAAAATGTCATAATCAATGGCTTGACATCCAAATGACATCCAGTAGCAAAATAACCAAGGGATTATAACTGGGACACATAATGCTTAATTTTTTCATCAAAACAGAGTCGTGGATGACACTAGACTAATTGAAGTGTCTGAAACAACACCTGGTAGAGCTTCACTTTGGAGGGGGTTGGAGAAACTTGGGGACTAACAAAAGCCAGACAGAGCCATGGCTGACCTGATACAACATTGTCAGAAGGACTGCATCAGGCAGGAGGCTGGACTAACGGACCTCCAAACATCTCATCCAACCAACATTTCCATCTGCGATTTCTATGACGTTTGTATGGCATGCTTGCTGGTACTCAAAGAATATGATTCTTTCCTTTATAAATTGTGAATGAACTTGTAAGAAGGTAGGGAGACTCTCATAAATTGAAAGAGGTAGAAAAAAATACTTTTCCTAGCAGATTATAGTTAATGTATTGTAGACCATTCCCTTTAAAACTAGCTTCCAAACTTGTATTTTACATCTTCTTATCCAATTGGAGGGACATTGAGGTGCTGGAGCGTGTCCAGAAAAGGGCAACAAAGCTGGTGAGGGGTCTGGAGAACATGTCTGACAAGGAGCGGCTAAAGGAATTAGGATTGTTTAGTCTGGAGAAGAGAAGGCTGAGGGGCGACCTTATTGCTCTCTACAACTATCTGAAAGGAAGTTGTAGTGAGATGGGAGCTGATCTCTTCTCCCAAGTAACTAGCAATAGGACAAGAGGAAATGGGTTCAAGTTGCACCAGGGGAGGTTTAGGCTGGACATTAGGAAAAATTTTTCACTGAAAGAGTTACCAAGCATTGGAACAGGCTGCCCAGGGAGGTGGTTGAGTCACCATCCCTAGAGGTGTTTAAAAGTCGTGTAGACGTGGTGCTTAGAGACATGGTTTAGCGGCAGACCTGGTAGAGTAGGGTCAATGGTTGGACTGGATGATCTTAAAGGTCTTTTCCAACCTAAATGATTCTGTGATTCGAATTACTGCATCTACATGAGACTTGTTTTTACAAATGGATAATGGGGTATTTGACATAAACTGTTTACTGTGTTTGGAATATTAGACTCAATAAAATCTTAAAATACATAGGAAATGAATATTAAAACCATGCATTATGTTTTAATAATATTAAATACAACAGTAAAATAGCAATATTAAATGTGTAGATATAAATATGCTTCTAACAGTTGCTATATATGGTTTTAATTTTCTGCTGATATACATATATATATACACCCACTTGCTGTATGTGAAATACTACTTTTTAATGAAAGTCACAACCATTAACGTATGTAAACTCATGATATATATCTCTCATAAACATTATCCATACTATTAAAAGTTTTAGTAACACCATTGGGAGTGGAATTGGAAAAAAACTTCAAGTTATTTGAAAATTACCTGTAATTCCAGACTTTAGGAAGCTGATAAATTAGTACAGGCAACTGTCTCCTAGCTCCGTATTTTGATTTTCTTCTACTATAACCTTAAGAAAATCTCACTAGGGACTTGTCAAGATTAATCTATTGTTTATGAAGACATTTAAAGCCTCCCAGTTCAGATTATTAAATATAAATAAATAAAAACCCAATTGAATATGTTAAAACATAAATTAAATTCTATCTCAAATCTCAAAGAGGAGATTACTGATTCCTTACTGCTATGATGGAGGGTATTGAAGTAGTATTTAGGATGTCCTATTCTGCAGGATATGCATACATACGGAATGCAACAACACTGTCAAGTCAGTTCAGATTCCTAATCTCCAGGTTGACATAAAATGGGTTCACACTCCAAAATGGACTAAATCAGTTAATTACCAGGACAGCTAGGAACTACCAGCATGCATCCTCCGCCATTCTGATTGAGAGGATCTGGCTGCATGCACTCAGGGCCAGCTCTGATACGGTGAAGGCCTTGAGGAGACCGATGAGAAGCCTCTTTGGGGAGCCTTCCCCTCTTCACCTGGGAGCAGGACTTAAGATCAGGCTGTCATCCTGCTTCTGTGCCTGATTCATGCTGCAGGTATTGTTGCACATACCTGCCTGATTCGGACCCTGACCTGCAGACTTGGCTGTCTGGGCTGGTCCCAGACCTGCCTCAGCACTACAGATTTATTTGGTAATTACTGGACTGTGTCCAGCCATGGCTACAGTCACTGGACCTGATCTGCTTTCCTTATTCAGGTACTTGGTTCTTGTCAGTAAGGCCGCTGCCCTCCCTGCTTTGGTGGTGTCCTCAGCTTCAGGTTTGCCTCTCCTTGCGGAGCAACCCCCCTCATGCGGCTCCCTAACACTGACAGGATAGTATGCATAAGGATTCAGACTCTGCATACAGTAGAAAAGTGGCCTGGGTAGGCTCAGATCGCTGTGGTGCTCCAAGGATGTACCAGGAAGCCTTGTATCCCCACATTAGGGGTTAGGAGTAGGGATTAGGAGTAGGGTATAATGCCCTTCCACGGATGGAAAGCCCATATTGTTGAGGTGCAGAGAACGACGAGGCAGTCCTTGAATCACAGTGCTCTTCTGCCATTACGTCCCGCTGGAATGGATGTGGAACCTTGGCCCAAAGGACTTCAATCATAAACAGTATGGATACAAACCCATTTACATTACTCGGCATAGAGAATGTTTTCCAGCATGATGACGGAAGACAATACAAAATATAGCTTTAATGAGAGACAAACTTTACCTTGTAGACCTTATGAATGAAGAGAGGGAAGATAAACAAAAGGTGGCAAAAAGGGAAAAAAAAACCCCTGAATTTTGACAAAGCGGATTTTTAACAGCTAAGATCTTTGAAGGATTTTTAAATATATGTATCATCATAGTGATTTATTGCAGAATATATTGTATGCTTTTGCCAAATACTATCAATAGGCAGTGCTGCACTCATCTAGTGCAGTCTATGCTAGCTTTAACCCTCAGCAAAAGCTGTTCAGGCAGCCTAAACATTATTGGAAGTCTCAAAATATTATTTTTTTACTTTGAAGGTCCACTTCCTGGAGGTAAGTGATTTCCTGTGAATATTGTTTTCATTTTAAAACAAAATGTTAATTTATAGGCATATTGATTGCAGAGGAAATCTTGATGTAGGTGCTTGATCTAAAAGAATAAAAAAAACCCAGTAAATAAAATAACACATGTTAAAAAAATATTTGATTCTTATACATTTGGAATTTGATTGTGAATGCTGGGTGCTTATAATTGTCAATACCAACTTGAGCCAATCAAAATGTATTTGGGTTAGGATTTGGGGACCAGGATTGGATTTGAAGGAGCAAGGAGGAAAATCCTTCAAGCAGGCACACTTTCCTGTTGAAAACGTTTGTTCTTACCCGTGCTTAAAAAGTAATTGAGTAGGATCAGAGATTTACCGGGAAGACATTCAAGTTAACTTCTTTCTCCCTTGTGCAGTAACCAGGAGAGTTTCTCCCAGCTCACACAGCACCATCACCACCATCTGACCCGAGGTTACATGTCTGCATAGTGTCAGAGCTAGCCTTGAGCGCAGGCAGCCTGCTGTCTAGGAAGGTGTGTGGCAGGCTGCACTCAGAGCCTTGACAAGGACTGAGAAAAGATACTGCCTTTTTCTATGAGGTAAGTGTAGTTTAACTGTGTGTCAGTACAACTAACTAGTTTCAGGGTTTTCTTTAGTGTGGTTTGATATTGAGATTTTGGGGGGGCTTTGTGTGTAGTGCTGTTACAGTACTGAATAAAGTCTCTTGATCTGTACTGAAGTGTCATGGCAGAAATCACAGGCGTTTTGCAAAGGATAGCAAAAAGCCTTTTTGATTAACTGCTACTGTTAATATCAATAAAGGAAATAAGAAATCTAAGAAAAATATATGTAGATGTCTACCCACAGGTATAATGGAATTACAAAATAAGACTGATACTGGTATGTCACGTGAAATCACCAGGCCTTTTTCATTTTATAATCATGGGATCCAGTAGCCTGAATTGTTGATAAAACAGGTGAATGCAAATCAGAGTGAAATTAGCACTGTCAAAAAGACAGGAAATTCAGCTTTGTTTTATCCCTGTGTTACATGTGAACCTGATTCTGAAAAACTAATTCTCTTGGTAGGATCAGTGTGAACAATTTTGAAGGTTATAATCAGTATGAGTGAAAAAGTTTGGTTTTTTTTTTACCTTACCTCATAAATGAAAAAGAAAAAATGTGTTTTAGAAAGTACACATATGAAAGTTTAGGCTTCTGAGTAGCAAGCAAGGATTACTTTGGCAAGATGTGTAGGTATTTATATCTGAAAAGCAAATGGAATTTAATTATTTTGACAAACCACTGTGGTTTTCAAGATTCATTGCTCATGAAGAAAAATTAATATGCTTAATACATGATCATTCTTGTTCCAACCTAGTAGTTCCAAACTTTCAAGTGCTCTTTTCTTAATTCTCGTTAGCATATTAAGCATGGAATTACATAATTTTCAATATAGCATTTGAGCTATAGTGGTTTATTTACAAAATGTGTGGCAGTCCTGGTCTAAAAAATTGCTTCATCTTTTCTGCTACCAGGTATTAGTCTTCTTTCAGCCTCAGCTGTGTTTTCAAACAATATGAATTCCTCATTTTCTGGATGCATTTCACCTCCATTTCTGTCACAGAGAGCTTCTAGATCACCTTCCATCGTGGCACAGCCTACTGTTGGTGCTCCCCAACAGTTCTTATCAGAAAGCAGGTGTATTTTGTAAGTAGATTGTGGCACTTAAACAACAGCAACACGGAGATCCATATCTGCATTTACAGTGTTCTCTTGGATCTGTTCCTATGGCTGTCCTAACAAGAATATTTTTGGGGACTCACAGCTTCATTCACATCCATACTTTAAATTTCTGGGGCATCTCTGAATATAATACCTGTTGTGATTTCATAGCCCTGGTTGAGAGGAACTCAAGCATTATTGTTTACTGACAGTACCATTTCATCTTCCAAATTCTGATGTGATCAACAGTGAGCTACTAATTTCAATATATCCAAGTCCCTCTTCCAGGACTTAACATTAGGTCTGGTTATTTCTGGTCCCCCATTTGAAACCTAAGATGACATTATCATGTTCCAATGGGGAAATATGCCCAGCTGTTCTCAGCTTTAGGCAGATACACATTCCTTCCAACATCCATGGAAAAGAATCTATGACTAGTATAAGTAACTATTCTTTAGGGTCTCTCAATCACATCCCATCAGCATTAGACACATCAGCCATGTTTATGATGCCCAAGATCTCTGAAATGCCAGACAGACACCCTACTGTATTGATATTCATTTCATGACAGTTCTTACCTTCATTGTCAGCACTGATACTTATTTGCCATTGCTGAACATTTAAAGTGTTAAGGTTCACCAGGGCTGTATGTGATATTGATTTGATGACACGTGCCCTTTACAACCTACAGAAAGCAAATAAGGAACATTTCTCACTCACATAGTCCCAGTAAGAATGAACATTTCCCAGATCTTTGCCTGCCTGATGCTGTATTAATAGCCTTGTGGATCTGGTTCCGTGAGGAAAATATTATCTATAACATTATCTGCACTTACACTGATTCTACTTGCCCTAACTTACTCTAGAGTCCTCCTCTTTCCATCTTTTTTCCACATCTCTTCTCCTGTCCTTTATCCCTCTCTCTTCCTGAAGACACTGGATTTCTTTCTTTTCCTTTTAACAGGCAGCAGATTGACTGGGTTGGCTAGAGTAGGGAAAGAGCACTTGTATCCTAAATGATAACTTTCTGGTTTACTCTCACCTGTAAAATAAGTTTCGCAGCACCAAATCCACAGTCTCTCTCACATCCGTATGTAGCATCCTGCTGTTCTGCTTGCCCAGTCTTCTTAGAGAAGCCCGCGTCCTGTGAGAGTTGAATGAAAAACATCATTCTATTCAGTGCCTAACATAAGGCATAGTGGGTGGCTGCCCACACAAGAAGCAAGTGCCAAAATCTGTCTGCGGGGTGCTTCCCACACATTTCCCAGTCTTCCTTTGCGCTCCTGCTACTACCTTGAACTTGGAGCCTAGGGTCAGGACATATTACCCCACCTTTTATTCCTTTATCGTCTTATCTGAGGTCTCTTACTTCGAGGCTAAAAAACTACTAGAATGTGCAAAGGTTTCCATCACTCAGCAGAAAACCATGGAAGACTTGCCTTCTGTTGCAGGGACTACAAGAAGGGACAGAGAGATGGGCTTTGAGGCATCAGTGCATGAAGAACATGCTTATGTCCTCTTTTCTCTCCAAGTAATCTGTTTCATTTTATAGCACCTCTCTACACAAGCACAGACCAATTGCTAGTGTTAGAATCCCTTCCTCTACTAAAACTTGTCTCCTGAGAAGAACAAGTTATTTTCCAAATCAGTCTAATCATGCAATTTGGAAGAAGGGAAAGCAACCCAAGAAGCAGCAGTGGTGCGTCACTGTCTTTTTGAGGCCCACTGATGGAATGGGAACATTTATCTGCCTTAAAGCCCAGTTTCAGGCTGGTGGCATTTGCCCTTAATGGGTATCAGCAGAGCAACAATGCTGGAAAGAAGATGATTTCTGGCTGTCAGGTGACAGCCTGGCTTTGGTAGTGAATTGCCTCTCGTGACTGAAGACAGAGAAAGACCTGAGGAACTCAGTGCGTTGCTCCTTTATATTTTCTTTTGAGTGCTTTCTGGGATGGCCTTACACTCTTATACAGTGTGCCAAGAAATAAACACGTGATGAGTGAAGTGAGGGGAAGGATGATCTGTTCATCTGCTTGACAGAAAAAGGAAAGGGTTGAAGAAATACAGGTTTCCAAGACAGAAGATGGCTCCATTGAGGGCTGTGAAAAAACACCAGAAACATCCCCTGTGTCTAAACAGCGAGTTCGTCTTTCTGTGCAAGACAATGATAGGTGTCTACTAGCCCAGATCATGCTTGTGGCCTGGTATTTTAAGCAAGACCCAGCAGTGAGGTGTTTCTTCTCTGGACAGAAAAGTAGCTCTATGTTAGCCTGTGTAGAGGCAGCTCATGCTCATTTCTTCAGGAAGAAGAAACCCATTTTATTTTGTGAAATAAGAAAATCTCAGTAGGACAAGAATGAACAATCACAAACCAGTTATCTGTAAGAATATTAGGAATATTAATTTTCTCTACCTTCCATATTGTTTCCATGTGTTGAACGAAATAAATAATTTTAGGATTTGGTTACCATGATCCAGCACTGCCTTGCTTTAGAAGCAGTACTGTAAATGGAATATTCAGCCTTTAAAATAAAAGCTTCTAGCCCTTTTGTTTGCAATGATAGAATTTAAAATATGTTTAAGTGCTACTACTGAATCACTAGATTTAAGGAAATGAACAACTGAACTTTACCTCTGTGTCAAGATACAATGAATTTTACCTTTGTGTCAAGATACAATGCACACAACTTTGTGTGAAGTTAGAAATATCTCTGGACACATCTTATTTCTAACCCCTAGCCCTCTTCAGAAAAAGACCTTTAACCAGGTCTGTTCATAATGAGCATTATAGGTGAACAGGAGTTGCTGAGAGACGAATACTGAGAGCAGAACACACACAAATTGTTAGAGAGGGGAAAAATGTTTGCTTTACAAATCCACCTCAGAAGGCCAAATTTGACTCTGGAGCAAACAAATACTGTAAGACCTACACCAACATAACTGTTTTTAGTAGAAGTACTTTCCTCATCTCTGCCTAGGAAAAGAAAGTTGGGTTATTCACATTGTATTTTCAGCATTCATGACTTACTCCTTTCAAGAGCTTATTGTGAAAATCCATAATACAGATAATAGGAATACTTACACTATACTGTGGCTATATTATCTTAAATCAACAGCAATTTACCTAACAACTTTTCATTACAGATTTTCTACACATGCCAAGGAAACCTTCCTTTTATTACAAATTAATAATGAGAAGTCTTGTCTTATTAAAAATCTGAGAAATTGAGAATATCTGCCAAACAAAACAGCTGTATGTCCTGACCATATCAATAGGCAATTTTTTCCCATTCCTCTTGTTTACGTGGAACATTGTGTGAAGCCCAATATTACTTTTCAACCCTTTTTCCTCTTGGTTGCAGCTAGCGATATCTGGGTGGGAAAAGTGATGATAATAACATTTAAGGGTTTTGTGGAGCAAAAGATCCTCCCTCCCTCTTCTTTATTACTATGCAGTGCTTCTTGTTTAACTTTACCTATCTCTATCAGCAAACGCTTTGTCTGTGGGAGACGTACAACACACAAAAACAATCCTGCTATAACTATGGCAATCACAGTTGGAGTTCTTGCTAGAATGTATGTTTGAACTTTACATTTTTTTGTTTCCATACAAGAAAGAAGCTAAAAGGTTTTGGCTGTGATTTTTCATGAAGTCGTCAGTTCCTTGCTCTAAAGCAAGTGCTGTTTTACAAGTAATCGGTGTCTTTAAAGGCAAAAAAAAGGTCTCTCATGCTTGTTGTTGAAATACTAATTTTTACAATATAGACAGATATGAGTATATTACATTAAAAAGTTGTAATCTGGATAATATAAATGAAATATATCTATTGTTGTATATGTATTATCTATATAGCTACTGAAATGATTACTGTTTTGTAAACCAAGAAGATGTAGAAAAACTGAAAATTAAAACTATCAAGGTAACAAAAACATACTAAGAAAGACTTTGTGTATCTTACAGGAAAAAATGTATGACCTTGAAGACAGGGACAATAGAAATGGAATGGAACCTGAGGAGTATGAAGCACAGTGTTATGCACATAGGGCTAACAAAAATGTCTGCAGTGAAAAGGTTAGTTGTAGAATACAACTGAAAAGGTGAGACACTTGTACATGTTAGTCAGTCACAAGATGTCTATGACACACAAATGTGATGATAGCATGAAAAAGACAAATACACTCTTCTATGTCTCAAACATTTCCCACAAAAGAAGGCAAGATTGACAGCGTTGTTCAAGCTTTGAGAGATTTCATGGGAGCTACTGTGTACAATTCTGATTATTCACATTCAATAAAAATTAATTCAAAATGAAGTGAGACAAAAGATTATCAGATGAATATATGGGAAAAGACTAAGAGACACTGGTTTCTTCCAGGAAAAAAATGTTTAAAAACTGTATGACTACTGTCTAAGAAAACATTTGTGTTAGGGCAAAAGCACACAGCTAATTCTTATTACTATAAATTGGCATAAGTTAACTAAGAATAAATGTAAACAAGAAATAATAGTGCAATTCCCATTAAGGACAAATGCCACCAGCCTGAAACTGGGCTTTCAAGCAGGCAAATAGTCTCTTTCCATCAGAAGGCCTCCAAGAGACAGTGAAGCACCACTGCTGCATCTTGGGTTGTTGTCCCTTCTTCCAAACTGCGTGATTAGCCTGATTTGGAAAATAACTTGTTCTTCTCAGCAGGCAAAGGAAGACTAGTGTCCTGGTTTGAGTGATGCAGACCTAGATTCTCTTCTAATGCTTGGAAAACTATACTTTTGGAAGACTTTAGCATATGAATTTGTGGAAATATTTACTTTATAGCCCGCTATAGTGTGTGGGTTTCAAGGTCTCGGTGTTTTTGAGCATGCCAGGTATAGGGATGAGGAGGAGCAAGACCCAGGCACTTGACCCAAGCTAGCCAACAGGATTATTTCATACCATGAACGTCACATTCAGTATAAATTAGAAAGTTTGTTGAGGAGGGGGGCTCTTGCGTGATGGTGGTGATCCAGAGAACTCCTTGCCCCGATGCTGGACCTCTGAGGCCTTCCCTTCCTCCCAAAACTGTAGCGCTCGAAGTGTCTGACATTTACTGCCTGCTGCTGGGAGTGCACAGCTTCCTACTGATATAGTTGGCTGAGTATAATCCTTATATATTTTATATTGGTATTGGGATCAATATTGATTCTTTAGTGTTACTAATGTTAATTATTTAGTCTTATTCTATTAAATCTGTTTATATTTCAACCCCCCGGGTTTCCTTGTTTTTTCCCCGATTCCCCTTCCTGGGTGGGGAGGGGTCATCCGGTGATAGAATAATTGTCTAAATGATAATAAATTGTTGTGGGTTTCTCAAACCATAACAACTAGTAAAAATATGGGCCCATTGCTCAATGAGACAGGGAACCTGGTTACACAGGACATGAAAAAGGCTGAAATAATGAATGCCTTCTTTACCTCAGTGTTTACTAGCAAGACTGGCCTTCAGGAATCCCAGGTCCCAGAGATGAAGGGGAAAAGGCTGGAGCGAGGAAGGTCTGTCATTGGTAGAAGAGGATCAGGTCAAGAAATACATAAGAAAACTGGACATACATAAGTCCATGGGCCCTGATGGGATGCACTCACAAGTGCTGAGTGAGCAGGCTGATATCACTGCAAAGCCACTCTTGATACTCTTTGATCGATCATGACAACTGAGAGAAGTACCTGGAGACTGGAGGAAAGCAAACATCATTCCTGTCTTCAAGAAGGAGGACCCAGGGAACTACAGACCAGTTAGCTTCACCTTGATCCCTGTAAAGGCAGTGGAGCAGCTAATCCTGGAAACTATTTCTAGACACATGAACAAAAAGAAAATCATCAGGAGTAGTCAACATGACTTCACCAAGTGGAAATCATGCTTGACCAACTTGATAAACTTCTACAGTGAAATGACTGGCCTCATAGATGGGGAGAGAGCAGTGGGTATTGTCTACGTGGACTTCAGTAAGGCCTTAGACACTGTCTCCCATAAGATCCTCATAGATAAGCTGTTGATGTATGGGCTGGATGAGCAGACAGTGAGGTGGATTGAAAACTGACTGCATGGCTGGGCCCAGAGGGTAGTGATCACTAGAATGAAGTCTAGTTGATGGCCAGTAAATAAAGGTGTATCCCAAGGGTCAATACTGGGTCCAGTCCTTTTTAACATCTTCATTAATGATCTCCATGATGGGACAGAGAGTACCCTCAGCAAGTTTGCTGATGACACCAAACTGGGAGGAGTGGCTTATAACACCAGAGGGTCATGCTGCCATCCAGAGGGACCTCTGCAGGCTGGAGAGATGAGCTGACAGGAACCTCATGAAATTCAACAAGGAGAAATGCAAAGTCCTGCACCTGGGGAGGAACAAGCCCAGGCACCACCATATGCTGGGAGCCACCCATCTGGAAAGCAAGTTGACAGAAAAGGACCTGGGGGTCCTGGTGGACACCACATTGAACATGAGCCAGCAATGTGCTTTTGTGGCAAAGGCAGCTAATGGTATCCTGGGCTGCATTAGACAAAATATTGCCAGCAGGTCAAGGGAGGTGATCCTTCCCCTTTATTCAGTCCCTGGAGAGCTGGGACTGTTTAGCCTAGAGAAGAGAAGGCTGAGGTGGGATCTTATTAATATATGTAAATATCTAAGGGGAGGGTGCTAAAAAGAAGGAGCCAGGCTCTTTTCAGTGGTGTCCAATGACAGGACAGGAGGCAATGGGCACAAACTGAAACACAGGAGGTTCGGTCTGAACATCAGGAAGCACTTTTTTACTGTGAGGGTGACCAAGCACTGGCACATAGCCCAGAGAGGCTATGGAGTCTCCATCCTTGGAGTTATTCAGAGGCCATCTGGAGATGGTCCTGAGCAACTGGCTCTAGGTGGCCCTGCTTGAGCAGGAGATTTGGACCAGATGGCCTCCAGAGGTGCCTTCCAACATCAACCATTCTCTAATTTTGTGAGTCTTCTCATAGGAATAATTTAGACAAGAAACCTTAGAAGCTTAAAATCAAATTTGATCAGTTTAAGAAACAGATTACACATGAAATTTGTCCATAATAAGAGAAGACTAGAACTGATGATAGTGGAAGTCCCTTATTCATACTTGCCCTACTTTGAACTTACCCTAAAAAAAAATCAGTAATACCTCTCATTGAGAGTACTTACTGGTAGAAGTAGAAATGAGGATATTGCAAGTATTAGGAAATTATTTATGTTGTTTAATCATGCAGTGATATGTGTGCTATGCATAATTTAGGATGCTTTTTTACCTAAAAAATAATGAGCTAGGTATTTTACGCACACAGCTACAAGAAGTCTTCCCTATAATCAAACCACTATGTCAACTCTCTTTACATTTAATGAGCTGATTCATTTAGAATATACAGCAATATCTTTTTTTATGGGTAGATGAATAATATAAAGGATCTTGATAACAAAGAGCAAGCTGTAGGAGTTGGCCAAACGTGAGTTTCAGCAGAGGGACTCACTATAGGGACACACTGTTATTTCCTTTCTCATTTCTAACTTCTACTGCTATCCCCCCTACCCTGCTCAGATTCAGAGTCCATTCAGTTCTCTTCTATGAATTTCAAGTCAGCATCTGGATATTGTACCTACCCAACCCCCTCATGAGTCTTAATTATTTTATTATCTTATGGACTGACCCTAGGAAGTCATGTGCTTCTGACTCAAAGGGAATTGTTCATGAGGGTCTGCAATTTGGCAAGAAGTGCGCAGTAATTCTGTGTTTAAAATATGAATAACTTCTTTATGCACAATCTTAGAAGTAACAATAAGTCTATTGTATTGTTATTACAGTGTGTTGTAACACAGGCTGTGCACCAGCTGTTCTTGTTTACAACATGAGAAAACCCTTCATCATAAAGGCTTCTGTTTAAAAAGAAAGCATGTCATATATTCTGCTCATGCTATAGGCATGTAATTCTTATGAATGATTATATAAGCTAACCATACTATTTGATGATCACTTAGATCTAATTAGCTTGTGGTGGAATGAACCTTGATTTTTCATCTTATATTCTCCATATATCTGAGCACGTATGTGTATATACAGATTTAACTTAGAAAGAACATGTTTATTATTATGCTTGCTCTACTAAACAGGTAGTAAGGTGCTAATATCACTGTGTAGAATTAATTGCTTTGGTTTAATTAACAAAGGTAATTTGTATCTTCCTGTTTTCTCAAAATCAGCCTATTTTTCAATCTAAAAGACTGTGTCGACATATGCAATATGTAGAGTGCCCTTCTATTTATGTAATGCTGATAATAAGCCACCACACAATTCCTCTTAAGTTCTCAGTAATGAAGTGCTGGCATGTGTCTGATTTTTCTCCACATGGTTTTAGCAAAGAGCTTTTCAGTTTTACCAGTACATAATTAGAATATATGCATAAATCCCACTCTATTGCTCCAATGTAATTAAAGATCTTTCTTCAAGAAGAAAATTATAAAGCTTTTTCAAGCAGAGCTGCTGAAACTTGAAATCCTTGACTAAATGCATTTTTATGCATGAATCAATCTTCTGAAATAGTCCTGAAAACAATTAATAATGGTCTGTTTAAGAGAAACCATCTTAGTTGTTTAATGTGGGAGAAGAGTTTCTCAACATTGTCTTCTGCCCAACTTTTCTAACAGCGTTAAGAAAAGCAGAATGTTCAGGCATTATGCTCACATAGAAGACACAAACCCCCTTTGTGACAATTAGCTTAAATAAATCTCTTGACAGGTAAAGTTATTTACCTATTGGGATGCCTTATACTATATACTCCCATAAAGTATAAAGCAGAAGACTCACTCAAAAACCAGGCATTACAGGGCTACACAAGTAATATTAATTTATTTAAACTTCACCTCCTTTGCCCAGAGTGCAGCAAATAGAGGCAGCTAACAGACACAACACTTTGCACAGCAATTTCTGGGCTTCTTTTGTTGCCTGGGATGATGGGAAGACTTCCTGGAATTTGTCTAAGAGTTTTGGGGTGCCTGCTGCTGGAAAAGTATGGGTACTAGAGGCTTCTGCTTCTAGCAAACTTGGTTTGTAAAAGTGTCTGCTAGTCTTTCCTGCTCAAAAGGTGCTTAGACCTTTTATCTGCGACTGACACCTGATGATGGAGCGTCAAACACTCACTGCGCTAGTGCTAGCAAAAGATCTGTATAACTACCATGCCTACAGTGCAGCAAGTAGTAGCTAATAGATGCAGTAGCTCATGCAGAAGAGTACATGGAAGGGAGCTGGATAGCTGCTTAAAAAAGCATAGGTCTGCTCAATAAACTTGGGCGTGTGCCACAAGGCACAATCTCTAGCATCAGCTGGAGCAACTAGTGGTACAGCAGAGGCCTTGACTCAGAGTTCTGAAGGGCAGGTGTGGCCATCCAGATCTGGGGCTACTGGAGGGTATCTCTCCCTCGGCTGGGACAGGAGAAGATGGAGTCCTTGCCTGCAGGGGATGTCCTCTGGCTGAGGACCTGCATTGCCAACAGGAGAAGGCGAGCAGACTGTGTGGTGTCAGAGAATGAAAAAGATTGACAGGATCTTCACAAAGCTGAACAACAGAGATCTGTTCAGCTTTTTTCTCTGCTTATTCTGATTTAACCACCTGTAAAATTTTCTATTATTTTGATATAATTACAGCATACTCTTTATTCTAATCTGGAGAAGTGCTGATGTTTAATCTCTGTTAGAAAATACAACCAAGCTTAGCACCTCAGAGCATTTGTTTACCTGTGAAAGCAAAGGGCAATGATATGTTTTGCAGTTCTTTCTTTTTTCATGTACACTTACAATGATGGATGTCTGTGTCGTGAGACTATGTGATTTCATGATTCATCTACATATTTGAACTTTGTATCAAAAAATTAAATGTAAGAGACCGTGAGGAAAGTCACAGGACTAGGCTAATGTTTCACCTAATCATCCTTCAAGGTCTAAAGTATATCTCACCAAGAATGAGAGTAAAATATTTTGTTTCCAAATGACTGTAAGCATCACAACACTAAGTCATCTTCTCTGTTAACTGCAACTATTCCTAAAAGTAACAATTTCCACAGATAACACTAAGGGAAATGCACAAACAGATTATAATAATGCCATGCATATAAATTACACCTGTATCTTCCTGTATAGGATACTTGAAGACAGTACCTGTAATGAAGACGTATAATAAGTGAAGAAACTCTTCCTCTAAAGAATGAAATCTTGAATAGAGAGGGTATGGATGAGAACTGAGGGAGCAGAACTTGCTGATGAAGCAATACAGTTGGGCTTGTGGGACTACAAATAAACACAGAAAATTGCAACTCTGATGGAGACACGTTTTCTTTCCTGAAGGCAAAGTAAAAAACCTATTATGCTGTGGAACATATGTACAAAAATATCTAACATGGTTTTCATGTTGTACATCTCAGTTATTTCTAAAGAAGTAGAAGTAATAAGTTTATGTGCTACATAAGGAATTGCTTATGTCTGTGGGTCTTCATTATCGTGACAATTTTGTTCTCAGCAACTGTCTCAACTTGAATCATAGCCATCAACTTCACCTTTTACCTGTAGATATGCTTTATTGCTTTCCTATCGCTGACTAAGTGGCAGATTACTTCATCTGGATGTTATATTTCCAATTAGTAAGCTCTTGATCTTTTCCTCTTCACAGTTCATTTCATAAGGAAGTGGAGCAGGATGTTAGTATCTATCCACTGTCCACTCACCTACATCACTGAATTTTTCAGACATGACAGACTGTTTATTCGTCGTTGTGTGTGTTATTAATATATGGGCTGCTGGGTTAAAGGGCAGTGTGTTGGGCTTGATAGTTTTTTTTTACCACACCATCTAAAATTAGAGTATAAATACAGATTTTTTTAAAACTGTCATTTAAATTCAGCAGAACAAGAACAAAACTGAGTTAACATTTTGTTAACCACTGTGACTAAAGTTTAAGATTAAATTTGTGTTATTTTATCAATCCAGTAAAAGAATTATGCCATTGAATCACTGTATCAGTACAGTTTCTGCATGAGCTGTGTGACAGACACTTGGCATATTCGCCACAACCCGAGACCCTTTTCTAGTTCTATGAAATAAATGCACCTCTACAAAATGGCGTATCCCAAGAACTGCTTAAAAAGTAAACATGAAAAGGCAATGCTGAAGAGCTGTAGATGTTATTTATGATTTGCTATTGTAATCTTAATTCAGATCATTTATGCATCCTTGTGATAGTCATTTACCACATAATCACATATTTTCACCCCCCTCTTATCCTGTGCTCAAGGGATGGTCTCCACATAAGAGAGAGTTATTCAGAATCTCTTTTTAATCCTCATTCTCACTGTGGAACCTCATACAAAACAGAGTGTGCAACATCAAAACTACACCTTGAACACAGAATCAACAAATTCCTACTATCCCTAAAGCTATAATTTAAGAAATTTAAGGCTCTAACTTTCTAAATCAACAAAAGCAAACTAATTTCAAATAAATTAAGTTTAAAATCTTGCTCTCATTTCTTTAAAAAAGGAATCTTTTTCTACTATAACATTTAGCAATAGGATTAATTATTTTCATTTACATATATTTACATGTCTGAACAAAAGCACAGATTATCAGCTAAAATGCTAATGGATTTGAATGCCAAATTTAATCAGTTTCTGGTGAGAGCACTAAGATGGGCTACATTGCAGCAGCAGTTATTCACAAATTGAAATGAGCATTTGGGAAATGCATAGGATGGGTTTCATCTCATTTGCCTTCACATGACTACAGTACAGATAGCTATATAACTCTAAAGCTAGTGATCCCAGATTTCCCTTACACACAGAGGGGGAAAATGGTCAATTTTATGGCACTGACCTACAGCATCTGACCTACTTCAGGTGCCAGCTTTAGGCCGAGACAAACCATTCTCTAGAAGCACCTGGTTTATTCTACTATATATGTATATGAAAGGGGCCTAAATGGGTAGCTCAGAAAATTTCTGTGCTGCGCAGAAGAATCCCATCAGTATTAACTCGTGTGAAAACCATGGTGCAGCTCACCAAGCTGTAACTTAGTGTTGCAATCAAAGAGAAAACACATTTCTCCATTAGGTACAAAACTACCTTGTCTCTTCTTGAGATCCTCAGTCCTCTCAGCTCCATAATGCTAATTCATTCCTAGATAATGGTGATTTCTCTTCAATGAACTAGCCGATGGGAAGAAATAAACCTCTAGGCAGTTAAGGACTACATCATAATGCATGTGTACAAATGGCCTGAATTAAGGTTAGTGACTACTCCTGGCATTTGCATCTCTTGTAAGCTTGATGTGGAGACGATATCTTCCTTGAGGATCATCTCTGGGATGCGTTTAAATAGCCACTCCCGAAGAAATATCTTTCTGTCTTTTTCCTTGGCATTGTTTCTGATCCTCACAAATTACATTTCTTTTTTCAGCAGAATATCCTTAACTGTGAAAATTGCAAGAATTTATTCTCTTTTTCTGTATTGCAAGAAATAGAAACAATCTTCATACATAGCAACTTTGAGAAACTCAGAAAAGGATTCACAATTCTGATTACATATGGAGATTTTTGTGGCATGTCTTAGGCAACAAGTAACAAAGTTCTTCATACGATGATATCCTACCCTTGAACACTTGATCTTTCCAGTTTCCTTGCTGTCTCTATGCCTGTTCTTATTTTCTCTTAATTACACCATGCAGATATATGTTTCTTACAATCCTCTTTCCTACTGTTTTCTTTATCCCTCCACTATAGGCTTGATTCCTTTCATGTCCCTTAGGCTTTGAATAGCTCCTTCTTCTCTGACAAGAACTGTCCTCTACAAATGCTGGCCAATGATCAAGATCTTTCAAGAAACCTTCCAGTACTGATCTGTTCAGTATTAACCACTCCATTCTTTCCTTTTTGTTTTAAATTGATATCACATTAATTCTTTTCTGTCTGTATTAGAATTTATCTTCTTAGGGCAGGAACCTTATCTTTCATGCACTTCTAAAGTGCCACACACATTTACAGTCTCATACTTATATATATTTGCATGGATGAACATAATTTTGAATAACTGTTTAAGAGCTGTCAGAGTAATATGCACAGAGCCAGCAACAATACAGAAAACCTTACAAAAGCATACAAATAAATGTAAGTGAATGCAAAGAAACCTTTCCACAAATATACAGTCAACTACTAATATTATCTTTCATCATGTGCTATGCATTCTCTGTGTCTGCTTTCCAAATTTATATAATTGGCAGAAACACTTGGAGAAGATTAATTTTGATAAGAAACCTGAGCATTCATAAGAAGCATCAGTTACAAGTGTGACAAAACGTTGCAAATGTTTGTATTAGGGATCCACAGTACCAAAACCAAAATCCTTATTTCACTCCAAAAAAATTACTCATCTTAGTCACCATTAACCTACACAAGGCAAAGGGTGGATGGATAGTCTGTGATATTTTTTCTGGTTATGTCTGTCAAACTGAACACATTTTTTCATTTTTCACTGTCATCTCTATTTACAGTTTAAAGTCATTCAGGCAGTACTGAAAGCTAGAGTAATACCAAGAAAGAGCTTCTTTACCAGAAAGGACCCTATTGAGTTTGTGCTGGAGAGTAATATAGCCAGGATGTACCTAAACTGTGCAACATGGGTGCTCAGCAGTGCACCTGCATTCCTGGTTACTCCACCATACAGCTTCAGGGTTCTGTGGGAATACACCACAGATCCATCTTTACCTAACTCTCAAATTTTCATGCTCTTGGATCCAGGTTTACACATAGGCCTAGTGCATTAACATGGAAAGAGTGAAAAAGTCCTTTAGTTGTAAATGGATTCCATTATGGGAAGTAATAGCAGTGCACATTCTCTAAGCAGACATTTATTGTAGAAAAAAATGTCTTACATACCTAGAAGTGCTGTATTTGCCTCATGACTAAGAATCGTGACTACTTAAGATACCTTTTTTGTGAAGAGAGATCTTCTCCCTTGTGAAAAAGTATGCTAAGCAGCCACAACATACTACTACCCCAGTACTTGAACCAAACACACGGTCCACAGCAAAAGAGAGATTATACAGAAGAGATAGGATTGACCATTATATAAAAAGATCTGTAAATACACTGCTATGAAAGATAAAAGCACTATGAAATCCTACTGACCAAGAAAGATGTCTTTTCCAAGCCTATGCACGCACTCTTTGTGTTCCTGAAATTCAGCTCTGTCAAGCTTATGAATCACAGTCATAGTCTGCTACTGTACAAGGAGGAAAATTTTAATCTCGATTTAGATACTGAAATAGAAATAGGTGAATAGGTGACAAGGACAATGATAACCATACTTACAGGCCTACCATAAATCAGGAAGTTTTTCCTAAGACAAGACATAAGGTTTAATTAAACTTATGATATTGTCTCGTGTGGATAAAGAATATCTTCAATGGTTGGACTTGATCTTAACGCTCTTTTCCAACCCAAACTATTCTAGGATTCTATCTGTAGAAAGAAGGTCTAGCAGAAGTAGCACATGGGAAAAGTGAAGAACTGGACTACCCTTTGACTGAGTTCAGTTCTCATTTCTTGCCTTTACTGTTTATTTCTGATGACCCAGAAGTAGCACAATAAGCATGACATTTGCTGCAGTCATCTAGAGAGCAATTTTTAATGCAATAATAAAGCCAAATTTGATATATCTTCTTTTGCTCATTATTTATGTCAGTGAAACAACCAGTAGATACACAGTGATGTAACTAAGAGCATAATTTGTCGTACTGACTGCAAAAATCAAAGCTGCAGGTAATATATAGAATGAAATATCCGTGCCCAGCAGACAGAGAAAAAAAGATAGACTCCCTGATTGCCAAGTCTCTGTCTGTCTTCTCTTGTTAAACTGTAAACCTTTCATAAAGAAGCTGTCTCCTACTGTTTGAATTTAAGACACAATCCAAACATGGCTGCTAAGATCTCTATGCAGTATTACAAATAAATAATAATAAATATTGTACAATGGTAATCTGTGTTGACCTGCTCTATGCTGTATGTCAGAGATTAATATTGATATTTCATTGAAACAAATAGTCCCACCAATATACCAATCTTGGGAGATCTAACACAAATATTTTATTAAAATTCAGATATTTCTGGAAACATATAAACTTACCTGCATTTGAATTTGGTAGTCAGTAGGTAAGTGGTGAATTTAAACTAACTAAAAGTTATTTTTTAAAATAGATTTTACATTATTTTTGAAGTTATTTTGTGTAACTGTGAAAGAACTCTTTTAACTATTATTTAATTTTTCTGACTTCCAGATGTGATATGTCCGACAGATAAGAGATCTGAAAATGGGATTCTTTCCACTGCTGTCAGAGGACCTTGGATAAAACTGGATAATTCCTCTCTAACCTTGTACAGGCAAATGAAATGGTTCTATATCCGGAGGTATCTCTCTTCCTAAACTTGCTTACACTTCCCTTGGTTAAGGTAGCTGCCTGAAACCCTGACTAATTTACAAGGAAAAAACAAACTTAAAAAAAATCCCTCAAACAACAAAAAACTGTAAAAACAAAACAAAGAAAAACAAACAAAAAACCCCCAAGTAGCACTGACTGCTGTCTCAATAAATTCTTTTAGACAGAAAAAAATTCTACAAACATGAGATAAACAATGCAATTTCTTACGTAATGCATCATTTGTAAATGAACAACAACAAATTTTACATTTGATTTAATTCAGTTCCTCAGGATGCTAAAATGGTTCTTATCTGTTTTTAATTAATAAAAAATGGCTTTTTAAATGCAAATTATGTCTCATGAGGTTATACCTCTCACGAGATCAAGTCAATGACAACAAAATGTTTCTGTCCAGAAATGTAAACACCTACAGAAGTAATGCTTAAAAAGAGACTGAAAATACATACTAATATTTACCACTTCCCATGGCTCCATTTGTGTATCTCAGACCATTCTGTATATATTAGGAAAATCAACCTTGTAATTTTTATGTTATTTTTTTCACTCTATAGATATTGTTACCAGGTTTACTTAATGTGAGCAGTATATACACCTATTATAGAGCAGTTCCCCTCAGAAATCTGCCTGAAGCTTTCTATTGGAATGGGTTTCACAGAATCACAGAATGGTAGGGGTCGGAAGGGACCTTCAGAGATCATCTAGTCCAACCCCTCTGCCAAAGCAGGTTCACCTAGAGCAGGTTGGACAGGAATGCATCCAGGTGGGTTGATTTGATGAGAGGAGGAGTAAATGGAGGTCAAAATTTGCTGTAAAAACCATAGTTGTATATTCAAGCACCTGCCAGGCCACTCCAGGACATTGCGATGCATTTGTGAGATGGCTGGTGACATTCACTTTTGTGCTCAGAAATACCAAGAAATGGATATTTTGACATGCAAGAGCCACTTGTTGTTCAGGTCATGTCAACATTAGCAGATTTCACAATGTGTAAAAGAAATACTCTAGAGCATCCAGTGATAAACCCATGGACAGCACATAAAGCTATCAGTGATAAGGCTTGAACAAGGTAAGCAAAGGAACATTATTCTGTACTGGTAGTATTTCTGAAATATTTATATTTTTTAAAACTGATTGATAAACTGTGGAGAGCTTCAGAATATTAGTTATGTGAACATAACAAGAGAAATTTCAGTGTCTGATTATAAAACACAGAACAGTGATGGCTGTCTCCATATTTATTTACTCCTGAGCACATGAGAAAAACCAGACAACAAGGCCTACATGAAGGATATTTCATTTTGGAAGTGAGCAAGACCTGAGAGTTACTGGTGAGACTGTAGTTCACATACATCTGGCAGAAAAGTCATCAGTTCAGAATTCTAGTTCAGAAATGTAAACTTCCATATTTCTTTTGAGAATTCCTGAAATTCCAGCTAACAGGAAGGGCACGCTAGTGCAAATAAGGACTGTAATTTATCTCACATGGTCAAATTCAGACCCTTTATAAGCAAATACTTTTTTTCAGCACAACCAGCAGTATTGTACCAGTTAGTCAGTTGTTAATGTAGAAACGTAGCTGTTAAAACTCAGTACTCTTAATAAAGAAACAACGACGGAAAAGGAATGTGGGGCAGGCGTGGGAAACAACAAAAGAAAATGGACATAAATAATCCTACAACTGTGCAACCAACTCTCTCTTTTTACCTTTCTTTCACAAACTCCATGGGCCGTGCAAGGAAAGAAGAGGATACTTCAGTAAATGCTATTTTTGGATTTTGCAGTGTGAATAATCATAGTATATCACCATTTACCTCCATACAGTAAACATGTAATCACAGCTCTGTGTCATTCCCCTGTCACCAGCAGCTGTGAATTAGATATAGCTATGAACAAGCTACTTTGTTGTTGTTGTTCTTGCAACTTTGAGCTTTTTTAAGTATATTTTTAAAGTTCTACTGACCTCTGTAGACACTAAAACACAGCAGAAAATTCTCACATGTAAACAAGTTCACTTTTCCACATGCATTTACTTAGCAGTCAGTCCATCAACTCTAGTTTTTAATGAAGCATTTTTTTCCTTTTGGCAGAACTATTTATTTGTATTAGAAACATGCATAATTTCCAGGAAGAGATTCTTACAGCCACCTGTAGATGCTTCATGAATGACTAATCTACATAGAAAGCATAGGTAAATGCAAAGAAGATTTGAATTGTAAATTGCAGCTTGCAGACTACTAAATCGCACTGCAGACTACTCTGGCCAGTATGTTGAAGACCCTGGAGATATTTCTTTAGGTGGCGTTTGAAACCAGCACAAATAAATGAACTAAGGACAGCAAACTTTATTAATCATAGCCACAATATCAAGGCTAACCTAACAAAAGGATCAACAATGTACAACTGCTGAAAGAAATAAAAACACATAAGGAAAGATTTAGTTTCATATTCAGTATTTAGGATGGCTCACCTGAAGCAGACTTTTTCATCTCTTTTCTACTGCTTTAGGGAAACACCATCCCTCTTTTTGGGGATGGTGAGATGGGACAGCTGCCTAGACACTGATGAAGAGCATGTGAATTTTGCTAGAAGAGATGAACTGAACAGAGCTCACAGTGAGAAGAGAGAGGAACCAGATGGAACCCTGAACTTTGAGCTTGATGTTTGCCACCAGGATCCAGAATACAAGTCCCCAGCTCCCCTGCCACATGCCCAAGTCAAACTGATCACCAGCTGGGAAGCAGGATGGAATGTAACAAATGCCATTCAGGTAACCTTTTACTTGCCCACTCATTACAATCATCATTTGAAAAACCTGGTCATCACTTAGCCTGCTTTATTTTACTTAACCATACCATCATTTTGCAATATTCTAAAAGGTTTCTATGAATTTATTACTAACATATTTCAACTTTCTGCATAAGATTAGCACTCTGAAAAAATAAAGTTCCAAAGGGAAAAAAAGATAGATATGTTAGACAAAGTTTAAAAAATATTTAAAGTAGGTGAAAATGAAAAGGTGGTGATTGTACCTATTTTGGAAGTGCAGACATTATCTTTAATAAGTATATTTGAATTCAGTGACAGAGGTGTTTGATAGAAATGTGAGGTAAACATCAAATAAAAAGAGGATAGTAAGATCCAGACTGACGTCAGACATATATTTACTGACATGTAAGTTAGACTAGATATAAATTGGAGCACGAAGCTCAAGAAGTGTAATAATACTTGTCAAAGTTAAAGAAAATAGTCAGGTTGAAAAGACTGAAAGCATTTGGTCCCAGCATTCTGTGTCAAATTTAAATATCTTTCTGAATCTTTAAATATAGCATTAAATGTTTCAGATTCTTTTTTGCACTTTTCATGATTTATTTCCTTACATAATGCTATCATTACCACTAACTTGCTGTCTGACATGGTAAGAAGAAAGGGGTATCCGCAGACACATCTAGTCCCAGTAACTTTTTATGGAACTTTAGTTATAGAAAATTAATCTTTCCAGTGTCACACAAGGCTATGATTATGCCAATGAACATTTGTTTATGTATCCAGTTCATCCCTCAGCTCTGCAAAGGAGGAAAAAAAGGACGTATTTCTAACCCTGCTGTATTATCAAACATGAGCACCACCATATGAGAGCCAATGCAATAACATCTAGAGCAGAGTAACGTATCATACTCAGAAAGTGTTCCGCTGTGAATAAAAGCGTAAAGTCCTAAAATAACCCAACTATATTCTAGTAACACATTTTATCTTCCCTCAGCAGCATCTAGTCAGGACAGGAGTCTGGGATGAGAGCCCATTGTTGTCTCTGTGCGTTTTGCCTTTGGTTTCACCAAGGCCAGGATTTCGTTCTGGAAGTCAATTTTTGTCAATATTTGCTGTATGACCTTTTGGCAAGTCACCTTCTCTCTCACCCATTGTTTTCCTTTCTGAAAAACAAAAGTAATAATGCCTCTGTAAATACATCAAAGTGCCTAAAAATTCCTGAATGTCGTTATGTACACAATTACTATTAATTATTAATATCCTAGCTTCCAGTTAAAAAATAGACCAATAACACTGTCTAAAAACACTATCAAACATGCAGTTACCTATTTAAAAACAGGACAAATTTGAGTTAAATTATTCAACCAGATCAGTAACTGTGGTGTTAGTCAAAACGCTCGGCACGCTGAGTGTTGCATGCGGCTATTGGATCTCATTTGGTCAAATATTTTAGAAAACAGCATTAAAAGAGCAGCTGGCTACGGCTGTATTGAGCTCTCCTCCTAAAGCAAGCTGAGGATGGCAAAGCCTGGGAGCTGCAGTTTCATTAATACTACAACCGAAGTGTCCTAATGACACATTGCGAAACTGCATATGTGAGCACAAATGTGAATCTACATACACATGTGTGTATTTTCCTATTTCCCAATACCTTGGCATTTGGTTTAGGAACAAGGGTAGAGAACAGAGAAAACAAAGGGGAAAGCCAGGAGAGGAGGAGAGAATGTTGAACAGGCATCTGTCAGTGAAAAATAACAATTCAAAGAAATTTCTATGAATAGCTTTGAAGAGGAAGTCAGAGTTGTGAACAGAATGATTAAAACAATCCAAACATTCTTGACTGGTGAAGACAATCTATGCTAAAATGACAGTTGGTTTTGCCCTATCCAGAGGAAAGGGCAGAAATGTTTTGCATGGCAATTAGAGGTAAACATTTCAGCAGAATTCTGAAGTGCTCTAAACAGTTATTCCGGTGAATACAATTAGTCTAAAAGTGAAATTATTTCACAATCCAGATTTATTATAGGAACAATTAAATCTTTGGTCTCTGAAATGAAATACAAGGGTTTTCCTACAGTGTTTTAAATGCAAATATTTTCAAACACACAGGTAGAGATTTTTATTTTGTTTTTAACTTCAACTGAAAAAGCGTGCACTTTTGGTGATGATGTGGTACGCGTAAATGACTGCTTCAGACATTTAAAGTTTCCAGGGAAACATGCTTCGTATTCCAACACTGCACAGGCAAATGAAAACCTGTATCCAGTTAATCTAGGTCAGGACAGAGACCATAAACCTGAGTTAATTCAAAAGGAAAAATGAACAGCATCATCTAGCTGAGTGATGCAGGTTGCATTTGTTTGTATGTACCAGTAAAAGGCCAAAAAAAATTTGTACTGACTTGTTGAGTAGTGCTGGATAGACAAGCGAAGCAACAGTCACAAGGAAGAACGTAGTTAAATTCTCATGGTACAATATTTCACAGCAGAACCAAAGAACAATAAAGCCTATTTATTTGCCAGCAACATGTAGGAGGATTGCTGCAAACAGTATGGAGAATGTTTGCCCAAGAAAGAGAAAGCCAAAGTAAAAGAAAAAGGCACTCACTCTATAGTAAGTGAGAAAGGGAAAGAGTGAAATAATGGCAAGGAGTGAAATAATGGCAAGAAGTGAAATAATGTTCGTCTCAGCATAACTGTATTTTACACCATTGTGAGTCTGTCTCCACTCAGGTCTCAGGAGCACAAACAAGTTTAACAGTGCAAAAAAGTCAAGCACTTCACCAGGCTGCTCCAAAGTGCTTTCAGTATTATGATGCTTGTACAATCTTGAAAATACAGGGTAATATAAGTGCACAAGTCTTTCCCGGACGTTTGGTAAAACATGATGTATCAAAGCATACTTAATGTGCCATTTGATTCAATGCATCTGGTACCTAACACAGCCATCTTTTGTTTCCTGTCTTTTGCAGAGATCAGGTTGTACAAAGATTAGAAATACCTACGGCAGAGGCAATTTCTTGTTCCATGGTTAGAATAACACAGTGGGGTGCTTGTCTATTATGAGTGCTTCTAGGAATAACAATAATGCAATTAGTATTATTAATAATTATTTTAAATTGTGTCAATAATAAACCAATAAATATTACAGTAGTGATCATAAATATGCTTATTATATTTATATTCTGTATATTGTACATTAGTTTAGGAAAGACTCAACACTTCAATAATCACCGTTTTTAAAAACTAAAGTGTATATCTGTATATCCTTCATGGTGTGCCATTATAGATACATTTGCATATTGAGTTCCAATGTGACTCATTTTTATTTATGTAACTCTAAAAGATTCATTTGAGAATATCTCATAGTTAATATTTATTTTTCTGTGATGTTTCCTTTGAGTTACCTGCCTTCATCTCCCTAATACAGACTAAATCCTTAGAGTGCTTACTGAATATCAACAACTCCCAAAGACTTAAGTGGTAAACACAGTGGTGCTGAGAAACAGAATTAGCAGATATGCCCCTAAAGATATAAAGGCAAACATCTTTTTAAGGTGTCTAAACACTCATCCAATTAAGCTTTACTGACACCATATTTAAGCATTTTCTAAATATAGATATGTACATGTTTGTGTGCTTAGAAAGCTAAATGTTTTCACCTTCAGGTCATTAGATGTGCCACAATACAAATCTTCTCGTCCTCAACCTTAAATAATTTAGTCACATTTAACTAAATAAGCACTTAGATCTTAACCGCAGTACTTGATCTTAAGTATTTATTTTCCAGACTTGCGAACAAGGGTCAATCCTTTCTGGTGCCCAGAGCAGTAACTTCCTTGAATTATACATTGAAGCTAAAGTCATACTCTGAACTAAATTATAGATGTGTGAGGGAAACAAACTGCTGCATTTCATATCAAGAGGTGGTACTGAGAATTAGAGATGCTCGATGCTGATATCTAACCTAGGACCAGCAAGTAATTTAAGTTTCCAAATGGAGCTATTCAAAAACTGACAATGCAAAGTAAAATTCCCAGACTGCAGGACTATTGTGATGCACGTAAGTATGCCAATTAATATGGTTTTAGCTGAAATGCATCTGCAATACTGGCCAAATTTATTTTTCATAGGTTTGCAACCAGAAACCCATGTGGCCACAACTGAAGATCCAAAAAAGCCTAGAGCCTGGTGGGGGCCATCTATAACTCAGATCTGTTTTTCCCATGATAGAATGTCACCATTATGCAATACAATTGATAAAAGATGTATTTTTGGGAAGAAGACTCTATAACTAATGCTTGTGCCCTGGTTTTCTCTTTGGATTTTCTCTTGAGGGAAAAAAAGATTCCGGACATACGTTACTAATTCATATAACCTTTTTTTTCAGCTCAGAACCTACAGTAGATTTCTTTTGTTTTGTGCACATATTCATATAGCATGGAGAAGGCTGCACACAGGATATATATTCCGTCTATTCCCAAGCCCACTTTTTAACACAAAAGCTTTTTATAAAAACTGGGTTATCCTACAACAATGAAATTATATCTACTTCACAAAAATCTCTTTATTTGACATGTAAGCACTGTGCAGTGGACTGATTTTGAGTTAAATAACAGCCATTCCCATAAATCTCATTAGAGAATGCACTATACAGCCTACTTTTCCCTTGGTCAGCTGCAAACACTAAAAACGTTATGAAGCCAGAAGTCCTAAACATAGAGAACATAGAGAGGTGGCTCATCTAAAGTTTTTTCTTGTTCCAGGAGGAAATATTTGGATTGTTCTCATGGGATTTAAGTTGCTGGTTTGTAGCTTTTGCATTTTATGTTGTTTGTCACATCATGTGGGCAATGAACAGATGGAGGGAGTATTGAATGGATTTACATCAGCATATTCTACTGTAACTATTATGGAAATGTTAGGAGTGGCAAATCAGTTTTCCATAGCCCCTCTGTGTCAGGTTTTCCAGCAAGTAGGAGCTGTGATATAACTCCTCCACAAATTATTCCCTGGACATACAGACAGTCCCCAACATACGGCCAATTTGTTCAGAAAGCACCATACCAGCTCTTGAAGCATCCCAGAAACAAGTACATGGGTTACACAAGTAATGGATCAAAGTATTGCAATTCTTGCAGCCTCCTAGCCATTAAAATGACATATTAAAAATCTTTATAAGTTAAAGCAGTGCTTAGATTGTGCTTGCCCACACCATGGGCCCGAAATTTCATTTCCTAATTGATGAGTTGCAAGAGAGTTACAGGAGGTGTCTCTCTCTCTGTCTCTGTTGCAATGACTCTAATAGCCTCAGTAGTTTGGCTGTGACTGATGTACAATGCTCTATAATTTATGATGTCAATGTGTTTTAAGCTAATTTTCATATGAGATAATATGAGATGAGAGGGAGACATTCTAAAGTATAACACCGCAAACATGGAATTTAACATGCAACCTCAGCCTTAAATCTGAAAATTTCTATTTCACTGGATGTAAGATATATATTTTTAAAAATATTTATTCTTAACCAATACCTTTAACCGATTTTCACCTGAGCTTTACTGACGTAGCTGTCTAATATTACATCCTTTTGATAACAGTAGGCAAAAGCGCTGCTGTACTGTCCTGGTTTCAGCTAGGATAGAGTTGGTTTTCTTTCTAGTAGCTGCTGTGTTTTGGATTTAGTATGAGAATAATGTTGATAACACATATTGTTTCAGTTGTTGCTAAGTAATGCTTATATTAAGTCAAGGACTTTTTCAGCTTCCCATAGAAGCTGAAAAGGAGCATAGATAGGACAAGCTGGCCAAAGGAATATTCCGTACCATAGACATCACGCTCAGTATATAAATGAGGGCTGGCCACGGGCAGGAATCCACGATTGTTGCTCAGGACGGGCTGGGCAACTGATCATTGGGCGGTGAGCAATTGTATTGCATCACTCCTTTTGCATATTCTTTTACCATTATTATCTTTTCTTCTGTTAGTGTTCTATTAAACTGCCTTCATCTCAACCCATGAGCTGTTTTTTTCTTTTTCTCCCTCTTCTCCCTTATCCTATGGGGGGGGGGACAGGCAACAGTGAGTAAAAGGCTGCGTGGTCCTAGTTGCTGACCAGGGCTAAACCATGACATGTGCTTAAAGAAATCTGAATAATTCTGTTCAGAACTGCAAATTATAACCTTACATTTCAAGAAATTTTATTTATTTGACACTTGACTTTTAGCAATGTCAATTACCTATCATTTCCAACAACTGTAGTTGAAACTCTTCTTGAGTAGTAGTTATGAAATCCGAATATTTCAGCATCTAAATTTCAAAGCCACCACATTATCTTGCAGGTTACTCTTAGAAACAGTAGCTAAGCCAATGCAATGCCTGGTATGTTTATCCTGGGGTTGGTGTCCAGTTTGTCACAGTCTGGGCAGGAAAGTCTCGTGGAATTTGCAAGTGCCTGTTTCTTGTAAGCGGAGACTTCTTGTTGATTGTTCACTAGTCGTATAAGTTTGATAATCTTTTCATCTGGAAAATCCACTACTATTTATCTTTTAGAACAGTTATTTTATAGGTGTGAGGCTACATGAAGCTGGTAGGGTGGCAGGTTAGCCTTGGCTAGTAGCCATGCTCCCACCCAACTGCTCACTTACTTCCCCACCTCAGCTGGGCAGGGGGGAGCAAATAGAACAGGAGTGGGAAAGCTCGTGGGTCGAGATAAAGACATGGAGATCACTTGCCAGCTACTATTGTGGGCAAAACAGACTCGACTTGGGGAAAATTAACTTTATTGCTAATTAATATATATATATCTGTTTGATTAGTGCATCTGGTATTGGGAACCAAAAAGACAAACATTAAATTAACACTCTTTTCCCATGGTCAACTTCAGTCCTTCACTCCTATGGTCCCCTTCCTACTCTCTGTGGTGTTTTTGCTCTTCCTTACACAGGCTTTCCCTGAGGCATCACCATCTTGGCTGGAGGGCTGCGCCGTGCCCTGTGGTGGGTCCATAGGGGCCAGCTGGAGCCAGCTGTGTCCAACATAGGGCTCCTCACAGAGGCCACCCTGCAGCCCTTCCCACCAGTGCCAGCACCTGGGCATGAACACCCAGTATAAGTATTAGTGCACATTGAACTCGCTGGTGCTTATCCTAACTGCTGCACTCCAGTGCAAAACAGCAGTTTTGTCACTACCCAGTGCGTGTTTGAGGACAGAGAAGAGGAAAAGTGCACAGACACCACCGAGTACATGGGCACTGATTTTCAACCTCCTTTCTAACTCATTTGCCAGTAAAGGCCACAATGCAAGTTTTTTTGGTCAAAGGTAAACCTGGCCTCATGCGGGAGGCCCTCCTTCTTGCTTCCTCCTGCCCTTCCCCTCCTGCCCCGCAGGGCGAGGGAGCTCCCTGTAGGTCTGAGGGAGTCAGAGCAGGGGATGGGCACCTAGGTCCTGATGTGGGGTTCCGTCGAGGAGCTGGGAGAGACCAGCTCAACTCTTCTCCTTGCAGCGGCGCTTTCTAGCCAGTAGCAACATGAACCTTTGCCTTAGCTGGATTTGCAGGTTGCTTTGGCATGCTGCCAAACTCAGCTTGCCAGCAGACACCCTTAGCGGGGACATCAGTATTTCTGCTATTTTCTATCTCAGTCAGCTTAAGTACAGTTACATGAGTGAAGTGACAGCACGTCTCCACCCAAGAGCTTTAAACACTGCCATTCTTCAAAGGCCAACTACTATCAACGGTGTTGCTAGAGCTTAATAGACAACCTGCCAAGTGGCAGAGGTGGGATTTACATGCACATTTACATATATTTGCAAAAAGGGTGTGTCAGTTTGCATTTCTCCCATGACATATAAAATAAATAGTACATGTAAGTAACACTTCAGAAACCCGAACATTGCACCTCTGCCTCCCAGATCTCTTTTTCTTTCATTTCATCATTAGGAAACCTTCAAGCCACCCAGGAGATGGACCGCTCTGGGGGTGTTAATGACTAAAAAAAGCTTTTGCATCAGTAGGTAGATAACTACAAGCACACACACGCTACACCAATCTATTTGTATTTTTAATTGCAAGAATTTTCGTGTGGAGAAGTATTACGTGATTTAATATGCAGGGTCATGACCAGCTTCTTTCCCTCTATACTGCTGTCCATAACCAGGCACATGACAAATGCTGGTGATCTCTCCTGAAGCTCTGCCTCCTGCCTTCCTCCCTGAGATCATCATCTGCATCAGACTCAGTGTCTCAGGGCTGCTAGAGACACTGCTGGCAGACAACATACTTTCATCACCTGTGGGAGTGTGTGATGACAGCGGAGTGTGTTTTCCTGGGCCAGTTCAATTCACATCTTACTTAGATCTCTTTGCTGCCCACTTAAAATGTTTGGCTGTCTGTTCAGCAGTCAATAGAAGCACCTGTTCTTTAGGGGGCTGGAACATCTTTCTTATGAGGAAAGGCTGAGGAACTTGGGTCTTTTTAGTCTGGGGAAGAGAAGACTCAGAGGGGATCTCATCAATGCGTGTAAATACTTAAAGGGAAGGTGCTGGGAGGATGGCACCAGTCTTTTTTCAGTGGTGTCCAGTGATAGGACAAGAGGTAATTGGGCACCCTTGACCGTAGGAAGTTCCACCTAAACACGAGGAGGACCTTCTTTACTTTGAGGGTGGCAGAGCACTGGAACAGGCTGCCCAGAGAGGTGGTGGAGTCTCCGACTCTGGAGACATTCAGAACCTACCTGGACGCCATCCTGTGCAACCTGCTCTAGGTGACCCTGCTCTGGCAGGGGGGTCGGACTAGATGATGTCCAGAGGTCCCTTCCAACCCTTGTGATTCTGTGATTCTGTAACTAAACAGAGCTCCTTGCCTTCCATCCAGCATCTGCTCACACCAACCTTTCTTCACCACCTGTGAATGTCTTTGTCCTTCCTGCCATGCAGGCCTATCATATAGCATCATCTTTCAGTCAGGCCTCTTTCTAAATCCTCAGGCTCAGCCTATGTTCAGCTTCTGCTTATTTGTATTGTAAAACATCACTAATACATAGTCTGATTTACCAATCCACAAGGCTAAAACTCTTATCTGAGCACTAGTAATTCCCCATCTGGGTCACAGTAACACACTCTTCCCTGACCTTGCCAAGCTCACCCTGTGCACACCCACCTAGAAACCTGATCCAGTTCCATACCACGTGTTCACCAGCTCTTGCAAATGCCTCTTCAACCATCAAATCAAATGTAAGCTACTCATCTTTTCTTTAACAATCTACCATTTATCTTTCTGCATCTATTAACTCTGATCTCTGTTCTTCCAGTTACAATTAGCATTGTCAATTTGTTAAATATTTAAACAAGCATTCTTATGAACTTATTTGAAGATACTTATTTGCGCTTCTCTAATCCTCTTAGAAATGTCCTTTTGCTGAAAATTTCCGTTATAAGCTACATTGAAATCACTATTTATGCTCTTGACTCACAGCTCCGTATTAACTCATGGTTTTCTTGACTCCCCCTTCTTCCTGTATTTGTGTCCTGTTATCTTACTCGTAGATTTTAAATTCTTTGGAGAAAAGACCATCTTTTTGTACTTTTGTTGCACAGTGCCCTGCACAACAGGATTCCAATCAAGGAATTCCAGGTGCTCCAATAATGAAAACAATTTTGAAAGTAAGACTCAAAATGTTTTCTATTTTACAGAAACTCTTTACAAAATAGCGGTTGTTTAAATGTGGCCTGTGATAAATCAGCTTGACATTTGATTCAATTTCCTCTTTTTTTCTATATAGAATGGATTCTCCTTGCTATTGAGATGCATTGTAGGGGCTGGCCACAAGATAAATCAGCAGACAAATGTGATAAGAGTACATTTAGAATATTCTGCCATTAAAATGGGCATTCTATCTTAAAAATCCAGATGGTCAAGAAAGAGAATGACAGAACCATGATATCAAAGATAAATGGATAGTAGCGTTATGAAAATTATACCCTTTGAAATAGTAAACATTACCAAACAGGATCAAGTAACTGTCAGTTTCTTGAAAGCAATGATCACTTGAATGAACCCAATGCACCACAACTTGTTGCAGAACAAGGATCTCTGGCTCCCTCAGGTGAAGGGAATAGCTGATATACTTTCCTGCTACACTAAAATCAAATTAATCTACCATGCTTTCTGGTCTCATCAATCCCTGAGAGCATTTTTAACAAACTGAATGAAAACAGATGGTGTAATTTCTCCTGTTTTAATTCATGGCAGGTCACATGGTATTTAAAAGGCTATTATTAGGCAATTTTGAATTTCTATATCTGTTGCATCTGCTTGCTTCATTGTTGTGATATTATTTTTGACAGTTGTCTTTCAAAACAAAGCCCAAACTGCCTATTATAATTATCTACCAACCTTCCGTGGCTGAGATCATTTGTACACTTGTGCTTCTCCATAGCACATGCCACTGACCAGCTATCACAGATGGAAAATAATATTCTTCTTAAAAATGTTCTTTCTATCCCTATTCTTAAACTTATGAGGTGTGTAACCTTGGTGAATTTACTTTAATAAACCATATTTAGACATACAACTCCTCCCAAGATAACATTTCTCCCAAAACAGCAAGAACATAGTGATAGGCAGCAGAAAGTAAAATATTTTGTCAGATAGCATTCTTTCCTATTTTTTTATAAACTTCCTTCACTTCCATTTGCAAATTTTCAGAAGGGAGCTCATTTTTTTATAAAAAGAAAGGGTGAGCCTTAGGCTTCATTAAGTAATAAAGGTTGACAAGCTCAACATCTGCAGGTGTGTATGAGAATTTAATGCTGAAAGTAAAGGACATGTGAATTATTATAATATAGTGATAGAATCAGAAATAGCAATGTTTCTGTATTAGACTTTCCAAATGGTAAAACTCCTTCCACACAATCCGTAGATGGTTAATCTACAGTTTACTTCAATGTGTATAATTCCTGACAGCAGGAGATTCACTGAAATGGCACAAGCTCTGTCTGAATGAGCAAATGGAGCTATTTGAGAAAATAAAAAGCCCTAAACACTGATTACACACGCTACTGAAGATGATATATTGTAACCTAGTTTTAGCACAGTAAGCTGTATAAAACATTTTGCCCCTAAAGCTAAATAAAAGAAATTGACTTCTATTTGCATCTATTCTCCCTCTTCTCCCCACACACACCATGTTTCTTGGAAGGCAATGTTTCTCTGTATTCTTGGCCAGTGGCACTAGTTTTGCCATATGTACAATACTGTGTTCACTAAATAGCTAACAAAAAAAAAAAATCAAATTTAATATTTACTTCTCAAAAATGTAAACATATGAGTCAAAGTGAGGAAACATTCACTTCAACTCATACACCATACTCTGCTATCCATTTCAATTTTTCTCAGTCCATTTCTTGAATTGACACAAATAACAGCACCACTAGATTATGTTTTGTAGGTCCCTAGAGCAAATATTTTTGGTTGGTTTATGTTATCAGTAGCAATGGTAGCTACAGTTTTTGCCTTTACTTACATGGGTATTTCCATTCATGATAGGTTTTTTTATTGCTCAGTTTTCCCTTCTGGAAACATGTTTGATGCAGGCTACTTCCTCTCTGATAAGCAGAGGATTTTTTTCCGTTTTAAAACCCATTCTAGTTCAATTGTTTCAAATTAAATCTGGGTATTTCAGAAATTATGAATAGTTCTACTGAAGCCTGAAGAAATGTAAATATGGGTATAAAAATTATATGATGCAAGATATATTATTTCTCTTTTATAAGAAAGTTATTTATATTTATAAAAAGTTATCTTATTTTTTCTAATGACTGTTCATTCCCTCATTTTACTGTTTGTATCATATTTAGAAGTTGGCATTGAGGTCTATTCTATCTCACTGCATTTTAAAGCTGTTCTCTTGTCTCATTGTCTGCATGATTTCTGCAACTCCAAATGACACCTCCCCAGCCACCTTCCCTTAAGGGACTTAAAAATCTTCCTCTAAGCTTTAATTGGGATCTGGAGTTTCAAATGAGTTCTCCACTCCTGCTCTTGTTGCTTTTGCTTGCCTGCTGGCTTTTTTCACTTTTGCTGGAAAGCCAGCTGCTCTCAGAGCTCTTCCTTTTGTACTTTTTATTGTTGTCATCTCAAGTTAAAAATAAAATACCTGCACAAAACTGTAGGCTTCCCTCTGCTGCTTGGATGGGATTTCAGAGACCCTGGTATCTCCTAAATTGAGAGGAGCTGCCATTCCACCCCTGAAGGTTTCCATTCCTAATCAGAAAGGATAATCAGCTGCATAATTCATACTTTCCCTCTAGCCATCTACTTATTCCTGTCTTATGCCTATAGTTAGATATTTCTCATATCAGTCATTTTTCCTCATAGCCTCTTGCCCATCATATTCTCCTACCCCTTGTTGCTACCTCATATGGTTCTCAACCTTATGTTCTAGTGTTCTCCAGTCTACCTAATAACACCTTTTTCCCCCTGTCCCTGCCTCCCCTGGTGCTGTCCTGTTCTCAACTTACCCAGCTTTCTGCTCTTCCTTTGCTTTTCCTAGGCACCTCACAGTCTCATGGCCTTCATACAGGAATTCCTCTCACTCTAGAGACGACATAGAGGGATAGGCATCTCTGATTGAGATTCACAAATCCTAAAATAAGCACCCTATACCGTTGGAATGACTAGTCCTCTGGTGATCTTTATTCCTATCCATCCTTGCCAGAGCTAGAAGATTAGCTTCTCTTTTTGCTGTATTTCAATAGGTGAAGTTAGGAATCCCATTCCCAGTAAGTGTGCATCAAAGCAAGGTAGATTTGTCATGTGTCTTTTCTGCTACTGTGTGTACTCATTCATTAAATGTCTGGTTTAGACAGAAAAAGTTGGGTGAGATTAATCTAATTCATAGATGCTAAGAAGTGATCGTTTCCTTGGGTACCAAAAAGAATAAAAAAGTAGTCACTTTAGTAGTACTCACTGAGTTTTCACTTAAAATCCATTCATTTCACCTCATGAATAAACTGGGATTTCTCCTAAAAGTTTGAATGTGAGAAATAAAAGTTATTTAAGAGAAAGGAACAGAAAATAAATGCAGCCTTAAAATAAATTTCTCAAACATGAAATCAGTACAGCTCTCAACACTAAAGTATGAACAAAGCAAAGATCCAATAGAGCTGAGAAGTTTTCCCTGCAGTGTCAGAATGGTTCAGTTTAAGCAAAAAAAATTAAACTCTTTTTAAATGTGCAAACTTTTACAGCAATTACTTAACTAGCCTTGTTTTAATAATGAAAAAGTGTTTTTATCTCTGTACAGACAGTACTTGTATCTAGAAGTTAAGAACAAATCTGAGGTCTTTGTCAAAGGTCAGGAATAATCAAGGTCCTCAGTTTGTTCATGCAGAGTTCCTCAGCTGTTTTTTCCAGACAGCATTCTGTCTCCAGGTCTTTCCAGTGCTGCTGCAGAACAAGAAAGTAAATTTTTAAAAAAGAGGAAAATAAAAATTAAAAAAAAACCACCCCACAGAAAAGGAGTATGACTTACTTTAGAACTCCAGTACTTTTGTTGGTGTGACAGTAGAGGTCCACTGTGTCACAGTCTGTACAAACAGAATGAGAAATACCTCCTCAAGTAGTAATACTTTAAGTGTTTTACATCTAGAGACCTTAAAAAGACATCTTCGGCATGCATTTTATTTGCCATATTCCTGGTTTCACAATGCATAACTATATTCAAAATTTAATTTTTTTTAAAAGGAGATCTTAAATAACTTTGCTTTTATGCTGAGTACTCATGACATGCCAGAAAACTCAGTCACATTTATTTTCTGACCTTTAATTTTTCTCCTTATTATTAATTATACACATTTGGGAATGTTTGTCTAATCTACTTGAAATTAGGGGAATTATTCTACTTTATTGAATTTTAAGAATGACGGGATCTTTTATGTCATTATAGGAGAGAGGCACCTCCATTACAGGAATTCATTTGCAACCTCAACTTTATCTGTATCTATGCATGATGAAATATCAGCAGTAAAATCAGTTGCTGCTTCTTTTATGCTAAAGGTTGAAGCCTCCAGGGCTGCTACTGAAGTTTAACTGAGGTTAAGAGAGGAAAAGCAGTAGACATTTGTTGTCTATACCCAGCCTAATTGTAAGACAGCATCTTTTCTTGTGCATTCCAGAAAATATACTATGATATTCTGAATCAGTTTACTGAATCCTAGAGAGCAAAAATAATGGTATACCACTATTTACATCTTTCACCCTCTCCAGGCAGTGCTGTAAGACAGTTTTCCCCTTTATACACCAAGCTCTGGGAGTCATTATAGCTTGAGTAAGAGTCTCCCTAAAATTGGTGGTTTGTTCTGTGCTGAGGAAAGAACAGGGTAATATTAGCCAGGGGAGGATTCAGTCACCTTTTATTCTGCATGCAGTCGTGACAAATCCTATGCCAGCTTTCAGAAAATATAACCCAGCTTCTGGAAGATGTAAACTGGCTTCCTTTTCACCTCTCAGAGGTGCATAAGGTTTGTTCCAGTGCAAAGTTCTTTGTAGTATGGGTTTGGTTTTTACCATTTGCTCTTCAGGCTTACTTGTTAAAAGTAACAGGAACTGTGGCTTGTCCCATACAGGCAGCATTCAAGAAAAGCTCCTGACAAGCCAAGTGCTTTCTCCCAGCCTGAGTTTGAACTTTCCATGCACTTTAACTCTTCTTTTTGTTATGTCAGTGCACGCTCAAATAAAGTTATTTGGCTCCCCACTGCTTTGCTTTGCTTCTAGTCTCCCGAAGTCCCCTCTCTGCCTCCCCTTAAGCTCTTTTGACCACATTTTCATGGAAACTCACTCACATGTTGCTGTACTGGATGTTTTGAGTACTTGCCTGCCTTCAGGTGAAAACCTGAGAATCTGTGATGACCTATAATGTGAGAAATAAGTAAGCAAGCAGTTAGCCCATGTTGCTCGCCACTGCTAACTTTCAAAATAATGTTTGTTTTAGTTTTGACTGCCTTACTTTTTTCATCTTTTTCCTCTCCACAATGTAACATATAATAAAAGCCCTCATTCTTTTACCAAAGCATGCTTTCTCCTTTGAGACCAAGTAAAATAATATATTTTCTTAAAAGGTAATTTGCTTGGGAGAATGAATTTGTGTGATTCAATGCATTCTTGCAGACAGCTCTGAATTTATGCAAACTAACATTTTCCATCAAACCATGCAGAATTAAGCATCAAGCATATTACTTCAGTTTTAGAACAAATATTTAAACCAATAGCAAAGCCAATGGGATCAACTGTCACACTCAATAGCAGCAATTCCTTTTTTGTTGAGACGTTTTCCCTTTTCTAATCTTTAGGAGATTCTTAAGACTAATCATCTGGTCACTAAAAGGAGAACAAAATCAGTGGCTTCTGTCAGTCAAATGAACACATACATTTTGCAGTGCGGACCATGCAGCTTCCTTACTTGCTTATCTTATCACTGCGTCTCCTGAGCAGTCTATCTACCTTATCATCACCTTACGGGACCTGAAGGATTGACAGAACACCACTTCTAAAGTTTCCCTCAGTATATAAGGTGATTGCAGGCATTAATCACAGAATAAGCACCTTAGCCACTTTCCTCCCTACAGCTAAAACAGGCTGGCATTGGCAGAGAGAAAGAATAAGAAAAATCAGGAAAAACAAGATTGCTGGGGTCTAATTCAACCGTCCCTGAAGTTAAAGGAAGATTTTTCACTGACATTAAGGAGATGGATCTGCTGCTAAGGTCATACAGGCCATGGACAATATTTGAAGTTTTCCACAGAACAGCTTGTAGTATTTTTTAATTCAAACTTAGCTGAGCTGTGAACAAACTGTGAAGCAAGTGGGAAAGCAGATGAATTCTTTTCCTGGTGCCTGTAGAGCAGCGCCAGGATTCTGGGTAGCCAGCTAGGGAACCAGAAACTCTTACTGCTAAGAAGAAATAGGATATAACTGATATTGCAAATACATGGTGGGATGATTTATGCCGCTGGAATTTAAAAATAATTAGGTAAAATATGTTTATTAAAAAAAAGAGTAGGTAAAAGAAGTGAGGGTGGTACTCTATGTTAGAGAGATCATTATCTGTGTTAGAGCTATCGTCTGGAAAGAAAATCTGTATTGCTCTTGGTGACTTCATTTTTAAAGACCTATGTTGGAGGTTGTACGCAGTCTGTAGTAAAATATCATTAAAGTTTCTAAAAATGACAGGTGATAATTATCTTACACAAAAGATATTGAACCTAACATGAGGTAATTCTATTTTGAACCTCATTACATTGAATAAAGATGAACAGATCAGTGGATCTAATTAAATTCATTATTTGAAAACAGAGGACATTAATATATATACTTGGTACTTCAAAAGAGTGAATTTTACAAACCTGGAGAAAATAAAGAGAGATAACTGTTTAGGAAGAATAAATACAGACAGCAAATTGTGAAAGCAATTTGAAAGTTGTTTAACAAGAATTTATGAGATGTCCAGAAGTCACATCTCATAATTAAGAAATAGTATGCCTACGTGTTAAAACTCCTCCTACTTCAAGAGTGAAGTGAATGTATCAATTAAAATTAAAAAAAATAGCAAAAGGGAGAAAGGGAGGGTGACAGTAATCATTGTAAGTTATAAATTATGAAGTGTAACAAAGAGATATAGGAACTCAAAGACACCAGGAAAAAATGCGTCGCCGAGGGATTAGGACAGTAAGAAACCAATTTTTAGGAATTAGGAAAAAAAAAGGCTAGGTTTAATGTAAAAATCTGAAACAGAAAGACTAATTGTAGTATAAATTAAGGATTAATGGAAGTATGTGTCTATATATATGACTGCGTATGCTTGCCTAAAAGCACCAGGAGAAAGAGCAGAACAAAGTTAAAAGGGAAGGTATGCATTAACTGCTATAGAGCCCCGTATATTTGATTTCATTCAAATGGACAGGTAGAAAAACTGACCTATAGGTAAGTGTTAAGGGAATGAAGTAGAGGACAGTATCTATAAAACATGCAGACAAGGAAAGCAACAGTACTGTGAAATTCAGGAATTTTGCCTAATATTGATGAGGATGAGACAAAATAATGAGACAAAAGATCCAAACCTGCATCCATTCCAGAAGAATATAGAAGGTAAATCCAGAAGGTAAATCCAAAATGTGTTTGTCATCACTAGTCAAGATGAACACCAGAGATAGTAAGCACTTGACTGCCACCATCCCTTGTCCTCCTTGGTGCACGCAAGTGGTCCTGGCCAAGCCACTGGGACACACACTGGTGCTGTTGAGTATGTGGATGTGAGAGCGGGAAAAATCAACTTAGAGATTTTCTAATGTAAGATCACCTTGCTCTTTTCTGAGATGTCTCACTGAATTTTGCTACACTAATTTCCTACATTAGCAGTAGAGGGAGGTTCTAAAATTTTTCTTAACTGTGAAAAAAGATGCAACTGTTCATAAGCAGTCTCTGTAGAGAATAAGGATGTGCTTATAGCACAGGAGAACAGTGGGCCATTTTGTAATTTTTCAGGATGAGCATCATGCTATTCTGCATAAGACACTTAAAAGCTAGCTCTCAGAGCTGTGTGTCTACACTCCATTGTGTACGTATTCTCTTGCCCAGCAGAAGAAACAGGCATCTCTGAAAGGAAATTCATCTCAGCTCTGCTAACGACCTGTCTTAAGATAGGTGTGAGTTATAAATTGATGTGCCTATTTTTTCCAAGCTTAGATTTGGACAATTAACTATTAGATAACTACAGTTACTATTTAAAATGGATGCTAAAATGTATCTTGTTAATATTTTGAAAGCAGAATGCCCAGCAAGTTTGCGTTTGGCAGATGTAACAAAAGATACATCTGACCTGATAATACACTTACTCAAACACTACTACATGTGGAATTTTCAGGAGATTGTGGATATCATTCCAATATTTAAAAAGCCAGTTAAATTCTGACTAGTGAAACCTGGCAACAGTTCTGGGAAAAAGAATGTAATTTTTAATACACATTTTAATTGATACAGAATAAAAAGCTAGGAATATAATTAGTGTCAATCATTATGGTTTTAGAGAAAGAGTCCTTACAGTCCTTGTTAAACACACTTGATACAATTCTTTGATGAGACTGTAATATAGGCAGTGAAAGATAAATAATATATTTAGACTTTTAAAACAAATTTTGACACATTAATACACAACATTCTGATTTTAAAATTAGAGGAACAATAGAATACATCTTACCATGTCTGATACATCTGATCACAGTGGTGGCTGAGAAAGGAAAAAGGTCAACAAGCAAGTAGCTTTGTTTTCATGGCATGAGATTAAGGGATTTGCTGTATTTTTTAATTTAATGCTAATAAAGTTGTATCTTCAAATAAATACCACAGCAACACAGGCTTGCATCGGTTCATGAAAGTTATTTATTTTAAATGACAATAAATGCTAAACAACATAATTAAATATTTTGTGGAAGTGTACTGAAAAGCAGGGTTCTAGAATTTATCTCCCTACTCTTCCAAGAAGATCCATGAAGGAGGCTTTCCTGTATAGTTTCTATGCCTAAGGCATGTTCATGCAGGGAATCAAATACATAGTTGGGAAAACAGGCTTAAATGAACCGTTCCAGTGGAGTAACTACAGATGGTGAGAAGGGCAATCAGAGCTAATTCAGCAGTCTGGCATATTAGCATGTACTCTGCATATAGGAGAGCTGTACTAACTGAATAATTTTCAGTTTAATTCTTCTTAATTTCTTAATTTATTTTTCCATCTGATTAAGTCTTAAGGTGAAATCTTTTTCTCTTTGTTTTTTTTTTAGCATTGCTTTTTACTTGATTTTATTTCATTGTCTTTTGGCATGTCTCAACTCTGACCATGGTTTGATCTGCTTTACTTTTTAATTGCCTTTCTATCATCTGTTTTGTTTTCCAAAGTGACATATTTCAGGTTAATACAGCCTATGAAATGAAGCATTTTACCGGGGACTAAAAAGTCTTAAAACTGAACATTAAGGAATTTTGATATTTTCTCAGAGTGCTTGACTGTGCTTATTTATGTATTTTTCTAAACACATTTTTTTCCTTGGGGAGGTGCTTGCCGTGAGATGGAGTAATGTCAAATAGTGGTATGATAGCAGAAGGACCATTTTTGGCATTCTACACTAATCCAGGTATCTAGTATTTTTAAATAAGCAGCCAGCCTTGCTGGTGTGGGAAACACTCCCATGTAGTTCAAATATTGCAGTCGAACCATCGACAAATGCAAAAGTGTTTTAATGCGCAGACGTAATTTGGAAATCCTGATCTGCTTGTTCTGTATTGTAGGTAGATTGGGAATTTCTGGTGGTAGCTGTCATACCTGGTTGCTTCCGCTTGGGGGTATTCTGACAAGGCTAATAAATAGCTTCTAGCTGAGACTGACCTTTCCTTACATGGCCTTTAGGCTCTTGTCCTTGCCGTTTCTTTGAAGGCTGATCACCAGTTCAGCCCTCAGTCCTTTCTTCTTTGTAAGCCCAGCTGCCTATGGCTAAGTCTGCTCTGGGTATTTGACAAGGACCTCCACCCAAAGCACATGTATTCACTCATTGACAACGAACAGGCCACTTCTTTCCTCAGTCTAGTGTGAAAATACCCAAGTCTTGCAGATGTCTTGGGAGACAAGGGAAGATGCAGCCTGCTGGGCAAGCTTGGGGTCCCTCCTTACACAGGGTGGGTGGAGCGATGGCAGATAACACAACCACTCAAGCTGGGCCGTGATAGAGGACTATTTCAAAAAAACTCCCTCTCCCCTGTATCCAACCGTGTGAGTGCTTTTTCCCTGTGCTATTCTATTTTGTAAACAGATTACCTTAAACCAGCATATTTAGAGCTAACATTGACTTAGCACTAGAACAGTTGAAAATAAAACCACTCAGACAGGAACACTTCCCAAACAGAACACTAAAACTAAGAGCTGGGAGGCAATTTAAGAAATGGTTCCTTTTGCCGCTCATTTTTAATTGATGCCTCACAGCTAAGGCTTTCTCTGCTGTAATTTGGACATGAGAACACAGGATCAGACGACTCAATAAGAGCAAGTGCTGGGACCAGGCTGGACTGAATGTGTGTTGACAAATGGTTTAACAGGTGTTCAGGAAATGGTCCTAACAGAAAGTATTGTTTTTGGAAAGATAAGAACAGAATATCAAATCCAAAATGAGTTTTGAAGTCTGACAAAGGGTCTTTCATTCTTTGAGCTCTCATGGCCATCACTAACATTTTTGGATACTTTGTAGAAATTTGACAACGTGCTGATACATGAAACTTTTTTTTTTTTAAATGAAAAAACCATTTCTGTCAATGCAGGAAAAGCACAGTCACTTCAGCACATACATACTGTACTGGCATGTTCAGAGTTCTCTTATTTCTCTCTACTAACCATGCTCTGTATCCAAAAAGCTGCAAAACCAGTTATGTTCACAATGTTTGCTTTCTATTACTGACTCAAAGCTGAAGGACACAGAAACAGTAAGTCCCCTACACAAATCTCACCAGCTATTGTTTACAAACTCTGGGAAAAAGATGTCAAAGACATCAGCTGAAAGGAAAACTTACAGTTTCTGTAGAAAGTTTCAATGTAGAAATTCTAAACTCACTGTATGCGATTTAAAATTGGCAATCACTGACACATAATTGTAAGAAAGTATATACAGAGTGAAAAAAATGGGTTCGTTTAATAAGGTCTGAATTCAGAAGATTAAAAAAAAACAATAAAAAACCCCCACACCTCTGTCATCCCGTGGTCTGTGTTAGGTACCAAATAAAATTATTTGATATAAACAACAACGAGATGTTAGAGGTCAGAATTATGTTATGCTCCGATTAAACTAACAATTAAGCATGGAAAAGCAGACACCTGTGGGGAAGACTGTAAATGTCTGTCTAATGTGATAACGTCTCTGAAAGACTTATGCTTTGGTTTAGGTTGAGGCCAGTCATAAAACGTTAATAGACTAAGCTCAGCAGGGGAGAAGCCATTGTGTGGGTAAGGCCTGTGCTGACACTTACCTGCGGCTTAATTATACAGTGACCCTTTGGGTCAGCAGGTATCGTTTGAACTCCCCAACGTAGGTTTAGGGGCAAAATAATAATGCTGTGAGTACGGAACAAGTGAGATAAGCTTGCTACAGACTGCAAGGAACTGAGAAAATATCATTGGTCTTATGTTAATATGGAAGATGACTCTGGCTTTTCTCTTCTTGATTTTTTCATAGACTTGGTTTATTTGTGATGCTTTTAAACTCAATCTGTTACGTAAATGTTCTCCAAGGATTGTTTTCATAGAAAAAAAAACCCACATTTTTTTCTTGAGGCAACTACCTAACTTGCCAGTCAGTCAAAACCACAATGGAAAATGGCAGGATACCAAAAGCTACCTGCTGTCTAGATACAGCAAGTTATCTAGTCTTTTTAAGAAAGTAGACTGTTAGACTGCAGAAATGGTAGAATTTTGAACACTTCTGTGAAGTTCACATACAAGAGAAATGCTAATTACACTGGAAGCTAATTGGGTCATGAGAACTGTATTAGAATGGAGCTAAGCCACTGGAGTGGGGAGATTTGGGTGACTGAAGTACCACAAGCTATGTAGTCAAATGTCCCAGTTCCTAAACGAAATGGCACCTGTGACTTATACAAAACCATTGCTGTAAATCAAGTCAGTGAAAACAACCAAAAAAGGTATCTAGTCAATAACTTTATTATTATCAGTAATAATAACTGAAGTACTTCTATTTCAGTACACAAAGGCATAGACCTTTTTAATGTACCAGGACATGTATTTAATCTGACTCTTCCAGCTCTAATTCACCTGAAAGCTGAAGATATCTGCATCTAGAGTGAAGCCTGGTGAAACAGACAGTGCTGCTCATTTATATAAAGGGCACTCCTTTTTTCTCATTGACTTAGAGAAAAAATACTGCTCTAATTTAAGGACTTCTAATCTTTCGTGTCTGGTTGATGCTCATCCCAAAATCTGCCCCAAAAGAAATGCTATTTTGTGGCTGGAAGAGAAGGAGAATACTTTTTATACATTGATGATCATTAAGTGTTTGAAAACTTGCCTCTCTTCAGAGCCCTCCTTATGGATCAGGCCTGGGAGTACTTGTATCACTTAGAAGTTGGGGGGCTAGGGACGAACCCTACAAAGCTGAGACAAGCACCCACCTTCCTGATGAGCTCCGGCAGAGCTGGGCTCCTAGACTGCCCTCGCAGAAACTGTCTGCTGGGTATAAAACCTGAGGGAGTTGATAGAAAACACCAAAGACAGAAACATGCTTGAAACTCTTGTCCCCTGCATGGCCTCATGTTCATGATTGTGCATGGAAAAGTCTGAAATTAAGACTTAGACTGTTAAACTCACCTCTTCTGCTTTGGTTCCTGAAGGCAGGCAGTGGCACTACCCACTCAGAAAGTAAGAGAAGAAGAGTGGGTCGTCCCTTCTGCGAGGAGGCCTGTTTCTGTCAGGGATCCATGGGTTTTGCAGAGCAGATGGGGTTGCTCAGGTTTGGTGAGAAATAGAGTTTAGATAGGTTTGGTGCAAATCAAGTCCTTCTGTCAGGCCAGAATAGCAGACATGAGCACAAATGCTCATATTTCATCATGTCATCAGTGCTGTAAGAAATATCGAAGTAAAAATTTCTGTAGAACTAGTTAACTGTATTTTGTTTCCTCCCTACCTTTCTTCAACCATCAAAAACAAAAACGTCTGACCAGTCTGACTAATGTGCATTGCTTAATTTCAGCTTTGTAGCATAAAAAGAGAAATGTCACAGAAACATCTTTCCTAAATTGGATCTTTTTATGAATAACTATTGTTCAAGTGTTTTGTTGGTTTTGTGCTAATGGAAATTAAACCACATAAATGTGTCGTTTGTCCTCAAATATAGAGAAGAAAGAAGGAAAAAGACAAAGAAATACACGCAGTGTTCTGTGAAACTAAAATGCCACTTTTTTTCTTTTACTGGATAAAAAAAGTATAATTCTGGTCCTTTCAGAAACCGTTTAGAGAAAAGTATGTCTGTATGTTTTACATGTATTTTTAAACACCTAAATAAATTTGCACATTCTAGAATCTCAGCTGTGAGAAGAATCACTTTAGCAGTGGACTTAACAAGAGCAAAGGCTGCATGAGGCATACAGAAGCTGCAGAGGGAACACAAGCAGTCTGATGCCACTCTAATGCCATTTTCTTTCCAGAGGTCTGTTAACAATTTTTATAGACTGCAGACAATTGTCATTACTGGATCTATCTACAGTGCTATTTTTAATTTGAATGAAACTTGTACAGATGATGCTACAGTTGCTTAATTTTACTTATATTGAACCTGTTTCATTAATACGCCGGTTGACTGAAAAACTGCCTATGAGCCTTCTCAAATGTGCTTCTAATCACATCAGTGTTAAATATTAATTAGGAACCTGACTGTCATTTAGTCACATTCTCTTTTTCCTAGCTTATCATTACATGTGTGTCGATGGGAGCAGTTATTTTTGCTGATAATTTCATTTATCATAAATAAACATATTTCTCATTCTTGTTTCTTGCTTTGCTGAATGTAGCAGTACTTCCACCACGCAGTTAGGTGAAAGCAATGTTCAATGCAGGGCAGGTTTGGGAGTGTGGCTTCTAGTCAACATTGTGCCTCAGGGATTTTGTGCTATCTTTTCTTTCTCTTTTTCCTTTTCAGGGAATATTTGTCCTAGGATTGCCGTATGCTCTTCTCCACAGTGGATACAGTGGCCTGTTTCTTATTATCCTGGCTGCAGCATTATGCTGTTACACGGGCAAAATTCTAATCGCTTGCCTGTATGAAGAAAATGAAGATGGGCAGCTCATAAGAGTGAGAGACACGTATGAAGATATTGCAAATGCCTGCTGTAAAAAGCTATCTCCCAAACTAGGTGGCATAGTTGTCAATGTGACCCAAGTGATGGAACTGATCATGACATGTATTTTGTATCTGGTTGTTAGTGGGAACTTGCTGTCACACAGTTTTCCATATGTACCAGTGACTGAGAAAACTTGGTCTGTAATTGCGTTTGTTACACTGCTGCCTTGTGTATTTATCAAGACTCTCAAAATTGTTTCCAAACTCAGCCAGCTTTGCTCCTTGGTCCATTTCATTATCATCCTTGTAGTGATGACTTACTGTCTCACACAAATACATCAGTGGTCCTGGGAAAAATTCAGACTCTCTGTTGAGTTTGAGGACTTCTTGGTCTCTGTAGGGGTGATAATTTTCAGTTACACTTCACAAATATTTCTTCCCACACTTGAAGGTAACATGAAAAACCCAGGGGAGTTTAGATGTATGCTGAATTGGACTCACTTTTTTGCTTGTGTCTTGAAAACAACCTTTGCACTGACTGCATTCTTGACCTGGGGTGAAGGGACAAAGGAAGTTATTACTGACAACCTGCCATCATTTCTTCAAACCCTAGTGAATTTGTGTCTCTTAACCAAGGCTCTTCTTTCTTACCCTTTGCCCTTTTTTGCAGCCACAGAAATTGTGTATGCTTGTATTTCTAGAGGCAACCATTCCAATTACAGATCTCCACTATTCGCTCTGGGTGTAAGAGGCTCATTTCTCCTGTTAACTCTGCTGATGGCAATGTTCATACCACATTTTGCCCTGTTGATGGGTTTAACAGGCAGTGTAACAGGTGCTGCTATGACTTTTCTTCTTCCTTCTCTCTTCCATTTAAAACTTAAATGGAAAAAACTATCCTTCTTAGAGAAATGTGCAGATATCTCTATTTTTATTTTGGGTTTCCTTTGTAGCATAGCAGGCATAGTTTGCTCAGTAAAAGGACTGCTTGAAGTATTTGGAGGAGTGTAAAAAGGTTTCCTGAAAGCCAAATAAGGCCCAAATCTTATACATGCTTTTACCCTGTTAGTCAGTATATAAGAGATTTTGTTACTAGGTAAAATTACGCGTATGCTTAATAGTTTGCAGGATCAGAGCTTTAACTGTAGAAGTATGTGGCTCTAAGCAAATTGGAAAATAACCTTTATAGCCAAAAAGTACAAAATTACCCCTATTTAAAATGTTGAGAGGAAAGAAGGTGTTGGACATGGTTTACCATGAAAATAGTTTTAAACTATTCTTACATAGTTTTGTTCACACATGACATGCACATCCTAAAGTGGTTACTGCGAGTGATTTCAATTTAACCAGAATTTCTCACAGGGTTAGATACTATTCAGTCTCAAAGCTATCAAATCTATCTTACAGGATATGGTAGCGTTTGAGAGACCTATCAATGCAAATGGAGGAAATATGATTTCACATTATTGGCAGAATATGAACAGCACAACTCAGTGAATTTCGGTTTTGATGTAAGAGAAGTTCTACTACTTGTTTTTTAAACGAGTAGGCAAAAAAACTCCTCAGTTTACAACAGCTTTGAAAGCTTGCTTTTATCATGAGGTCAAATGGGAATACAGAGTAAAACAGGCATTCTAATGTCCCACAGCCATGGAAAAGGGAATTTGTTCTGAAAGAAGCTATAGCCGATGACTGCAGCTTTTCTGCAAGTCTAATTCCTAAGATTCATGCCTCTGCAATGCAGTTATTCCATTGGTTGGGTTACAAGAAGTCTCACTGGTAGCATGAAAAAGTTAATATGCAGTTCACTTTCACTCTTAGGCAGGAAAATTCTTTGATCTTTGTATTTTATCTGATGGTATTAAAAGCTCAGTGAAGTAAATCAAGTTCAACAAACAGACACGCAGATAACTTCCTGTACAACTTGCTAGATCTTTAGCTTTAAAAGATATTGGCTTCATAAAAAGATCAACATTGCAATGTATTTCACATTAGTGATAAAACATTATGACAAGAAGCAATCTAATCAGAGTAGTCTAATGAATACATATCATCTTATTGTACTAAATCTATGTTATATTAAGTAATTAAAGTAATGATTTGAAAGAAGAAAGTTTATATTTTCGTTATGAACAATTTCACACAACCTTCTACTGCATCATATCAAAAAGTCTTTGCATGTCAACATAAGACTGGATTATAGAGTAAAAAGCCTAGTAATAACTGCCTAACTCAACTATTTTTCTATGTAGTATCTTAGCATTAATGCTTTTGTTCTGCGTGAGCAACAGTGACCTCTCAAGGCTAATTTGCTGAATGATGAATAACATGCAATTAAACTTAAGAGAGGAGTTCTGGTAAGCCTTGTATGTCACCCAGTTCCTTTCTTTGTCTCCTAATGTACGCTTGTCGTGTAGAATAGCAATGAAAAGTTTATTAAAACAAACTAATTGCCTAATTACAAAATTATTAAGAAAACTGAGGAAATAACTAGTCTCTTCAAACTTATATTACTTCTTTGGTACAATGGGTCAAATTCTGCACTCGAATCCACAACAGTTTAATTTATTGATATTGAGATTTGTGCTGAAACAAATAGGAGGTATGTATTTTTAAGGAGTCTTTTTATTTTTATGTAGAATGTCAAAAAATACATTACTCATTGAAGTACTTGAAAGCTTGTTATTACCCCTATGACACAGTCAGAAGTATATTATTACTTGGATGATGTCAATGAAAGGGTATCATTACTTTTTGTGTGGAGAAGTTTCACAGATAAACAAACATGCAGGAACAGTATTTGTTCTATTTATCCTATATAAATGTCTGAGGACAGAGAGTTTGTCCAAAGAGTTTTGTAAAAATTCTTTCAGCTACTTTACTTAAAAACTCTTCACAAACAATTCACCATTTCCCCCCATCTCCTACTTTTATTAAATGTGTTTTGTCTCTAACTCTTCAGAAATTCTTGGAGTACCCTCAGTGCATTTGCTATTGAGGAAAGCTTGGAAACTGGATAAGCACTTTATTTGTATGGCAGTTTTAGGAATTCCCTGGCTCATCAGTGTAATTCAAAACTGGCTTTAGTTGGGCTTTGCTTCTCTGAGCCTTTTCAAGAAGCCAGTACCTATTCCTTTCAAGTCAAAGATGGTCATTCCCCCTGCCCCCAGTCATGCCCTCTCACTTGTGCAAGCTCTTTCCTACAAGGGGAGATGATTTGTGTTTTATAATACATGCACTATTATTATCCTTATTTAATCATTTTCATAATCTCAGTTAACATCAGGGAACAGCAAGGACTACGATTAACAAGTAAATACAACTGTAAAGGCACAAAAGTGAAAGGAAAGTCATCTGAGTGCAAGGCCTCAAGGAGTCACTTGGGAGAGGCCACTAGAATAAGAGAGAAAACATAGTTCAAGATTCCCTTTTTGTAGCCAGTACTCAGCAATTTTGAAGTGTGCCATTGTTATGGGACACAAAAGCTGTATGAGCTTCCATTTAAAGCCATGGCCAGACATCTTCATGAGAAGCTATCTTCTGGGGTCAAGATTAAATGAACCTTCCAACTCAGAAAGACAGAGATACACTTACACACCCTACAGTTCAAGTCTGAATGTGGTGCTCAACACATGATAAAGATAAAAATAAATATTCATGATATAAGGCTGACTCACTGGATTTCATTTCCTGAAACACACATTTGCGTATTTTTAGATATATGCTTCTTTCTGAATACTTTCCAATGGCAAAATTGAATTAATAATGTACATAAAATATTTGCAACTGTCTATATTAGACATACATTAAAATACTATCTATAGAATATGTTCAGAGAATCTAGAAAGGTGGTATTACTATCAATTACGAACCAGGAGGCACTGTATTTACCTGTATAATGACTATCAGGAATTTTTGTAATTTATAATAAATAAATTTATACTACTAATCATTAGAATCACTGAAGCTAGAAAAGTAAAAGACTGACTAAACATTAATCTATTATTTTGGCCACTCCTGGATTATTCATTGTAATATGGTGGTGCTTTATTAAAATTAATTCTGAAAGCAAACAACCAACAGTAGTGAACATGAAGAAAATGCTAAGGAACAAATTATGTGCTGAAATAAAACATTTTCAAACAGTCTTGCTTCATTTGTTGTGCCCGCAAAAGTATGAATAAAGGAGACTGCTTCCTTAGCAAGAGTATCACAGGCATTGCCCATGCTTCTCCCATTTTATAGAGATTGCAGTATCAACACCAAACCCTGAATTCCTAGTTGTGACAGTAGTTATGCAGTTTTAAGTCAATCAGATTACTCTAAAATTAAAATACAGGCTCAACTAAGGTACCTCTTGCAGGTAAAGTGCGGAACTTCAAGTGTTTATTTATGAAGGCTTTCAAAAGCTTGAATCTGAAGTTAGGGTGAAAACCTCGCTCCCACTGACTCAGTGGGAGTATAACCATTAACTGCAGTGGACCAAGGCTCTAACATCTATAGTCCATTAACAATGCTTAATTTACTTTTACACCAAAGCTTGGTCATCACTTCATAACTGGAGGTTCTTTTCCACATTGTCACATCTTTTCTCTTTTTCCAGCAGTGAGATAAATGTTTTTCCTGTCGATGCTACTGAAATGTTAGTGAGATGTCAGAAGAGCTATTGAAAGAAGTTCTTGAGGCTTACACTATTTCATTAACGTTTTGTCCTTGATTATTCACTTCATTTTTATTTTGTGAAGCAAATTCTGAACTACATGTACGAAATTCACTTTGTATTAACTGGTTATTCTGAAAATGTTGTTGTACAACAATGGGACAAATAAGATGTCCTGTGAATGCTTTGTTAAATTGTTTCAATTTTCAGTATTTCTTTTCAGAACTACAGCATCTTAAAAACTGATAGCTGATTTATAGAAGTCAGTTATCCAGTTCTTCTGCATTATTATTAATTATCTGGATGATATAGTGGTATTAGAAAATATTTGTCTTCCAAAATTAAGTAGAAAAGGAAATGTATCTCAAAAAATATTTTGATAGTATGCTGAAATTTAGTTGTCCCAAGAGCTCATATGGGAAATAAAATGTTGGAAAATTTATTGTGTTCTGTAGTAGCTTGCAATGAATTTGAAAATAGACAATTTAAAAACCACTTAATTATTTTTGTCCACAGCTTAAGTATTTGTCAAGCTGTTGCCACTTTGAAGTTAATTGTTTTTCATTCTTCTGTGGTGTCATTACCTTTTTTATGTGGTCACCCTTCAAACTTCTAATATATTTGTCTTCACACTGCTTCTTTGAGGGAAGGAAATTCCAAAATCTTGATTTTACAGTTGCAAAGCCAATACACAGAGCATAGATTAACCCAAAAGGGAATCCCAAGGAAGCTCTAGGTTAATACTCTTCACTATACCATGGCTTCATCGTGATCCTGGCAGTCAACTCTTCTTTTTTTCTCTCCTTCATCCTTCATTTTATCCCCTCTGCCACTTTGTGCCAGGATAACATAAAGGTATATAACACAGCAAGCAGCCCATTATGCAGCATAAATATTTAACTGAAAGCTGCCTTTCCCATTTAACTTTTTTGTCTTCTAAAACAGAAATATAAAGAGATTCAGGGAACTGAAGTAGCTAAGTAATTATACAGAGAGGGAAGCAGCAAGTAATACGCAAGAAGAAAGGCACAGCGGAGAGAAATTAAAGATACAGCAAATGCAACAAAAAAGGCAAAAGGGTGGAGGAGGAGAAAAAGTGTGGTGAAGGACTGGAAGAGGAAAACTGGCAACTAGCAAAAAGTGAGAAGCTGAGAGCAAGTGAAAAAGAAAAGAAAGATCATAGAAAGGAAAAAGCTCAGAAGGAGGAAAGGGGAAGGCAAAGCAGGGGAAATACTCTGATGTAAAAATAACATCGCCTGTAAACATTTTCTACAGCTTTGCACAAACAGTAATTCAAGCTTCTCTAGTTGATGCAAGTTGATATATTCTGTGTGTGAACAGTTTGCATTTCTTTCACTTCCCCAAACCTCTCATGAATTCAAAACATTTAAAATAAAATCCTTCTCATTTCTCTGGAATTATCTCTACGTTTAATGTTTTCTATTTCCCAAAGTCTGAAAAAAATGCTAAATAAAATATTCTAAGCAAATTCTCTTTCTTTGTGTGTCCTTATCTATTCCTTTTGCTGACCTCTCCTACAGCATTGATTCAGAGATATGCCCTGCTCCTAAGCAGTTATTGCCTTGCAGCCCCAAAGCCAGTGCAAAAAGATCTTAAAAGGGGAAAAATCCTCTGACAATGACCACCACAGAGAACCTTTTGCACCTCGGGCCAGAATCAAAGCTAATACCCCTGCAGAATTCCCAGTCTGGAAATGGTTTAGATCCGCTTAGGTGCCCGCTATCAAACCCCAGTCCAGCAGGAGTTGGGAAAAGATAACGCTAAGATGGCACTGCACTGTACCTCTGTTGCTCCTCAGGTGCACAACATGTGATATGGCAATTCCTACCAGGATACAAATTAAAGTATCCCTGTGAGGTCCTTCACACGGTAGCAGGGACGTAATTAGCCTGTCAGTTCCCCTCAAATCAGGAATGTGCTGGAGCAAGATCCAGTTCCCTCCAGAGAGTATGTAATACACCAACGGGAGATCAGGCTGCCTTTGGATGTAATGTGAGTACTAATCCAAATTCTGCCTGGATGCCTTAAAGGAAAAGATTTGCTCCAAGAGAAGTTTTCCTGTACACTTTCTGTGCCAATGCTAAAGCACTAATGATGACGCAGAAAATGATACAAGATAAAGGATTTGTTAATAGCCAATCAAATAAATAAATGTGATGGGAAAGATGGGATAAGGATTGTGAGGAACAAATCTGGAAGTAGCTAGAGAAACAAAGCAGAAGAAGAAAAAAGAAACACTAAGAGTGCAGTGGAGAAGCAACTGAAAAGTATAAGGATAATCTTAATTTCACTTTGTTCAAAATTAAACATAATTTAAATGATAGCTGAAATTTAAGTATTCTATCAAGGTTATCTTTTACCCTTGTCTTCTGGCTTCAGTGAGAGAACCAAAAGGAACTGAGTTCAATAATTAAGCCTTGCATCACGTTCTTGTGTCGTGGGCTACCATTTAAAATCCTATTTACCCTTTCTACACAAGGATCTTCACACCCATAAAATTTTTCCTACTCAAAGTGGAAAGCAAAGCAAAAGCAAAACAAACAAAAGACAAGAAAAGTCATAACTAGTGACGAATGCAGAGTGTAGCTTACCTTAGGCAAGGAACCCAGAAAGCACAGGATCTAGGGGCTATGTCAACAGGTTGTTGGGGCTTTAGCAATGCTCATAATTTGTAATAATAACGTAATGAGCAAAGATAAGGTGAAGGCAGAAGGATTAAAGGAGAGCACTCGGCACACATAAGCCATGCTACATCTACCAAATTCCCAGTGCAGCTGCTTCAGGAATACTAAGCCTCATGCAGACAGCTGCATCCCCTTGTTGCCATCTGTGGCTTGCATCTCTGGTGCTACCACTCACAACAATCTGCACAGTTGCAAAGGCATAACCCCCCATCAGCACGGAATATCTGCTCCCACACCTGCTTGCAGGGAGCATGGCTAGCACCCAGTCCATAGGATACAGGGGCTTTCCTGAGATTTAATCAGCTGGTAACTAATCCTAGGAGTGATGGCTACAGAGAGGAATGTCTTGCCAGCTGAGGCATCAGATGGGAACACAGAGCAGGCATTAAGTTATCAGTTTTATTAGACAACACTAATCTCATTCGTACAGGCTTGCTAATTACACTTTAGGAGAAAGTTTTATTAAGAACACTGTGATGGGAATCTGAACTGGGTCAAATTTTAAGGGTGGGTCAACCTAAATCAACCCAAATCAACCCAAATCAAAAATAGGTCAACTTTTTTGGACTGTTCCCAGAACTCCTGGATCACTGATTTCCAAAAGCTGTCTTATTAGAGCACAGGAACATAAACAAACATAATGAAGTAGATCAGAAGCAAAAGATTTATAAACAAATTTCTCCTCTGCCCCAGACATCGTTATTGGGCAGACCCCTTCTGTCAGTCTCACCCTCAGTCCTGCAAATCAGAGACTTACTGGGTTGCAACAAATTCCCTTGTCTCCCCTTGCTCCTTTCTGTCACAGTTAAGGCCCAGTGAGGTCTCTGCTCTCTGTTCTTTTTGGATGTCCCCTCGTTCTCTGCTTGTGCTGTTGAGTTCCTGCCTCTCTAACTTGCACATCACAAGCAACTCACCCCTGCGTGTTTTCAGCATCTTTCGGGAAAGAAACAACTTCCCCAAACCTCCACAGGCTGCTCTTAACCTGGTGTAGCAGCCAGCGCAAGGGAAACGTAAGCAGGCAGCCTTCTCCCCTAGTTCAGTGGTGCTGGTTCAATGTGCTGCTTTTACACGATAATCCGCAAACAGGTAACTAAACTCATTGGCTGGTTACCACGGGTGGTCATTTGAATCTAAAAATAGAAATGAATGTTCCCATCACCTTTCTAATCGTATCAATCATACATCTTGCTATTTTAGGCCCAACCTTCATCCTTTAGGAACAGAAGTCATGCAGAACAAGACAAGTTACTACCAAATTAAATATATCTGCTTTAGTTATTGCAGGTAAACCCCACCTGAGCTTGAGAGTTTACATTTCACAGTGACTGTGTGCATGAAACATGTGAGATGATCAGGGCCTAAAATACCAATTCAATCAGTTAAATATCATGCTTTCTTTTGCCTTAAACTCTGTTAGTCACCCAAATGAAAAAAAAAAAAAAAAATCACTATCTTGGAAGTCTTATTATCAATCTTGCCATAACATGGCCATACAGAGAGCTCCAGGCCAGTGTCTAATGCATCAGTGGAGTCAGGAGCACAGCACGCTATTTTCAGAGCCCTGGAGCAGCACCAAACAGGACAAGAGGAGGCATATTACAGGAGTTTTCAGAGCTGTTAAGGCCACAGATCTCAGAGAGGGAAGGGCTGGATCAGAAGTCCTGAAGAAGTCCAATACTCCTAGGATATGAGTCGCTCTGAAGGACACTTCTTAAATAAATGTCTAATGCACAGCATCATCCCTGAATGTTGTCCATCCAGGCTCATCTTGCAGATCCAAACCCTCAAATATGAGTCAAGGCTACAATCTAAGACTTACTTGCAGGCCTAATGTGTTTGCCTACCTGGGAACAAAAAACTGACCTTGATTTTCAATGACACTTCATCTATTCTAACTCCAGAAGTTGGAAATGCTGTTATTTGACAAGGCCATCAGCTGAAGAAAATGCAACGTGTTACTTACTGCCCAGCTTTTCTGTCAGTGCAGCATTTTAGCCTAAGGCCTGATTAGGATTCTTTTAGGGTGATTGGACATGGTAAGCTTCTGGAATAGTGCTAAGCCAGTACAATTGGAAGAGGCTCTTAGAAGAGATCTAGCCTCTTAATGACATATGGTGAAAAGGTTACTTTGAAAACCAAGAAGTCTTTCTGCCTTCGTTTTTCAGGTCCACAAATTTCTTCTTTGCTGAACTTGAGGATGTGGCTCTGAGATTTTCTTCTAAAGACAGAATAAGGGAAGCAAAACCTTTGAATACTGAATTTGTGTGGCAGAAATGGTGTATTGGAGCAATGAACATAGCATTTTAGTGTCCAGTACTACTGTATTTTACTGCTTAAAGTTATTAAAACTGCTGATAAAAGATTCCTTGATGTCAATGGTTAATTTATAATACACAATACATAATGTATTATATATAAGAACTATAATTTCATTCACCATTGAATGGAAACAATCTTAGAATATATAACATAAAGTGCAGAATAGAACTGCAGAAGACAAGATAGGTAAGAAACAATACTTTTTATCTTTCAGAAAATAGACACTATTGATATTTTAGGGAGATGCAATTGTAAGACAATGAATATCACTAATATTGGTCACATTAAAATGTATGATTGAATCACAATATGATCAGAATCTTGCTTTTATGCAAGAATGGCTATGTACAATATCATCTATTTAGAAATTATAGACCTAAGTCATGTTCATTTCACTGAAGATTTCCCCTCCAAATTAAATAGCAGAAGCAGGGAGCTCTGGAGGGAGAAACATACAACAAATCCATAAACCAAAGCAGAAGTCTTTGGGGGAATATGGAATTTCCCTGCCTACAGTATAAATCATAATCTTTGAAAACCTTAACTTCATGGGAAAATACTATTTCATTTCATACAAGAAGCCTATAATATATTCTGCTTTAAAGCTCTTGACAAAACCAGGTGGCAAAATCATCCAGAGCTGTTTTATGATACAGCCTACTGTATGAAAGGCAAAACAGAGAGCAGTCTGCTGTTTTAATTACGTGCTCGGAGCAAATGCAATAACTGCAGCTTTAATAAACATTGACCCCTTAACTGAATGTGCCCTACAAACACATTAATGCCCATCTGGGAAATAATCCAATGAAATAATCCAATCATACCAACGGGGAAGGACTGTTAGATTGGCAAGTGAGGGCTCATATACTTTGGGCTGTAGCAGGCTGTGCCCTATTAGCTTGTTGCTAGAGCTGTGCACCTTCTGTAGAATTTTTCATCTTTTAAAAGCAACTTGAAAAACCAGGTGTCATGAAATGAGTCAAACCAATATCACTGTGAAATTAAGCCCTCTTGGGTTACACAGACATTAGTTGGCAGAAAAAAAGGTAAACTGAATTTCTCTTTGCTAGCTTCACCGCTTACTTCACAGAGGTGCTTTTTTCCCAGCAAAGGGGAGCTGATGTTGCTATTGTTTTGCCTTTTTTTTAGTAAGTCTGCTGAATGGACGCTGTGGTTAGAGTGAAAAGATATATTCAGTTGAGGAGGCTCTTCAGAAAATTGATTGAATCCAGAAAATCTCTCAGCCACCTGGAAGGACCAACAGTCCCAGAAGAAAAGGCTACCTGCTTATCACCTTTGAGACTCAGAAAACATGGGGTCCAGAAAACAGAAACAAAAATTTTCTCCCCATTACCACACTGATATGCATTGACAATGGTTGTGGCCAAACCACAATGAGAGATTCAAAACTTTCCAATTTTGATGTTACAGTGGGCTACAATGTTACAACTGGCTAGTGTCTCATGGCTAGGTAAAATCTCTCTGAATCAGTGAGGTCCAGCCAGACCCATATTGATTATTGTATTAATTTAGAGCCAATGCATCCTGAGGAGTTACATTGCTGGCAGTATACATCTGCTGGCATAAATATAAAGCTGGCAAAAAAGTAAGAGAAAAAGAGAGGAACAGCTAGGTAAGTGATTTGCTCGAGGTTAGAGAAAGAAATCTTGTCTGAAATCTGCCCAAATATTCTATTCATTCTTCCTATAATGGCATATTTTTAAATTGCGTCTGTAGATCCCTACCTACTGTTCCATGCAACTTTTTTTTTTATATGGATTGTCTTCAAGGAGAAAAAGCGGTATCAGATTTCAGTCATTTGATTCACAGCAACTGGGGACTGCTAGTGAAGTTTCCAGTCCTGCTAGATTTTTTGTCTGTTTGTTTGAATGTTGATTCTAGAAACCAAAAAACGTGCAATTAATTCCTGTAAGGTCTCAAGCAACAAGGAGAAGGTAACAGTTTGCATTCATTTCTACCCTTAGAAAGCCAGGGTCATCATGAAAGTCAAATACTCATCAACAAAGCGCAAACTGAAGGAGCATTTTATTCCACCATCTTCATCAGAAACTGTGTGGAAAATGGCCACACTTGAGATACATGAGGATCTCTTTCTAATTTAAAATTTCAGCTCTAATTTGGCAACAAAGCCAAAATCCCTTTTCTGATAGAATTCACAACTCTGTAGTGTCTACGGATACTAAGCCTTAAAGGAGATCTAATTTTGTTGTATGTTGAAAAAAAGTCCAACTACAGGAAAGATTTAAATTTTTTTACTTCTTTTTATCTGTCATCCTCACTCAAATGATTCCTGGGCACAGATTTTCTTTATGAACATTTTGGAATACTTTATTTTTGCCCTATCTTCTCTTCAAGATGATTATACAGAATTTCAGGCACTTCCTCAGAGGCACAATGTTGTGTGCAATTAATACAAAACAATAATTTATTATTTCAGACCAACACTTTTTTTTTTCATTTACTCAAGGTCTGATGAAGTAGTTTGCATTTTTGAAAGGCCAAATATTAGTAGAAGCCATGTCATTCCCTTCATACCTAAAACCTAGCCACATTTATGCCTAAGAGAAACAGAAGGTAGATTCTGACTGAGACTCTGCCCACACGCCAGGGTGTGAGGTGGATTGAGAACTGGCTGAATGTCAGAGCTCAGAGGGTTGTGATCAGCAGCGCAGAGTCCAGTTGGAGGCCTGTAACTAGCGTTATTCCCCAGGGGTTGGTATTGGGTCAGGTCTTGTTCAACATATTCATCAACAATCTGGATGAGGGGACAGAGTGTACCCTCAGCAGGTTTGCTGATGACACAAAACTGGGAGGAGTGGCTGACATACCAGAAGGCTGTGCCACCTTACAACGAGACCTGGACAGGCTAGAGTGTCGGGCAGAGAGGAACCTAATGAAGTTCAANTTTGAGGGTGGCAGAGCACTGGAACAGGCTGCCCAGAGAGGTGGTGGAGTCTCCTTCTTTGGAGATATTCAAAACCTGCCTGGATGCGTTCCTGTCCAACCTGCTCTAGGTGAACCTGCTTTGGCAGGGGGGTTGGATCAGATGATCTCTGAAGGTCCCTTCCAACCCCTACCATTCTGTGATTCTGTGACACTGTAGTAAGGGACTTCAGAAATTAACCTTGATATCCCTTATAACCTTGTATGGGGTTTCCCTATGTGCAAATGAGAGACTGTAAGTATAGCTTACTGTTTAAGGCCAAAAGCCCATCCAGAAGTGTAACACCTCTTTGACACTGGCAAATAACAGATAACTTGGTAATGGTGTAAAAACCAAACCAGAATACGCCAATACTTCCCCACAATAGTTTCTCAATCTCCAGGGATTAGTGATTCAGCAAATTCCTGAATGAGAGGTATTATCTTTATGCTTATAGTATCTGGTAGATCTTTCCTTCATTAATTCGCTTTCTGAACAGCTGTACACTTTTAATATTGAAATATCCTGTGTGAAAGGGTTCCACGGTGTAACCAATTTTGTTCATTTTCAACCTACCCCTCAAAAATATAATTTGAGCTCTCCCTAGCTTTTATAGGAAAAACATTGACAGTTCACCTTCTCCAGGCCATGATAGCTGTACAAAATTAAGTTGTCTCTCCCTGGCTGAACAGCCCTAAACAATTTAGTTGTTCCTCTTATGGAAGCCGTTTTGTCTCTTTGATCACTGTTATTGTCCTTCCTTGAACCTTTTCTAGTTCTTCCCTGTCCCTTCTGGGGATGAGAGATAGGAGGGGAGACCAGAAATGTAACATAATATTTGAAAGTGGACATAGCTTGACATGCTGTTTTGTTCTCCATTCCTCCAGTAATAATTTCCTGTTCTTTTATTGGTAGCATTGTTCTTTCTGTGGTGGCCCAAGGACATATCAAAGCAAGCGGCTTGAAAATAGACAGAGGTAATATGTTTATCAGAACAAATCAGGGAAAAAAAAAAAAAAAAGTTTTGGTATGCATTTTGCAAAGGGGTTCATATGCTGAAGAACATGTGTAATACCTAAAAATTCTGGGTTATTTTGTAGTTGCTTCTTTGACTTTTACTGAATATTAAACTGACTTTTTCACAGAATTATGTTACGTTTCCAAGACTCTTTTTTTTCTGAGTGGTGGCAGCTAGTACAGAGTTTATTACCCTGCATGTAAGTTAAGCTTATTTTTTCCACATTGTGTGTTACTTCCCAGTAATCAAAATCACTGGTCTGTAATCCCAGAATCCCTAATTGAGATACATGTAAAAAGCTAGTGTCATAGTCGCTACCTTCCATATCTTTACTACAGAGGCAGTTTTCAGGAATACAGTAGTTCAGCTATTTCATCCTCAATTTCCTTTAGATCTCCTGTGTAAATACCATATGGTCCTGGCAGTTTGCTACTGTTCATTTTGTAAATTTGTTCTATAACCTCCTCCACAGACATTTCAGTTTAAAACAGGTCTTCTGATACGTTCTTGTACAGACGACTTCTGGAGTGTGAATCTCTAAGATCTTGCAGGCTGAGGAAACATGCAAGAATCCCTTTGGTTTTTCTGCTGTAATTTATCCTCTCATTGATATGTCAATTGGCCTTAATGGCTCCAAGGGAGGCTCTCCCGCTCCCAATGGGTTTGAGGAAGAGTTTGCTGTTAGTTTTTGTGCGTTTAGCGAATAGTCCCCAAAACATTTATTGTTGTCCTGTGATTTGTGTCAGTATGTTTAATTCACCGCTTTTCACATTCTTTTCTCTTTTGCTTGCTTGGACATCACTTCTGTTTTTTGAAGAATACTTTCGTACCTGTTTCGGCATTTTTTAGAATCACTTTCTGTCCGAATCAAGATTGTAAAACTACATTTTTTAGGCAGAAAAAAAGGACAAAACCCTTTGGTGAGTCCTTGTTAAAAAATCTTTTTTTTTTTAAACTTTATTTTATTGTCTTTCTTTTCTTCACTACTTTTTAAAGACCGATTTATTAATTGCTTGCCTTTTTGCCATGTCATATACTCACATTCAGCTCATTTATTGTTCTGTTCATGTTTTCCTTCCCTCTCAATTCTTCTGGTCATAATTTGGTATAAACTGCTGCATTTCTTTACTCTCTGACTTATTTTTTTCTGTTGGCTGGGTTCCATGGGGCACATTTTTAGGTTCACCTATGTCACATGTTGACTGCAAATCCTAAAAGTTAATTGTGATTAACATGCAAATCCTAATGCATCAGAAGAAGAATGCATCATGTAAGCAAGAATTTTTCTGAGCTGATCTACAGAGTTAAAGTATTGCTGTGATCTACACACGAAAATGAAAATCAATAGACAGCAATAAAAAGAAAATACTTCGGGGAGATTCAGGTTCTACTGAGAGCATTCTCTTGGGGGAGTGCAAACATTTCAGACATGAACAAAAGCCATTGTTTGCGAGCTGAAGAGGAACAGAAGTACCAAAAGTTCTTTATAGGAGGCTTATTCTGTCCTGTATCCTGAGCACCCTACAGATAAGCATCAGGTAAATGTAATCTTTTTCTTCAATTGGCTTAGCCACAGAGAAGAATTGCTGTCCTAAGAAAACATGTGTGAAATGTCCAGCCTAAGATGACTCACCTACTTAGAAGAGAAAACCTATAGATCTTACCTTTATCAGAGCCACAGAAAACAAATTTTCAAAGGATGGAGTGTCTTAGATGACTGATGTAATGAATTACCTAATCAATTTTCTGCTGAAGGACAAGGCAATTTCCTGTCTAGACTGTATTGTAGAAGTGCTTGATACTAATTTTCAGCAAGCAAAAGAATAGCTGTCTGTGACTATTTTCTGATCACACAAAGCCTGCAGAAGACTCTGCAAGTTTTTAAAAGTAATACTGAGCTGACTACAAAACAGGACACACAATAAAACTTAACATCCTGCTCTCCTCAGTGTTTCTGTTGAGAGGAGACAGTGTTTATTTCCGATTTACCAATTGAAAAAACTGAGATACTAAAGCTAACCTTGCCTCAGGTCTTCACTTACAACCGCAAGGCTGCATGACTTAACGGTGATACTCTCCTATGTGTTATACCAAATTAATCGAACTATTTGTGAAATAAAATGCTTTTGGAAAGTAAAACTATCACAATTTGTCTGATAGGTCGTTTCCCCTGCTCAGCCATTTTTGTCTCTATTATTAAACTACAATTCAAAGGACAAACTGAAAAAATTCTTTTTGTTTCTGGACTGGATTTGACTCGTTAAATATCCCTTTACTTTGCAAACAATTTCATTTCTTTGATTATTTGTCATACACTTGTTACCACTATATACTTGTTACTGGGTACTCACTATATCGTTGGTAGAGGGGGATCACCTCTTTAATGTTAGTCTTAGTAGTTACTTGGAACAATTAATTCATAAATTGCAGCGGTGCAATGTATCTTTATTGATCATATATATTCCACTAATACCACAACAGAAAAGAATGGCTCTAAAATTGCACAGGTGACTTAGGAGCACTGAGGTCTTGCTCAAGGACTTGCATACTCCATTTTATTCAGACATCAGGAGCTGATTTCCATATATCAATACAATAAGAAGATTTTCAGAGGCAAAGCCAAAAAAGAAATATTTGCCATTAATCCAAGGCTGAAGAACTAAGCGGCAGAAATGCTCTGAAATTCCTTTTAAATGTTGAGAATATCCAATAACTATAAATAGATGCTACATGAAAAATTGCTCATGCTTTTCAAATGAATCACACTGCAAAGCAGTTTTTTTCATAAAAACACAAAGTCATAAACAACCTGGGTTGGAAGGGGCCTCTGGAGGTCGCCTTGTCCAATCTCCTGCTCAAAGCAGGGCCAACTCAGAAATCAGGTCCAAAGTGAATCTGCCTCTGTCTTTCCTGCACCCTGAGGCTGAGGTACTCAGCTCCTCACTGCCTCTGCCCTCTGGCCTCCCAGCTCTGTCCCCTGAAAGGCAGAGCTTGGGTTTGGGGGGGTGAAGCACTGAGATAGGGATCACTAATGGAAAGGGGAAAGGCACCAGACAGGATGCCAGATCCTGTCAACCTCTACAGTCCTGAGGACCACAACCTTTGTCTCGGGAGCCAGGGAAACCTGCCCCAGGGCCGCCTCAGAGCTGCGCTGGAGAACCTCCCCACAATCTGAAAGGTGGTAAGGAGGTCACTTACTTACTCACTGCTTCAGGGAGCTTATCTTCTAGCATAATACTTTATTTAAATCCTTAGTAGCACAGTGTCCGATATCCTTTGATAAGTGAACTTCATATGAGATCAACCTATAGGTTTATAATTTAAGTTCTGAGCTCCATTTCCATAGAAAGTTTTTTGCTATTCAGTAGGTCCTGAATTTTAGCCTGTATTTCATTGCTTTTGCAATAATTTAATTTTGCAATTAGAAAAAGGAAATCCCATGCAGGGTTTCCTTGTAGGATCGGGGCGGGGGGGAAAAAAATCACTTGTTCACAAAGGTTTTGAAATCCCATCCTGAAATTATGGTTATTGCCGTAGCCTTGCAGAAAATCTGAAAGAGTCTTTCATCAACAAATGTGGAGTTATGTAAGTTAATCTGTAGACACTAGAGTATATAAAGCATTTTAAATGCCTGAGGTAGAAACAATTACATACTTGACAGTACTGAACACACTGTTGGCACTAAACAAATACAGATCTAATTCCTGACATGTTTAATAAGGCCTACTCAGAAAAAATCTTTTGACTTTAAGGAGAACTCTGCTGGAATAAAAAGCGTGTATGGACTTCAGGGTCTAACCTTATATTAACAAACTGATATGTTTTTTATGTCCATGGTGTAGTCATTGGTACACTATGACAGAGCTGGAAGGCCGGTAGCTCTCTACTACCTCAGCACAAGCAAAGGTGTGTTTCTGACTGTAAAAGTATTTTCAGCAGCTCTAAAGATCAAGTAAAAAGAGTATTTGAGGTTTTGCAAACCTAATTGCTTTGTTTTATTATGACAGAAGGAGTAACACAGGCTGTCAGCATACATGTTGAAATTAAATCTGCATGCTATGTAAAATAAAACTGTCCTGCTTCCATGGCACTACCGTGGACTTCCTGAAATAAGATATGACAGGAATAGCACAGTTAATCATGTTCTGATGTCAGAATTTTTCAGAAGAAGAGATGATTTTAAGAATCAAACTTTCAACACCATGTACCTAGTGAAAATCCTTTCCTAGTTAGAACCTTCCTTTTAAAAAGAGTCAGATCACACTGAAGAACCACATATACAGACCTCGCCCTTGTATCACAGATGCAGGAACGGTGGTTGCTCGATGCCAGAACGAGCGTGACTGCAAGTACCAGTGGAGCTAAAGCCGAACTACGGTTGACTGGTATAGCTCAGATTTCTACCCATCTTCAGGTCGAATCTATTCAAGGCAAATTAGTTTCAAATTTTAAAGTTTGTCTGCTTACAGGTCTTTCAAATATTATTTCAAACTGCCCTCTGCTAATGCAGTGGTGAAACAGCCATTTTAAAATGCATGCCAGAACACACTCCACATGCTGAATAGTGACAGAGGTGTTAAAAATATGGTGCTGTGTACACAGTAGGCAAATTGACTGGTAAGTCAGTACCAATGACAAGTTTTTACCTTTGCGTTTAGCACATCAAGACCTTGCCTGGGCTTGGAGGCAGTGCTACAGCAGCTCTGGCATTCCAGCAGCAATGGTATATTTCGCAGCCTGTGATCACAAGAAAAGGTTAAATTCTCCTTTGTCTTGTGCCTTAGGCAGCCATTTAAATCTGCTCAATTGAGCACAAACCTGTATCAGAGCAGCGGTGGTGCAAGTACGCACACCTACACTAGAGCCGGGCAGTGGGCAAGTTTGCATCAGCCGAGTCACCTCAAGAAGCTGCCACCCCTTCCTCCCCAGGCACTTGCTCCCAACCCCTAGACTCTCCCACCACCATGCTGGCACAAGTATTTCTACAGCCAGGAATCCGTGCTGGATCCGACTGAAAAAATAGACCTTTGATGCTGGGGTGGGATTTTTATTTTTTTTTTTAAACCAGGCCAAGTTCCCCACGCGGTTCCCGTGCAGAGCTGTGCCGGCACCGGTGTTAGCACAGAAGCAGAAGCAGCAGCACTGCCGCAGACTGTCAGATCGCAGCCTGAGGGGCAGTGTCTTGTTCCAGCAAAAGGTGCGTCCAATAGCCAGATACCAATTACAGAAAAACCTGTCAAAACTGGAATTACACGTAACAGCAGGGAAGATTACTGGAATCGCTCACCTTCAGGCAGTAGTCATGCGGCCGGTACCATCACACTCCACATCTCCAGACCTGCGTTCCTGCAGGCTGGCATCATTGGACTTACATCCAACATGTAGAACTCTTGTGAAACTCCCCTAGGAGAACAGGCGCACACACACACACACGTGTGTCCACGTGCTTTCCACCAGAGGAAGACAGCATACAAAACCTTTGAGAGCTGTGAGGCTCTGTAAGACTGTTGACAAAATGTTGCAAAATAAACCTCGGTCACTTGCGCACATCAGCCTTTGCATTCTAACTGGCTGGTTGCAAATTTTGGGATTTCTAAAGGAGCAAAAGTATAGCATTTTTTGTTGCCAAAAAACAGCGCAATGATCACACTTAACCGCCATTTCCCTGACTGCATCATGTATTTTATCCTCTCTGAATGAAACAGTAGGAGTACATTAGGTACGTTACTACAACATCTGCCTTCAGTAGGAGGGAATACGCTCTCGTATTACATTGGAAAAAGCCTATAAATGAAGCTAATATAACTATCAGCCAGTTTGAAGAAAACACCTCTTAAATAAATAAAACCAGAAACTAAAGAGTAAACAGTGCATTATCATGTACACAGAATTTTTCAGCCATCGGTATTAATTTTATTCTGTACTAGTTATTTTTCTCCTCTATGTTAGCACAGTTCTTTGTCTTTGTCAGCTACAAAGCTGTATGCAGACGTGTACATCTCATCCTGATGCCAGCATAGATGATACTAGACGATACTAGTATAGATAGCAGTAGATGATATCTCTGGGCCAGATCAGAAGCTGGAGGAAATTGGCTTCAATATATCCCTGACAGTTTATACCAGCTGAGAATCAAGATTGCTATCTCTATGTGAAATGGAGTTTCAAAGACACATCGGAGCACTTTTAGAAAATGGTTTCAGTTCCTTCAGCAAAGAATTATCTTTGTACTCCCCAACTATCCAATAGGTGGTTTCCTACTTTTTCTTCCACTCATTCTAAGAGTTAGTTTTGTTGATCTTTTTCTCTTCAGTTTTTGTGATATGAAGTTGGATTTGACTTGCCATGTTAAGAAGGTTCCTACAGGCAATTAGAAATAGATCTGAAAATTTATTTAGGCATCTCCACACGTACTCAGAATTACACTCCCTATAGCCTACACAGGATCATTATACACCCCAAATGATTACAAAGAAATGTCATACACTGAACCTGGAATTGCCTATACACCAAAACCTACCGAGTCAGAAGGAGTACCCGAAGCACCCATCTCTCTAATACTCAGGATCTAACCAGGACTCACAGTCTCAAAACCTCCACAGGAAGAAGCACTTACTTGTAAGTTTCCTGAATAAGTCATTCTCTCAGGAAATAGACACATTCGGTTCAACACCTCCTCAGTTAGAGGTGTCAGACCTACGTGTCCCACCACTCCAGGAAGTGCTTTGACCAGGCTAGGGAGTCTGGAGGGTGCAGCTAGGATGGCTCTGTGTCCCCTGCACTGCTGAATGGAAGCGGGGCACTACGCAAATGTGCCCCCTCTGGGTCTGGGGGCACATTGCTCTGCAGTCGAGAGGTAAGGCATGCAACTGCAGGAGGGGGTCTGGGGAAATTTCCTCCTTTCTGAATCCAGTGATTCTGCATTTTGTGGGGGACTCCCAGACTCCAGAGCATAGCTATACAGCAGAGTATCTCAAGGCAGCCCTGTCCTGGAGCCTGCCTCATCCTCACTCTGCACGGCACAGAGCATCAGTGCTCCAGAGCAGAAGTGCAGGACTCCACGCTATTTCCAAGTCCAACAGAAAGACAGGAATATATTATACACACTATATTAGGTACCTTCAAGACTAGGAGGCAGTCTGCACAAGATTTTTTCTGAAACAAGACTTTCAATTTGGGCTTTCTCATTTGAGTCTTACTCACTTTCCATAGGTCTCTCCATCCCTTTTCCAAATACTTCCATGTAACAGCAGACCGAAAGGCTTGTTTTGTGATCCAGATTAAATATTATTCTTTGTCTGTCACATATAATTTTACTGCCCCTGGTACCACATTTCTAAAAAAAATTCAATATTTTCTCAATATTTTATTTTTTCTTGACCTGCGCTTGTTATATGACAGATACATTTCTCAAATGCAATTAATTACTTGCCTGAATCCTTCTAATTTCTGTATTCCTGACAAAATGTCTTAAATTCTTTAAAGTACTAAAATTCACCAAAGTATTTGAGCACATATTGAACCTTAAGCGTACTCTCAAGGCAACCTCTCTTCAGAGGTGCCCTTAAGCAACAACGTTTAAGTATATGTTAACAACTGGTTTGCTGAAAAGAGGATATACTGCATCAGATCCCATCTTGATCTGGCTGAAGTCAATATAAAAGGGTATCATCAAAAGCAGTGACTATTGGATTAGGCTGTTAACCTCACTGCTTTGAGACTAATCTGGGAACAAGTCTGATGTGCTTAATTCTACAGTAACTCTTTAGAAACTCACAGAGCTTCTTCCTTACATGTCAAAATACAAGGTATCATTTTATGAAAAATAATTTGTATCCTCAATTTCTTTAATGCAATTTCATTATTAAAAAAATAAACCCACAACAATCTACAAGGAAGCTTCTTGCACTTAGGAGGTCTAAAGCCACTTAAAATAATCAATAATACGAATTTATGTCATCTTTGTCAAACATATATATTAGAACAAATTATGTGCCATGGCCTGTTTGGAACAGAATTATTAATCCCAGGTGCACTGGCTGAGATCACCAACACAAGCTGCGCTGACAGTACAGCACCATTTATGACTTGAGAACATTTAAAGGCTTCTGATAAATAAATGGGGTGTTAGATTAATTAATCTTTGTGCAGTGCTCTGACTTCCTAAGATGAAATGTGTCTAAAATGCACATGCTTATTTCTTATTATTTTGCACTAATGAAAGGAAAAGAAATTTACAGAATTGCAAACAAGTGCTCATTAAGCGAGAGTTTTAATTAATGCAAAATAATGGGAATTTTCTGCACTGTCTGGAAATGTCTGCACATGCAACAAACATTAGGGGCTTCATGCACAGCTGTTGATCTCTGACTGGTGCTTGACAAGCCTGGGGCTGGAAGGCAAGCTCAGGGGGGAGGATGCCTCATGAGAAGGCTGCTGCTGCCCTGGTACGTGATGCTGAGTCTGGATCCGGCACCGTGGACTCTGATACTACCAGAAGTGTCACGGGCTTCTTAGCTCGACTCTCACTTCTCCCCAGCTACAGCCCAGTTTTCAGAGGAGATGTGAGAGGTTCCAAAACTGATCTATTAGAATTAAAGAGACTGACTTTCATATTTGAATGTGCAGTTTTCACCACTGGGTATATACATTTAATGTATGGAATTACATAGATTAAATATATTAAAAAAATAAATTTACAGTCATTTAAAGTTTGCCTGGGGCCAAGTCCAAAGAACTGTTTTTGTCAGTCTGCTCAATGCATTCATCATTTCTGTTTTATTTTTATAAAAGATCAGGTTGCTTCTGCAGAACGTGTATTCCCATGTTCTTTTTCCCTCTCCCCACCCCCTCATTTCAAGGTTCAGACTGTAGGCTTCCTCTGAGAGTGTCTGTTGTGTAAACACTTTTACTGAAAAGATAATGGACCATCACATCATATCATGTAATTTTGTCATCATTCTTTGAATTCTTCATGATGAAGGTGAGGACAGATGTAAAGCAGGCTGCCTGTGAACCTGCAGTCCATCTCAGAATGAATAGTCTGTGCACCTGGATTCTGAGACAAATCCTTTATTTTTTTTTTTTCTTTTTGTAAGTTCCTCTAGACTATACCGGAGATCTAGCACGAAAGTTTCAACACTGTCTCTGAACAATACCACGCATGTGGTGGCAGCCTCTGCCTGACACCACATACCACTGATGTGGACTCTGTTTCTTTACCGTCATGTGTGTGATATGCAATAGAGATTGTAACTACTGAGAGGAAGCAGACCTTGCTTTTGTCCACCGCTATTATGCTTGGACTTCCAACAATGGTGCGGATTACTATGCTGGGTTTAAACTCCAAGAGGTATTTTTTCTAGAATTTAGGAAGGTAATGGTTGACCACTGCAGTCTACTAGACGATAGACAGTTTTCTTGCTCTGGACACAATCCACCTCCTAACAGCAGCAGTCTGGGGGAGATCAAAATAAAGGTGAAAAATTCCTGACATTCACTGCAGAGGGAGAAAAAGGGCTACAACTGCTTTTCTCAAAATACCACAGATACCTTTTTATCTCTGTTAGCTAGGGAGAGGGAAGAATTTGGCAAGCTAGTGTACAATGGCCTGCAAAGCATTTACTGCCTGTACAAAAATTTCCCACAGGGAAAGTTCAGGCTTTCAAGAAGAAATCCTGCAGGAAATAGCTCCTTATCCAGCCACAAGCACCACTCACAAAGTGAAGCTCTGTTGCCAAAGGGATCCAACAGTAGAGAGAAATTTCACTTTTATAGACATTTTCTTGCCTCTTACTGTTTTTTGCAGATCTGTGCAATTTTTAGTGTATCTGTGGGTTAAAGGAATCTCGGTACTTGCTGTATCAACAACCCAACTTTCAAGCTTCAGCTCTGTTATCTAAAACGCATTTTCTAACTGTAACCTAGCTATTTATATATATATTGATCCTATATGGGAAGAAAAATGGCCAGTGTAGTTTCAAATGGTGAAGTGCTCTTTCCTTTGATAGATTAGTCAACAGAATAATAGATTGCAATGTAGGAACTTTTTTTTCCTGTGGGTTAATTTTGCTCAGTTTTGTTCAATATTATTAGAATTGTTACCATTGCATCTGATGTATGGTCTGTGATATCTCACTAACAGAGTGCCTATCATGTGTGTACGTGTGCATGAAGGTTGGTTATTTTATCTGCTGTTGCAAATAAGATTAAAAAATAAGCATGAAACGTTGCTTCCCTTGAAGCTGCATGGACCACAGGCTCTTATTTAGTCCTGAAATCTTTGGAAAGGTGATGCCAACAGAAGGTTTAACCTCCTGAAGTTAGGAATCTTGATTTCACAGGCTCATTGCTTATAAACTTTATTTGAAATATACAGGATTGTACTCTGAACCACTCTGCAATCCTACTGTTGAGATTATACAAGGGTTTGGCGAGCACAAGATTTGGCCCAAAAATCCCAAAATCTTTTAGCAGCTTCTAGATCTAGTAAGACGCAGTAAGCTTAGCAGTGACTTTCCACTGGTTTATTGGACACAGGTTCTCTCTTGTATGTCTTATTAAAATAACTTACAACCAGAAATAGCTTGCAGAACTTCATTGCCACCTTGTTCATGCCTTCTCTTGTCAGTCTTCATTTTTCCTCACACTGGAACTCATTAGTTTTTTTTTTCAACAATTTGAGAGTTTATGAGGTGAGATACACTTCAGATTTTGAGTGGGAAATTAATTCATTTGGGCTATTTTGCTTTTGAAAAAGCATTGCTTTTAAAATATGTTTTTATGTTCACATTTTAGACCTTCATTTTTCTTGTAATCTAATGGTTAAGAGCCAAGGGTGACACCTTAGTTCAACTAAGGATGCCTGAGGGTGCCACTTGGTTCAACTTTTAGGCATCAAGATCACTAACGCTCTCTCACTGTATCCACTTAAAGCTTTTGGCAAAACTCTCTGTTTTCCACAAAACTCAGTAGAATTTGAAAATTAGGTGTTCCCTGCCCCTAGTTATGGCTTTTACAAAGCCTGGTCATATTGGTTTTCTGGAATTGTGTCTAGTGGAAGCAAAAGGCAAAGAAGAGATGGGAGTGATCCCTCTCATTACATCATTAGTGCTGTTAGAGCGTTTACCTGGAAGGTAGGCACAGGGCTGGGTACAATCTTGATCTGCATGGGGAACCGACAGCTACGAGTGCACTTGGCAATACTGGAATACATACCACGCCCCGGCAGTAATGGGAGAAGCTATTTCCCACTACTAACTCCCTCCTTTACGCCCAGTATGCCAACATAGCCACAGAAAACTTTCATTCTTACTTGACTGTTGGTCTCTTAATTTGTCACTAAGCGTATCTTTCACTAGGCTATAGTGGTTTCTAGAGTTGGTCTCTCCTGCTCTCTTCTTTGAAGCTCTGTTGTGCACAGATGTGGAAATGTGTTGGGTCAGAGAGCGTGAACTGCATCCCCCCAATACAGCGCCCATGTGGCAGACCTCCTAGTCCAGGAGGCTTCCACATGCTCCTTGGATTGCCCTATAGCCTGTGGTTAACACATTTATCCGAGAAACTGAAACAGCCTTCAAATTCCTGCTTCAGCTCAGGTAAAGGACTGATCTGTACCCTGCATGCTGCCCCCAGTGATGACTTTCATCACTGTACCCTCACATCTCGGCTTTCTCTGACTTAGAAAGGGAGGGCTTGGTTCCTGGGTCCCTACTGTTGAGTAGGATTTGTGGCTGGGAAAAGTGCTTATCTCTGTGAAAGGAGGAAAGAATAAATCCTATTTCTCTCTTTGAGATTTCCTTCTAGTCAAGTTTTGTGACCGTACAGAGAGTCAAGGCATTTTAGAGCTGCTGCTTTCCCTAGATTACAGGCACGTAACCTTTACTGCAGACGCCCCCCGAGCATTGCTCAGTGCTGTGCTCCCCGAGTCCTTCTGTGAGCCGGGCTCTCAATCTGTTCAATTCTCTGCAGTGTTAGAAGCCACTGAAAATTACAGACTTCAAATTTCTTCAGGAAGTTATGAAATGTTTTGGATGTCATGTTGCTCATCATAAGCAAAACCTTTGGGACCTGAAACAGAGTAGCAATAAAAAAGATGGTTTATGTTCAACATTCTCTAATAAAAAAGAGGTAATATCTACTTTGGAAGGAAGGATTCAGAGCAGTAACCTGAGACACTTCAGGGAAGGAGCACAGATAGAGACATGCTGCTCTTTGGTAAGGTCCGGTTTAAGCCTCAAGAGTAGTCTCACCACTGCAACAGTTTCCAACGTGAGTAAGCTTCCTGACAGAGGATGGGTGAGGCCACAAAACTAACCATCTGCTGTCTCTCCACAAGCCAGTTTATAAACCCTTTTGGGAGTCCTGGACTCCTTGAAGGCACCCTACACTCCTCATGACCAGGGAAAAGCCTCGGTGGAATATATTTGAGACATACGTGGCCTAAATTTCTCTCTGATGCTTTCACTGTATGATTTTGTCTCAAATATAATTAATGGGAAAATGACCTATACTTCTCCCTTCTCTCTATCTGAGATAATATCCAGGGCCATTTCCTTTAGCAAATAACTTTACAGAGGGAGCTCAACTTCCTTGTTTTCCAGATTAACTCAGGTTAATTAATAACAAATTCTTAGTCATTAAACTAAGGATAATTCCTTAGGGAAAAATCCCCTCTGGTTTCATCTCATTCTTTTATCATTGTCCAAAGAGAATTTTCATGTCATAATGACAAACCCCAAATAATTCTCTTTGATTAAAAAAAAAAAAAATCTTACCATACTTATTCCTGTAATTTTGCCATTCCTGCAAAACAGTTCAGGTACCAAAAAACACCCCCAAAACAGCCCAACCCCAACAAACAGAAAGCGAGCTTTGCCCCTTTCACCCCCCTTCTCTCTTTCCACAGAATGAGGACTGCTTGTATCTGACATGTCAGCACAGCCTGTGAGTCAGGCGTTCAGAGATCTGAATCTAGACTTTGTATTCAGAGGTAACCAGGGCATTTGGTTTCAAAACATACATTTTCCCCTCTGGTACTTTTTGGAGGGCCACAATCAGAGAGTATTTGTGGAGTACCTCAAGTGAGTAGAAGTGTCCTGAGTTGCTTATTTGTGATTTCAGTTCAATAGATTTAGTGACATTTTGGCAGTGACTGACAACCTAGGTATTTAACCTGTCTAGATAGACAGGTCATATTAATCAGTAAGGTAAACAGTGAATTTGATGTACTATAGGGGCTGCAACAATGTTCTTGACTAAAAGATGCCAGTCTTACTTTACTTCAAGTTGCTTCTGTTCCAGGAATCTCCAATAACAGGGATATGACTGTACATGTGATGGGTGACAACTGTGTTTGCGGAGGAGGATCAGAAATGTTATGTTAAAGCAGTCTGTTTCCTACCGCAGTGTACCTTAATGCTCAGGAGCCTACCAAACACAGCCCTGTTCCTAATGGCTCTATCCACAAAAAAATTCAATCACTTTGTGTTGATTGCTTGCTCCGGACACCAAAACTCCCTCTAGAAAGAGGCAATTAAAGCTTTCGATTTTTGTGTTTCCTGTCAAGGCACCGAGGGAGGAGGTGAGTGAGGTTTGGGACTGCAAATGCTTTCAGCTCTCTCAAAGCTTGTTACATATGAAGTGAGGCAATTCACAGGGCAGAATACTTTGTACCTCCTGGCAGCTGCATCTTTCCTTGTTTAAAACTGCCTTGTTTGCAAAAGGGCTACGCATGGGTGTACATGAAAGCAACTAAAGCTGTTGCTCGCAAGGTTCCCTAAATACATTAACCTTGTCTTGGAATGGGGCAGGGATTTAGTTTAATGGTTACAGCAAGGGTGATGAGATTCTTGGATTGAACTCTAGCTTACATCAATATTTAACTTTGAGGAAGGCTGGAAATCAGAGTGCTATTTCTTTTTTTCTCCTTGCTTTAATTGGTATCATTCTCCTCTCCCAAGATATTTGCAGGTTGTAACGAGAACTATTTAGATCTTTCTTTCCGTATTCATTGAATATACCGATATTATATTTTATTAAAGAGTCTCAAATAGCTTACATCCCACTCTTAATAACCCTATGCATTACAAGCTTCTGTTTCCTCAAGCTACAGACAAATCCTATTACAGGGAGTAGATTAAACTGGGCCTTGACAGATCTTTGCAATTCACTGACAAAAAAGGACAAGTTGTCTTACTAATAAGACGACATCATGATCACACTAATGCTATGCGTCTCACTGCTCTCAGATGCAAATACTTTTGCGCACACCCCCTCCAGCAGGCACATTACCCAAATAAAACCCAAGCAATTTTCTTTCAACAATAAGCTAAACTATCGAGGAGAAAGAATTACTTCAGATTCACATTGTGCGAACGAGCCATCAGTCAACAACAACTGCATGCTTGATCATGCCCTCTGGCTCCACATCCGCAAGGGACCCGGCTCATCCAGATTTGCTTCTGCCACTATGAATGATGTGTATACTTTTGTGTACAAACATGAGCCTGGAACTGAGGGCAGAGCCAGGGCTGAAGGGAGAGAGCACAAAGAAGCACTTTGTTCCACTTTCTCTCAGGCTCCACAGTGTAGCAGAGGACGGACCTCGGGTTACGAATGCGAGGAGGGAAAAAGATCACAGTGCATAGAAAAACAGCTGTATCCCTTTAAAATGCTCTGAGCTCTCTAATAATCCCTAATATATAGCCTTTTTTTTTTTAATCAACAGAAACTAGTCTAAGTGGTCAGGTGATTGTAATCAGATTTTAAAAGGGGCCATGTGATTTCTTCACATTATTTTGATGTGTGCAAGAATAAAGGAAACTGGTGGAACCGCCAATAGAGTAGCAGACCAGCATTCCCGGCAGCTGTCTGAGAAGAACATTCCCTCCAGCAACAGTCCTGTTATCCAGGATTTCCCACTCCTCGAGAACACCCATGATGATTAGTAAGCCTCGATGCCTTGGATATCATTGCAGTAAAGTTAACAAAACCATACACAGCATACACTGAACTGGCAGACTGGAACCTTTACCATTTTCCCAAAGATAGATTTATCAACAGACGTATTTAAAAATACCTGCAAATGATTCTTGCTGTGTTTCTGAATAAAGGTAGCTTACAACAAAACCTTAAATGTTACGCTGTCCGAGAGAAAGGCAACAGTAACAGCACAGATCAATCACAAGTGGTTGCTTGGAAGAGGGAATTTAAAATCCTGCCCAGGCTTGTTTAAGTACAGCCTTAAGATGGATGTTCTCCAGAGAGAAACAATGTGACCGCATGGCTAGCCATCGTTAGACACTGCTGCACAGCCTTCATGGGGAAGAAAGGGTCTTAGACAGCAAACGTGGTCATAGTTCATGGGTATCTTGGATGATTACAGAAGATTATTCGGCATTACACCGGATAAAACCGGCACTGTCCTTTTTGTTCATGTAGAAATCTGTTCATAGAGAAAACATGTGAACAGATAAGCACGGTTCTGGATATTACTTGCGCATTATTTATGTACTCAATCTACAATATGCTTGCCAAACTAGATCTGTGATGCTACTAAAGAAACTTAGGCCCCAGTAGCTATTGCAAGTGACCTAAACTCTTCACAGGAGAGTCTGGTACAGACACGCAATGTCTACGTATTCTCCCAGACACTATTTTGATACTAATAAGCTGAAAGATGCATCTCTCAGCTTTAAAAATAGAACATGCATATTTGGCAGTAACTTTTATGCATAGCTAACTTTTTGTATCCTTTTATATTTAAAGGTTGTGCTTATCTCCACCTGGGACGTTCTTTGGTGACACCACCATCCAATAAAGCACAGAAGTAGTAGAGCACTAGGTTTCTGTGACCTGTCAATTATACCTGTTCACTAAATAGGGATCAACTAGTGTGCTTCTAATAGTTTGTAAAATAGTTTATTCACTGTAAATAGTTATTCACTGTATTTCAGAAACTCTTAGAAACCAGCCAAAGCATTATAGGTACAGCAAGGCCACTGCATGTTTGTTCAGTGTTTGTAAATAACATCTTCTGAGATGCTGCATCAGACTTTCTTCAAGCTGCTGTTAACTGTATAAGATGTAAAATACACCCAGATGGAATTATGTCAGGCGGGGATTGTGGCTGGATGGAAATCAAAGGCACAGCAATGAACCTTCTCCATCAGTATCAGCTCCTTCCTTTGGAGAGATTAGAGACAAATTATAGATCTCGGGCACTTCTTCTTTGGAGGCCACAGGATAGTAGTGAAATCTCAGTTTTCCAAGGAGCTGAAAGAAGGATCTCTTCCTTAATGAGCAATAATGACTATAATTTTAAAAGTGTCTATAACATATCTACTGGTGCATCTTTATCTTTCTAGAGTTACAAAATGGTACAGTGGTAGTAACACTCTCTTTCTTTACAGGCTACATTGTAGACTGCAATAAAGACAGACAGAACAAAACAGCCTCGGGATGTTTTGAGAGAGAAAAAAAGAATTAAAAAACCCCCCAAACATACAGACAAAAATTAACCTTTTACCATTTCCAGAGCTAAGACTGAATCTCCATGCAGGAGTATAGATCCATTTTTTCTGTTCCTTTGGATAGCTATTTGTTTTACCATTGCAACAGACTGGCAGACAAATGATCATGCTCAGGTGCTAGTTCAATAAAATTCGGGGCAGATATATAAAATCTGAGACATATATGTGACAGTATGGGATCCAGTTGCCAGATCCATTTAGTTGTATTCAAACTCATCATGTTTTGCCAATTATAATTTTGTTTACTATTTAAAACCGACATTTATTTTAAGTTTGTTATTCTCCCGCCTGATGCTAATCACACCAGTGTACCACTGGCTGGATTTTTGTCCAACATTTTTTTGTCTGTAATCTTTCTATACACTTTTCTTTTTTTTTTTAATAAAACATAGTAGGAAAAAAAATGAAGGCATAAAAAGTCAGGAATTCAAAGTTATGGTTCCCATGGCAACATTAAGTCCCTTATGTTGCATTGTACATGTACTAAAAATAAACATGTAATGAATTACCATATTTTGTATGTCAAGGGGAGCAAGTGACTGCAACTTTAATTTTACTTGCCTGAGTTTTATAGATTTGAGTTCTCAGCTGCAGTATTGCAGGAATGTGGTTTTACACTGACACAGATATATAACGCCCAGCATCTATTTACAGCAAGTACCTACAGTCTGCCGGACAGGGAGCGCTGATTTACACCAGCTGAGCTCGGGGCCATCTGTGCGTATACATTCGTGGGTGCGCTGAGTCTGTGGAGGGGTGGGGACAGCATGTTCCTGTGCAGCACACAGACATTCTGGGGGGTTCCCTTATAGCTTCTGCAGTGCCAGAAAGGGGGGGCAGGGACACCACAGACCTTACCCAGCCTGTTATTGGCATCTCATCACAAATACCAGCAGGAGCAGCAATAAGCTGATATGCCATCCTGCTTTTCTCTACAGTTTGCAGGCCCTTGGCAATCTGAAGGCATTCCTATATGGAAAAATAATTTTTTAAAAAATTAGAAATTCCATGCAAATCAAGAGCTAATGCGTCTGGGAGTGCAAAATAAGTAATAGCAGCATAAGCCAAGATCTTTCTTTCACATTAGGAAAGGAAGAAGTATTTAGTAAATACTTCTGGTCTTCAAAGGAATTTCGATGCAATCAAGAACTTGTAGGCACAGATAAATCTGCTTCCAAGCTATTTTTCCTCTCCAGAGAATGTGAGAACCAGGACTCCAAGCACATAAGCAGTTCCAGTATTTCTTTTATATGAAGGTATCCTCAAAACCAGCTGGGCAAACAGTGTTCAGGCACAGTGTTCCCTTTTACTTTCAGACCTGTTTGTACGTGTTTGGTGTCCTTTGTCCTAGACCATCTCATCTTTGAAGGAGGGGCTCTTTTCCTGCATTGAGGATGCAGCAGGAAACACCACATGGCTCTAACTCATGACAAGGCTCTGAGATGCTGTAATACTACTAATGCATCCCATAAGCCACACTAATACAGTTTTGTTCGGCATGCAGTTGCTAAATAAATAATATCCCTTGCATAGCTCTATTTAAAATAAACAGATATCTGAAGGGTAACTGTGGCATGAGGTGAGTTTAGCTTAGAAAGAAATAACTCTTTGGGTTTGAGGTTGAGGGTTTTTGTTTGTTTTGTTTTGAATGATCCTAAGCACCAGCATGCAAAGAAAAACATAGAAACACGCATGGTGTAAATTCTCGCAATAAGGATCACAGGCAATAGGCAGAAGCGGATATGTTTGTTTCTGGAAGACTACAAAGAGGCAATAACTCTATTACTGCACCTTTTCCTGTGTTTTGGAAAGAGGAAATCCAGACGTACCCCTGACTTCCCTAATACTTATAGATTATGAAATTAGTTTAATGTAATGACTGTGTCTTAAAAATACGATTCCAGTCCTACAGGACAAAAACTCTTTCTGAACATTTTCATGTGAATGGTATGATGTTTGGACTTACTACATTTTGACTTAGAAAGCAGTTATGAGTCCATTTGCTATAATATTAACATGAGAAAAAGGACATCTCTACTACAAGTTTAACGTCTAGATTATTCAGAAATATCTGAACTTCTGAACGTGTGAAATTCAGATGCGTGACATCCTTTGCTCTGAGTTATCAGAAAAGAGAACTGACCATGACGGGTGCTTGTGCTAATGATGATGCGAGAACCTCTCTCAAAATGTTCTGTTGAAATGGCAGGCTTGTGAACCAAAACATTTCAACAGAAAAAAAAAAAAAAAATATTGGAATGCTGTGACCAGCTCAACTGCAGAACCATGACACCCACTTCTACGGTAATTCTAAAACTACCCCCTATAATACAGTAATTCTCAGCATAAAAACTTCAGTTCTGGAAAGTTCATAACTTAAGTATTTTCTCCCTTCCGTGAAGCCACAGAATTCACTGATCAGTTTTACGCAACAGTAAATATTCAGTGAAGACAACAACGTCAGGGCCATATGTCTATTGCATCTAAACCTAAGGGGTCAAAAATCAGGTTTGTTTCACAGAAAGCACACACCAAATATTTAGTACAGTAACATTCTATGTAACAAGTTTACTGGTACATCTGAAGTCTTACTGAAGATTGGCATAAGTTTTCAGAAAACATAATGCTAGAAGTGGCCCCTCTGGAGCTCGTACCTCAAATGAACTCAGATGTAGAAACAGATTTTCCTTTTTCCAAAGAGAAAACTGTGATGGCAGCTGGATAGCAGAGCTGTTTCACACAGATGTTATTGAAGTCAGGGTTTGCATCCTAGCTGCAAGTCAACATATGGTATACTAGCTACAATTTTATTTTCCTATCTTTACTGCTACTGACTGAAGTTATTTATTACCGGCTATTGCAAGACTGAAAGAGGAACAAATCAGAAACTATTCCACCACCACAACTACCATGTAAGACACAGGTATGCACTCACTTTCAAATGGATGAAATATTTTAAGACACCTCCTGGCACTCTACTGAGCTGGTGGCATGGATCAAGGGGATATGCCTCACTTGCTTCCCTGCAAACTCGGTCTGCTACAGGTGACTATCAGATAAGGGTTACCTGAACGACTTTGTAGTAGAGAATGCGCAGTTATCTTCTGTTAGCATTCAGTAGCAGGTAGCGAGAAGTGGTGATATCTTTCTGCTCCAGTTAGCTATGTCCTGACAGAGGTCCATGCAAGCAGCCAGTTAAGGAGAATAAACCCCAAAAAACCATGAGAATGTTTTCTGTTTATCTGTTGGAATTTTGTAACTGTATGACCTCTATCAGGCTAACTGCAGGTGTAAATGCAGTGTAATTAAATGCATTTTTAACACTTCTCACCTAATACTTTTATCTGCTCTAGATCAAGGATATCACCAGTTGGAGGGAAAACAAACACAAAAGCCTACGCGGTCAGGATGCTTCTGTTGGTTAAGGCAGTGCAAACACTTGACACACGGAGCCGGGTTTCTGACAGGACTAATCAGTCAGAACTTGGTTTGCAATTCCCTTGATTAACCATAAACAAAATACCGTCTTAACAAACTATTTGCATAGTGCTTTAGAAGGGCAATTCTCCATCCAGTGCTCCCCCACCACGCTGGTAGACTTAGTGCACACCTCAGCTACAGGGCATTCGCACTGTGCCATGTCCTGTTCCACTCTTAAAGTACTCCATCATAAAAGCTCCTTTCAATCTTTTGCCTTCCTGTTTATCCCAGATGAAATTCTCCAGGCCTCTCCCCTTGGGAGTTATCTCATTCCTCTCTTCTTTGCTCCCAGGCCCTCAGTCCTTACTGCGGGTCCAGCTCCGCAGCAGAAAAAAAGCCAAACGGCGATCGCTCAGGCTCTGAGGCTCTGCCCTCATCTTCCTGCAGCCTTCCCAACTTCTGCTGGTCGCTGCCGTTTCATTTTCTTCCAACCCTCTGGAAAACCTGGTAAGCCTTTTTGTCTTCTTCCAGCTCTCCCTTTTTTTATGGTGTCTTATCTATTTACATCCCTCAGGAGACTCTTACAAACATCTCAATCTCTCACTCCCAAGTTCCTTACAATTCCTAGTAAGAAAATGTGTGTATGAGAGTATATACTTATTAATTCACTGATGCTTGTGCACTTTTAATTCTTCTGTGTGTTTAATTCTTTCTTTCTGTATATCTAACTCTCTCTTTTCTCTGTAGTTCTTGGGGAATGTCTCATTTTTTATGAGATCCATACCAAGGACTACTAATTCTAGTTCAGATCAGCTGATTCTTGCTAATTACTTAAGGGTAAGTGATCATGTAAGAAACACTGGGAAAGAAGCTTAGATGAACTACTGGACCCCAAATGAATATTTCAGAATATTATAATTGAGCAATGTACATTTGTGGCAATCCTAGTAATAATGTAAGTGCCAAAGTTAGATCCTTTTACATGAAAAGGGGTACTACAAATGTTGTACTTGTTCCGTTTAAAAATAATTGACAAAATACATGCTCTTTGGACCACATAGAAAGAATGAGAAACCACTAAGGAACAGGCAAGTCGCAGAAACAAAACTCCTGTATTGAGAATTAGCTGCTGTTACAGAGATTCAGACTGGAGTAATAAGGTCATTAATTCTATCTTTCTCTAGATTCTATGCTTTGTGGGTTTGTGTTTTTTACATATTTGCACAGTACCTAACTGTAAGTGGGTTCTTCTGTAAAACAGTTTACTATCAATAATAGATATCTGAGGTGAGGCTGACACAGAGAGAAGAAATTATAAACAACTCATGCAGCTAATATACTGACTGTTAATTAACATGAGTGATTCATTCAGTGCTATATCCAGACATAAAGCCAGACTGAAAGATGAAAGGGCAATTTAGAAAAAGACTCTAACTTGCAGTTATCAGCTGCAGTATCTGAGACCTCAAATAATGGCCTAATTACAGCTCATCTGAAAGGTATCAGGGCCTTATCCTCTACAGGAAGTATTAATGGAAAATTACTTGCTTTTCAAAACCAATAAGCCCATCTGCAGGTTCCATATCAGCTCCCACCAGACATATATCTTTTTACACATGGGTGGTCTGTCACATGATGATTGACTCAATCTTGACAAGAAAAGGGATAGAAAAATTATCACATTGTGCAGATATGACCACTTCTGACTTCGGCAGGTGAGGCAATCGGGATTGCCCAAGACCGACATAATTGCAAAAGATAACATTTTCTTCAATTCTTCCATTTTCATAAGCACCAGCCAACACATCTGTCCTTTCTGTGTTAACCAATCCCCTCTCAGATTACGACTTCTGCTGTATTTTGTCCCTTGGGACCAGCCATATAGGTAACACTTTTATTCAGTGTTACCGAATGCTACTGCGTCTTCCTTTGCACGCCGAGGTGGTGCTGAGTCGCACCTTGCTACACGAACGCAGCTACTTGTAGCTGAGGTACTTTCCATTGTAAGCAAGTAAATACATCACATTTCTGCCCTTTTACTAAAGAGATATGTATGATCCAAGACAAATGAAAAACTGTTCTGCCAGGGTACTGGCACCCTGGATTATAAGCAGAAATAGTGATGTGCAGGTGGTTTGAACAGTAAGAGGTGAGCAAGCTTAAAAAAAAAAAAAAAAAGAAATTTTTGCTCAGGATTAGGACTTTGACAAAATTACATAGGATGATAGTCCCTGGGACCATGGGATCCAAGCCAATTCTGAAGTGAGTCTCTAGAATATTCAAATGTCCTTGAACAATAAGTTTGATGGCATTCTTCCTCCCCTCTCGAAGGCTGGTCATTGACCATTTGATTGAGGCATTCGATACAGTGGTGTAGCTGGTCACATGGATTGTTTCTAAACTTGCTCATCTTGATTATCTTGCAAAGGAAGCAGTCTCTATTCTTGCCTTGCAAACACAGAATTCATCTGAAACCACAACCAGGAGGCACTGCTACACCAAATTGGGCCAATGCTTGCTCACATTTATTTATTTACAAAACAGGTACTTTCCAGAAGTAAGGTACAAGAAGGAACACAAACAACTAGTTACCAAATCAGTCTCTAGGCTATGTTTTAAAATACCTTTCAGTGCACCTGAATGTCACTGAAGCTGGAAAAAAAATAATAAATCAACCACTACAACCTCACTTGAATAGTAAAGGACTGGCAGATGTGGAATCTGAATATTCAATAACTACTACGCAGAAACAGTAAGTCTCTCAGTGTGGGTTGGTTTTTTTGTTTGTGTTAATTATACTAATTAGAATTAGAACTTCCACCACTCCAATTTCCTGCAGCTGTGTGGTGCTAGCTGCTATTGTTAGCACTCACAGAAAATACTCCAACAGAGGGCACCAAGAAAATTACTTACAATCTGAACACCCACACAATCCTGTCACATTGGAAAGACTGCAGACAGCATAACTAATAAAGTTATTGTGCTATTTTGAAAGAATAATAGCATGTTTGAAGAGACCATATTAACCCTGTTGTAAAGTATTGATTGCACTCTGTAGTAAAGGAAATGAAACAACAAAGACATAGTGTTTTAATTCTTTCCCTGTTTGCTCTTGCTAGTTTTACTCTGTTTCAATTTACACCTATATTTGAGAACACAGAAAATGTATCACCTATGGTTCACAAAGACAGTTTTATTTTCATAGCCAGTCTTTCAGCAACTTGATGCTTTTAAGATTGCACTTCGATTCAAGCAAACGGTTGTGAATATGAAAGAAATCCCCATCTAAAACTGCTTGAATCTTGTTTGTCATTTTTACTTCAGTCAAAAAAAAAAACCCTAAACCAAAACAACTCAACAAAAATGTCATAAGATGCCAGCGGATTGGCTCCGGACATCTTGGTTTAGATGTTACCAAAAAAAAAAAAAGGTATAATTATCATTTCAGTCTCTAAAGGAATGCTTTAATTCCATACCAGTGCATTGCAAACGAGCAAAACAAGTAGTGTATCTTTTGTAACAATTTGCTGCTGTTTTGAAAGCACATCTGCATGCATACATCTAACAATACAATGCCACTGTATAAAGCTGTTCTAGATGCAGTTGAGGGAAATATTTGATCATAAGATTTAGTATTTTCACAGTATTTAAAGTATTGGTCCTCATTAAAATAATCATATTCAGTTAATTCTACTAGATTTGTTTAAACTTGATAAAGCTATTTTCTTATTCTGTGCTAGACTGTAAGTTTAAAGGCAAGAGGACAGCTGAATTAGCAGCTGAATGATGGACATTTCAAACATCATCTTTTATATACATCAATATATAAAAATCAGTTATCACTCTTTTCTATTGTAGATGAACATCATTTGTAATCATTCTCTGAAGTGATCTAGTATATATAAAATCACTTCACAATTTTTTTTTCCTTCAAATGGTGCTTTTAAGAGCATGATTCCTGTAATTGCATTTCCTTCCTTTTCTATGAGAGTATCTGTAAAGACATTTGGCATCTCATCAGCAAAGCAGCAGATGGAGAAAGGCCTTCCTACGTGCTCTGTCAAGGGAATTGCAAGTTTAGGTGGGGTTTTAATAGACACCGAGGATTTAGTGACATGCCAAAGATTGCATGCCTTCACTGTACCTATTATTTGTGCCTTTCTCTTTTAATAGAAATGAAAACAATTACCGTGCAGAAAAGATTTAGCTTCTCTGTGAGAGTATCGTACCATATGGTATGGGGGATGTATAGCTGACAAAACGAATGTAAAAATGAAGTACATACACTTCAGATGGTGCTAGTTGAACTAAATTTATGTTTCAAATTTTAACTGAACTGATAGAAAAGTTTACAAATAGCAAAAAACTTCATATGCTGATAGCAATTCAAATAAGATATAAAAATACTTGTTACTGAGTTTGGCTTTACATAAAAATGGCCTTGGGGACCAAAGAACATTTCAACAGACAACTAAGTAAGCACTGTAATTATAGGAATTAAAATCAACAAAGTTTTTCCAAATAACGGTCTTGTTATCACATGATAGCACATGAAATTGCAAACAGAGCAAATATTTGTCTTGGTTACTGAGAAAAGAGATTTTCCTGATAGGACATGATGTTCATAGATGAGGCATGAAGATATTTGTACTGGCTATTCAAGGAGGAGAAAACACCCCTTTTGGTAAGAGAGCAAACACACAGCCTGTATGTTGCATATTTCTCAGGGAGCCATTTAAAAAAGCTGTATCTGGTGAGTTAAACCCTCAGCAAACTTACCAAAAAAACCCAAGCTATCCTGAATTTACACTTTTGTGAGTAACTAAATGTGCTCCCAGAAAGCTCCTTAATGTTCTCAAAACCCTACAGCACATGAAAACAGAGTCAAAATTCTCCATCATACGTGAAATATGTGAAATGTTTGGGCTTGGGCAGATTCTAGAGCTGGATGAAAAGATTTTGTAAAGGACCTTCAACAGCCCAAACTCTTTCAATCTTTCATGGTATGAGTTTCTTCCTTGCCTCAGAGGACAGAGGGAATTGCTGTCATGCTCTAGAATTCAGTGCAGAAATACAGAAATAACAGAGCTCAGCATTAGATACACCTTCATTGACATGGAGAGAATATTCACATCCTTGCAGCAGACGTTATTTGTAGAAAATGGGGAAAAAAGAAAAAAAAAAAAAGAAGACAAAATAAGATTTGGGGACCTTGGGACTAGAATAGCATTGAAATATTAGTTACTGTGTTATAAAAGCACAGGGGAGTTGTAGCAAGAACACTGCAGCTGCAGGAAGATCTCTTGAATCAGGTTTCAGACAGCTCAGTATCTGGGTGCACAGGGAAGAAACATGAGCTATTAATTGCAATATTAATCATATACTGCCACCGTAGTAGTGCAGGGTAGCACTTCACAAAGACCAAATGTCCCCTCAGTAATTTCTGCAACTGCTGAATTCCTTGCACCAGGACTCTACAGNTGGGCTGCCTGATCAAAATTCACCACAGTCACGTAATCTTAAACTTACTTTCCAAGCACTGCACTGTGACTGAATGCCAGGCATAGGACATGAAGAAAGATCTCGAGGAGCTTCTCTGGTCACCTTTCCTCTGTATGTTCTTTCCTGCCTTCTATTTGTCTCTGATCACAAGAGTACTCATGCCTCGATCTCACCCTCTCCCTCACCAACGTCAGCCATATGCCCAGCCAAAGCATTCCTTTTCCTGTCCTCACCGCAGAATGATGGTTTAATTTTGACTTTCTTGAAACAGGAATGTGCTAAGAAACTGATCATTAACAATATCGCCTCATTTACATCTCTAGTGTACCACTTCCCAAAATGGTACTAAAGCATTTTATGATCTATAATCCTCCTAATCCACATCTGTGAAAATCTCTTGCAATAATCAGTGTGCAAATAACCACTCATTCACTATGTTATTCACTGTCACATGCTCAGACCGTTCCCCAGCCATTTCCTCTGAACTCACTGAATTTTATAGCTACACAAAAAGAGTCACAAAAAACTCAAGGTGTATCCCCATCAGTTTCAGAGAGACGCCAAAGCACTGAAACGAATGCAGCCAGCCCCGTGTATCATCAGCTAAGATCCCTTCCCCCAGTCCAACAAATGCAAAATATAACCTCTCTTCCTTTTCCTTTCAAACAAGGGACACTCAGAGTAACTGGAAGACGCAGGTGACTGGAAACAAGACATTGAGGCATTTATCTATGAAACGCAGTTCAAATTCAGACCAGATCAGTCTTAGATGAAAGTCACTACCATGTGATGACTGCTCAATGAAAGTTGATGTTCTCCGACACCCAGATCACAGAAACTGCCATCATAGTGGTGGGTAGCTTCAGCAAAGAAAAAGGACCACGTAGCCTGGATAACTAAAATAACCTCTAACATCCTGAATGTTTCCCTGGCCATGTAGATCGGGGCTGAAAGGCATTGGCAGGGTAGCTCACGGAAAGTTGCATTTTTACTAGTTGTGTTGTATCTGTACTGGGGATAAACAGAGGGCTTTCAGTCTCCCAGGGCTGTCAATCTGTCATCTTCCACACACACAGAGAACAGGTTTTGCCTTTTAAAAGAAAGAACACTGTGAACAGAAACTCATCATTAATCAAGGCTTATTTCTCCGCGTGAAAAAAAAAAAAACAAAACCAACCCAAAGTCAAGTCGCCATCTCCACATTTGGAACTCTATTCCACTTCACAAGCTGTGGATAAAGCATATAAAGTAGAATCAGAAAGTTTGTCCTTAGAGAAAGGAAAAAGAAACACTTAGGTCTCTATGTGGGATATGCTGGTCTGTGGAAGTTGAATAAACTGGTACAATACACAATGCTATGACTCACAGTACCGGATGGAAGAGCACTGTATGCTATCCATCAAACATTCGCTTCAAGACAATCCTTAAAACTTTGAACACAGCAGGATGAGAAGATCACAAACCTCTCTGGAATCCGTGCATGCTGCTAGGCACTCTACCTGCCTTATAGCAACCGTGGTTATAAAAAACCCTTCATGTGCTGACCTGAAATAAATTAATGAGACTGCTTATAATTTATGACTGGATAGGTAGGCTTCCACTTTGTGATCCCAAAGACTTTTTGGAGTACGCTTTGTTAGCATGAGCCAATAGAAAAACCTATCTTCTCCAGGTGTTAGAAATGCAGATTTCATTGTAAATCAGGCATGACTCAAATCCCTGACAGTCGATGATTAAAAAATTACAGTAAAAAATAATTTTAACTTAAGTGCTTGCTAACAATATATTTTTAATCATTTTATTACTGACAACCCCCTCTGAGATCTATAGTATATAGATAAAACAATAATTAGTGTAGGCAAAAGCAAAGACTAATTTAGAGAGATATTGTCAAGAACAATTTTTGGAACTTAAAGCTTGACACATTTTCAAAATTAAGTTGATTAGTCATTGAAATCCATTATGAGGCAAAGACTTAGACTCTTCAAAAATAAAGACTGAATGCCTTTTCAGACCTTTGATTTAGTTGAGCGTAAGTGTGGTCACGTAACAGAAGATATTGTTGGATGACACTGTTACTGGCCGTGTTACACAGTAAGCCAACAAATGAACACTTCTGGTGGCCTTAAAAGCTAAGTCTTGAAATCTCATCAATTTTTATGGGTACTTTGTATTTTTACTGGTTTGGTGTTTTCATATACATTTTTCTCTTCCAAATGGTTTGAAAACACCTTCAGAAAGGTGGGAGGGGGAGAAGTTACGATGTCTGGCCCAATCTAGCAAGCCATTATCATCAGGCTTGATGAATGAGGTCCTGATTTCAGTGGGACTATTTGCAGTACCACGTGGAGAGGCAGTGTTGCTAGACAGGGCTGTCATTGATTCTATAAAGAAAACAACCAAATAACTTGACCTGAAGTGCTATAAAATGGATCATGTGAGCACACTGAAAATACGAAGAACATATACTCTCTAATCTCTCAGGTACAATAATTTGTAGACGTTACTTGTAACCTCAAATGTAAAACTGTAGGCAGAAGTGAGATTTTAAGCAGACTATACTCCTTACTAAATGAAATATTTAGCAATTTGGAATTAACAATTCTAATCATAAATGCCAGGCAACCACTTTTGAACTGCTACCATAGCTAATTACTCCAGTGGGAAAGGAAACAGGAGAAAGGGCATTTCAGCTGTGCAAGGACGGGTTCTCCCTGAATCTATATTTTGTCCAAATAAAACCTGTAGTTAGATGGAGTTCATGGGAATCTTAACCCTTCATCTGTAGGAACTGCGGGGTTTCTGATAATTGTTGTCTTTTTCTACCTGCTGAATAAACCAGTGATTTTCTCCAAGACTAACATCATTCATATTTATAGTTTTCTTCTTTCGCTTCATTGTTGTCTACAATGTCCTCTGGGAAAATGATTTAATGATATTGTTGTTTTAGTTGTGCTGTCGCTAGTGCTATCATTATAGAGGTGCCACGTAGTAAGCAGTCATTAAGTGCTGGCACTCAGGTGGGCACTGTAAGAGGAGGAAATGATGAGCCACTGACTCTCACTGGGACACCAGAAATTAGACAAATGAGCCAAATTATTGTGAATAGGACCTAAAAAGTATTTTGGAATTTCCTGGAGACCAAAGTCCTGCTGACTTACAAAGCCTCAAGATCAGATCCATTAGAAGTTACTATGATGCACTGTTTTGGGTCAGATTAATTCTTGAACACTTCTTTGAGGTGTTTGAGCCTAGAAGAGAACCTTGTCCTTCTTCTCCAGAGGATGAGCAGCCAAGAGGAGGAAGAAATAGACCAGAACATGGAGAAAAACAGGCTGAGATCCTACAGATTGCTTCAGGTCTCCTGGGGCAGTTTTTACTTAGGAACATAATAAGCTACCCAAACTCAAGCTCCAGGTGAAAAATGTTCAGTGCTTTAGAGAGGAATGCCACTCTGCAAATCGCATCAACACTACTACTGCTATCATTACTATAAGGAAGTAGGGTTCCTGTTTGTATCTGAAATGCCTCTACCCAGAAGAGATGGCAGTTCAAGAACAGAATGGTATCATGCAGAGTGGAACAATAAGACATATTGATCCAGTCGCTGAACCTGGAGAAACTACCTTCTTGTAAGCTAAAGGAAGATCCACAAGCACACCTAAATCTGCAAGCAAATATGGCTGAGAACCTGAGGACTGTAATTTGTTTGAGGGAAGTGGCATCTGGAAGGAGTTAGGCAAAACAAAGGATGTATGAAGGGCTTATTTACAACACATAAAAGGATGGTAATGTAGTACAATATATTTTTCACAGCTGATGAAGGTTGGCATTGCATTTGCCATAAGTATTCTTGAACTGTTCTTCTGTCCCCTAGTCTGTCATTGTTGAGATAAAATGGACAGTAATACAGCCCAGCTGAGTAAGCGATAACCCTGATAATAAAGAATCGCCCCAGTACAGACAGAAAAAAAAGCAGCCAAGTTCATTATAAAAGCTGCCAGATTATTCTGCATAAAATATAAAGACATTTTCCTTGGACCTGCATTAAAATAAAAATAATTTCAGAATCCAGTGGAGATATGTTTTTAAAACTAAAATGAACAATTGGGCCAGGCAAAATATAATTTTTTCTCACATAAATGGCTGTGGGAACATTCTTTTCAGGAAAAAACAAATTCTATAACAAGTTTTCAGGTAAACCCCACTAATTCTGCTTTACAAAGTTTTTACTTCTCAACAGTCTCTAGCCTTCAATAAAATCATTATTAAATGTATTGGAGTATCTTGTCTCAGATAGGATTGTCTTTCACAATGCTCTTTTCTCCAGCTTTTCTGACTGGTTCCTATAAACTTAGTCTAGAGAAAGAAGAAATATTCCAGGTATTACACAACTTAAACTGGATATAAGAAATGCAGGTTTTAAATTTAGAACTAAAAAAAGGAAAAAAAAGAAGAATAGAATAACTTTACACATGGCTCCAACATCCTGACATACAGTAATTCAGAGTGAGTCACTTGCCATCCAGCGAAGACAAAGTATGGTAATTCAACTGCCAATAAACTCTTTGGGCAGAAGTTAACCTACTTTGGATAAGATATATACACATCTATTCTTGGAGTAGGTAGACTTTTCCATTTTAGTAGCTTATTTTGAAAACTGGGAATTGAAGAGAATACTTCAGCTCTGAAATGAATCAACATAAAAGTGGAAACTTAGGAGTTTATGGTAGATATCTGAAAGTCACACTGAATCCTCGGAGTTAAAGTACACAGAACTGAGGCAGTAATATTGTAAGAGCAACCAGAAAACAGCTGTCGGACCCCAGAGACAAAGTCTTTATGAGTTTGTAAGATTTATCTGATGAGACTTTCCACTTTGGAAGAGAAGTTTAGTAGCGGCTTGTGAAAGACTGTTCTAATAGAGAAAGCTTTTGTGGAATGACATGAGCAATCACTACACCAGACGTCAGTTATGACTTGTGAGTCTGCTGGGTACGTACTAATGTGGCTTGATTAATTTCCCTCGGGGATGAAATCTGCCTAAAACTATAGACAAGATGGCACCTATGAATTTTTAGCAATTGTTTCTGCAAAAGTGTCTTCAGAGCATTAACAATTCCTCAGTTTTATATGAGATTAAGAAATAATTCAATATCTAGTCCTTCATTCTTTGAGAGGTCATATATCCCTACACCAGCTGACAAATTTACATGGTAGGCTGAAGAAGAGAGGGCTATATTTTGTTTAGCATTTTTCCTTGCCCCATTGCTGGTAATGCTGGAAAACCTCTGCCAGATGTGACCTTTCCTTTTCAGGTGGGCTGTCAGTGATCAGCAGCGTAGCCACAGGTATGACGCACACATACCTGGGCCCCGGTTTTGCCTTCAGTTAGGAGTTAGTGAGAATGCAAAAATAAATGTGAGTATAGTGCTGGACTTGAAATGTCTTTAATCATATTCTTGTTCCCTTGAGTACGGACTGATTGATTGCAGATTCCAATTTTCATTCCTGGCTATCATTAAAATTTGTGAAGGGAAGGTTGAATCATATACGGGGCTTCTTGAGCCTCTTTCTTATTCAAATCATAGCCATCTCTTGGTTAACAGCAAGAACCTGAATATATTCCTTTTTAATGGATAAATGTGCTGGAGGAATGGGTAATGTTTTTTATATTGTCACTTACTTGTGCTTGTTTATGCTCAGGGTTGTTTTCTTTAGATCATTTTATATTCAGGCAGACTCCTCAGCTACCCTCATATGTATCAATTTCCAATTAACAAGAAGAGGTGGAAACATGTAAGAATTCAGATCTCATAAAAGTTTTGAATACACCACTGTAACACCAACAATTATTACCGGGAGAGTAATTGCTCTCCTCCAAGCCAAGCCTAACTTTCTTTAATTTCAGTAACAGGTTTTGCAGCAATCTATATTGGACACCTACGCTTGAATAAGCCAAACAAAGTCACTACCAATCCCAGCAGACTTGCAAAACACTACAGAGCTCTGTGTTACTTAAAAGAAATTTTTGATTTATAAGCTTTATTTACTTCACTTCAAGGTTTTCTCAAATAGGTCGTCTTTCAGATAAGAGTTCAGCAATGTCTGGTGTTGAGGATCTAATGGTAATCTCAAGAACGCTACTTCCATTAAGGGAGGGAAGACTGAATTCTCAATTTATGGTACATCTAAATAATTAATTTGCCTCCAAGGCTCCTTAATAAACTGATCACTGGATGTAGCACAACTGGACGTAACAGCACTGTGAAAGGTCTTGAGGCTATGGACAACTTGCATGTCATTACTCTCCCTAGATGAATCACACCATTCAGATGAAGCTGTCGAATTTTTTGTCGGTAATGGGGCCAGGGTTTGACATTTACAAATGCATTTCTGATGTCTGTTTTGTATGAGATGTCTCCTCTGCGACCTCCGAATCACTTAAACCTTGTAAAAAAAAGCCTAGGAAAGAGATACTTAAGTGTTTCCAGGCCTATCACTTGACAATGTTCACAAACTGCGTGCTCTTTAAAGGTTCTCAAGGAGGAAATTACCCAGCTCTGCATTTCTTTTTATGGACAAAATACCACCGTGTTTCTTGTGCCAATCACAACATGCTAAGACTGGCTAAAAGCTGGATGAAAAGCGCAATGTGATTTTGGATCACATTGATTTTACTTTCAGTTTGTTTCTTTCATCCATTAACTTTTTACAGTCATTCTACTCACTGAATTTTAAATGTGCATGTTTACCCAATTAAGCCACAAATATATGCAGGTTTACCTGCAGGTTTACCTAATAAGGGAAGAGAAGTAATACTGTGTGATTTATTCTACTGATCACAGCCAACTATTTAGCCCCAAAAACTGCTGCTAAAATGATCTCTCTAGATGGCCCATCTATATATTATCCTTTTACATTCATTTTTCTATCAACTTCTAGTTTTCGCTGCATCAGGTTTAACACCCGCAAGACCTCATCCAACTCAACCATTGCCTACTGTTGGATCTGTTTCTCTGCTGTACTTCAGTGGCAACACATGCCCTAAGGCCATCTGTCCATTTTTCTCCCAATTTCTTATGAATCTTTGAAGGGTATGTTGAGTGCCCTTTCAGAGCTGTTCCAAAACCTGAATGAACACCTTCAACCGAGTTCAAGCTCAGCTTTAGTGTTGTGGACTTTAAAGCTCTACGTGCTTTCAAACCATTGCAAGCAGCAGGTACAGGTACGACAATCTAAAAAGAATTGGCTAATCAGTACAGAAATGCAATGTACATCCGCAAGTCCTCAGAAACTTCTTAAGTCTTGTTGGTATCTTCCCCAATGGCACAAAATGATGTTTCCTCCTATGTTTCTAATGAGGAACACAAGTATGAAGGTGTGACAAATGGCATGGGGGTAGAAGACAACTAGTAAAAGGCTTCTAGGTAACGTGGAAAGATGTATTTGCTTAAACCCACACGTACAGAAAATGTGTTGCAAGAACTCGTTTAAAACGAAACAGTTCTGAGGAGTTAAATGCATTCATAATCACCAACAGATATACTGTGCTTCAGCTACTAGCTGCCTCCCAAAGACCAGCTCTCGATGTTCCTTGCTTTAGCCAAACAGCGTGTTACAGTGCAAGACTCTTAAAATAGACTTTTACAGAACAGTTTCTTTGACGTTTAGACAAACTCAGAGACCAGTTTCTTTCTGGGCTGGACCCTGACATAAGGAATACAAGGTACAATGTAATTTTGAAGGGATGGAATTCAGTAAAACAATTTATTTCAGACCAAGGCTATGCCTCACTCCTTCTTGAAGGCTATTCCCATGCTGTATTTCAGTTGTCAAATATTTCGTCTGCTCAAAGAAAAAATAAGACAGGATTTGGTCAATAATAGGGAATGTGCTATTTTAAAAAAAATCACAGGCTATTTTATCAAAACTGCAGAAATGACAAGCAGACCAAACTAATATCCCATCTCTGGCTAAAGAATGGGAAGTTCTAGCCTGAATGGTTGGTATTGCTGAGAATGGTGGTCAAGTGAGAACAGGAGGCTCAGGATGGGAAATGCCACACAGCTCTCTGTAATCACAAGAACCTGTCATTAGCTCTGATGACAAGGGGGCTGGAGAACGTGAAGCAAGAACTACAGAGGTGCCCCTGGGGACCGACAGTCGCAGAGCAGTTCCCCTGTTGCATCCCCTGTTCCCACTACGTACCACAAGTAGCTGGGTGAACGTGGGGCGCTCCTATTTGGAAGCTATTATCCTAGTCCACCTGTGCACACGTGATATGCACCAGTGAATCCTCATCCTTTTTAAACTCTCTACTTGCCCCACATTGGCATCCCAAAAGCAGCTGTATGAGGGGAGACTGAAGGCATCAGTAAGACTCATCATTGTCTTCTTCTCTCCAGTCCACATGTCCCCGGTTTGTTACAGAAAGAGCATTGGCCACTGGTTCTCTGTGGAATTAGTATGTTCTAAAAAAGCCTCTGTGAGCATTAGGTGGTAAAATAATACACTTAATTGAAATTTGCAGTGCATTTTACTGAGATTTTTTTTCAGAAGTCAAAATACAATGAAGACCCTGCTGTGGGCATTAGTGGATAACACCAAGAAAACTCGAGTCAATACAATTCTCAATTTTCTCTAGGATCTCCAAGCTTGAAGAGCCAGATCTTCAAGGCCTTGGATCTTGCTAAGGCTCATAAAATAAGCGAGCAGATTTTCACAAAGAAAGCAAAAGAGCAGAGAGGTGGAAAGTTGGGTGGGAGCAGCAGGATAATGAGAATCCTTGACTATGTGATCTTTTGGCTAGAAAAATTTCATTTCAGTCTCTTGAAATCCCCTCGTGCTCTAGGAGAATGGTTAAAAGTTCCTGGAAAAAAAAGAAGGAAGAGGGAAATATTTTTGCTGGTTAGGAATATGTATTTTGCTATAACATAACTATATTTTTCATACTATTCAAATACCATGGGAAAATACCATGCTAGACACGAATTCTATCATGCGGCATTGGAATATTGCTAATTTAAGATATTTTACTATGAGATGATATATTACGCTAGACATCTGTCAGTCATTCCAAACAAAATTAAATGATAACCTGTGTTAAAAAAAAAATGTTATGATGGGCTTAGCAACACCCAAAAGTATAATGGGAAAGTTTTAACAGGGAACGCAAGGAGGGTAGAGGCATCTAGTAGAGTTTCAGAACCAATCTTTCTTGAATTTGACAGAGATTTATTTGACACTTTATTTAGAGGTTGTAATTATCAGGATAAAGACTGTACCTTCCTTAAGTTCCAAGTGCCCCTCGGGCTCGAGGTAAAGATGTTACTGTGGGGTCTCTCCACCCTTCTGCTGTTATATTTGGCTTACATTTAGTATACAAGTTGTTAGCTCAGACAGATTTTAAAAGATGTGCAAGAAGTAATATAAATATGCTTTGCTCTTAATTGAAAATGCAAAAGACAGTAAAACGTTTAGAGCTCTAAAAATGTAAAAGCTGGAACAAAAATAAATCCATTCATGTCATATAACATAAAAATGATCTCAAACCTGATGTGTAAGTTTAAGTATTTGTCAGGATGCCAAGTACAGCAGAAGGACACACAGAGTGAACTACACGTAATAGCTCGACAGATGCACACCTGGAGGAAAAGTGGGGTCACGTGCGTGTCTCGCCCATACCTCTCAAGCTCGAACTCTCCAGTCAAGGAAAGAATAGCAATCAAATCCTCTTTGTTGCTTTTTAATAGGAATGTGAGTAATGAGAAAGGATGAAAATCCCAGGAAACTCCCACTGGAAGATACGGAAACTAAAGCACAGGTGATCGTATGTCAGTGGGACCCACTACCTCACAGCAGTGAAATGGAGCAGCGACCGGTGCTGCGCGTCCACCACCATCTAACAACTTCTCTCACTGTCTGGACACGGCAATCTGCAGTGCTGGTCTCCAGAGATACCTGCAAGACTGCCACGGTGGTTAAGGAGAAGCAGGCATTAACCCTCCTCCCCCCTGCCCTCCTCCCAAACCAGTCGCAAGTTACCTGGCTTGAAGTCATTTTCACAGCTCTATAGCTCCCAGCATAAAGGATGGCATCAGATACCCGTGTACTCCCCCTCCCCCTATGCCAAGGGGAATTGGCAAGTCTTTTTCATTAAAAATTTCCACGTAACATCAGAGATTGTGACATAGCCTAACGCATCAGAAGCTGGGCTGGCACGCTACTTTCCTTCACCTTGCTCAGAAGAATTTCCTGTGTTTACTTGGACCCAGTATGTGGCCCATCCTTCCTGAAACACTGGGTGTCATGAGATCCGCCTCACCCAGCTCCCATCCTTCTCAAAGCTCAAACAAAGAGCCAGTGTTCACTGAAGCACATCATTTTATAGTTCACAGTAAGCATGCAAGTTGGTTTTCAGCCACTCCACCCAAATGACGTACAGGGGTTTCCAGGTGTGCAGCATTTTTAGTGTTTGGTTGTTTTGGTTTTTTGTGGG
>VYXH01012757.1:164726-179482 GCA_013397275.1 Burhinus bistriatus
AAAAAAAAAAAAAAAAAGTACGACACGAGAAAGGCTCCCTGCAAGACAATGTATAAAAATCAGTGGGACAAAAAATTGAAGAGAAACATGCTCTGAAAGAGTAGTGATATTTTTGAAATTATGTCTCTTGCCCTTTTTACAAACATGCATCTCTGTGTTTTGGATTTAACCATTTAGCTAGTAGGTTTTTCAAGTGGTGAGCAAATGGGAGATGAAAATTATATATTAATTTGGTGATGAGAAAGTGATTATGTTTTCAAGGCTGAGAAGCAAACCTTGCAGGGAAAATTGAAAGCTTGTTTGGATAGTGAAATTAAATGCCGTATTTGTACAATGCTCTATATTCGGTGGGAAGAGCAAAGATACGGTCTCAGAATGTTTGAGGCTAGATATCATACAAGCTAAAGATCTCTGTTTCTGTTTTCTTCCTCTGAGATTCTGTTGCCCCTTATGAGACTAATATTTGAGAGACATAAAATACTTTAGCCTCGTGATGTTCCTGTGAGGTCTGTTTGTACCACACCCCTCATTTTGCCGGAGGAGGACTGTGTGCCCAGATACTTGACTGTCAATCAGAAAGTCTATGATAAGGCATTATACTTTAATTTCTTATGTTCTAACTTACGTCCTAGTTCGTTACCTAGCTGTGGGGTTATCCCATCCTGAAACAGGCAAGTGAAACTTTATATGAAGCAAGGCTGCACAAAATTAAACCCCGCTGATAAAACTAGTCCTTATTAAGGCAAGCATTATCAGTATGTTTGCAAGTAGTGTTGATGGCAATAACACTTAACAATAACACCTCCACCTGGCAATAACACCAATAACACCTACAATGATTTTGAGGGAAATGGTTGGTGAAAAGGATCAAACCAGTAGTTTTCCTGTGAAAATCTCTGAAAAGGAGGAGAGAGGAGATTTGTTGAGAAGAGTGAAGTAGAATATATTAAACTTGAAAGAGGAATATAAATCACAGGAAATTAGAATTAAAATAAGAATTGACCAGAAGAGGGGGAGCTGCGCGCTAAGGCCAGCTGAGATGTCTGCCCCTATAGAGATTAATATCTCACTATGTGTGAAGACTCTGATCTGGAAATGAGATTAAAACAAGAATTGACCAGAACTGGGAGATGAACCATTGCACCTTCACAGAGGTGTCCACCCCCATGGAGATTAATATCACACAGAATAACGAAAAACTGATTTGGAAAAAAGATAAACATGCATTCTCCATACCAAGGGGATGATCTTGTAGCACTTGCATAGTAAATAGCCTTGACTTTCTCTCAGAGACTAATGCTCTGTTGTCGAATAGGTTCTTCCAAGGCTATTTGAACATTTTACTTTAGCAGACTTAGCAACAAAACTACTATTGAACGTTTTATTAATGTTGCAAAGCAAATCATGGCAAGTTCACTCTTCTCATATTTAATCCTCTTTCTTACACAGAGTAGTAATAAGCAGATCAGGTTTCTGCTTAAGCAATGGAGGATTGATGTCATTATTGACATATCAAACAGTTCTTTCTACCTCTGTCATTTCAACAACTCCTGAAAGCATAGAGTTTCAGAAGCTAGATCTCCCTTGGGGGAGGGAAGTGCAAACTTTCCATAGTCTATGTTTATGTGTTAGAAAACTGTGTAATATATTTTTGCATTTAACACTTAATGTTAAAACACAACCTTTTTTTTTTTTTTTTTGAGAAAAAAGGTAGGTGTGTGCTTATGCTTAGTTTTCCTTAAACTTTATTCTAATTTATTAGGATGAATGTATTCCTTTGTCGCTTTTCCTTAAGTGCTTGCAGAAATTGACTTTGAGCCAGCTCTTATGCAAAATATTAGATTTATGGTTCATATTATGGATGAATCAGGTTAGAAATACAGATCAATTGAAAGACACTTTTTTAAAATTAAAAACTGTAAAGATTAGTTGCCCCTTTTTTCCTCAAGTTCTCCTAGTGCATGTTTTCACTGAAGAATTCAGGGAAGTATTCGTAGATAATTCGGTTGCATACTAGGGAAATCTGAAGATGGGGGAAAAATTTTCAAATCCCTCCCTACTCCCTAGTTTTTAACTGCAAAACTTTCAGGTGTATAGCTTTGCTTTTGCTAGAAGTCATTCGGACGTCAGCTCTCAAAGGTATGCATTTTAGTAGGCACTCAGAAGAGCATAATTGTAATTCATGTTATAGTAACAATACCGACTCTACCACTTATGGCTGTCTTTTCATTTTCAATGCCAATTTTTTAATGGAGGATGATCAGTTTTCCTAACTATTTCTGATAGGAACTGTCTGTTGTTGAAATGGCACAATTTACAAAGTGAGTTGTGGTGTCTCTTTATTCTACTATTGTAGTCACGACACGTGGTATGTTACTGCAAGCCAGAATAGTTTGGGGTTGATCATTTAATTTTGAATGGAGTCATGAAGGGTATCTGAACCAAGAACACCAGTGTATGGGCCATCCTCAACAGGAGCAATACCCACGTCTGGGTGCAGGCTGGATAGTAGCTGGGTGGCAGCCCTATCAAAAAGAGATCTGGGATTGATACTTGGCTGAGTATGAGCCAGTTTTTGGGCTGTGTTGTTGTTGTGGTGTGGGTTTTGTGTTTTGTTTGTTTGTTTTGTTTTGTTTTTCTTGTTTTTGTTGTGAACAAAGCATACTGGGATGCACTGGGAGGAGTGTAGCCAGCAGACTGGGGGAAGCTGTTGTCCCCCTCTCTTTAGTGCTGGTGAGGTATGTCTGGGGTATTTTGTTGGGTATTGGGGCTCTTGCGCCCTTCCCGGGTTTAGAAGGATGTGGGGAAACTGGAGTGTGTTGAGAAGCTGATGAGGTTGAGAAACTGAGATGGTTAGGGCCTGGATGGTGTGACCTAAGGGACTCCTGAAGGGACTTGGACTTGTTTGGTCTTAAGATGAAGAGTAAGGCATTAATCTGAACAGGAGCTTCCAAAAACCTGAAGGGCAGTTATGAAGATGACAGAGAGGATCTCTTTTTGATAGCAGCAAACAATACAGCAAGGGGTAGTTGCCACAAATTGTAGCTCAGGAGGCTCAGATTGGGTGCTATGAAACATTGCTTGTGTGGAGGAGGGTGGTGGAGCAGAACAGACTGCCCCAGGGAATCACTATCCACGAAGGCTTCCAAGTCTCAGCTAGACAGAACCATGGCTGACATTGCAGTGTTGTTTGAAGGGGGTATTTGTCCTAGATGGCCTCCAGAGGTGCCTTACAAGCAACACTTCTTCGATTCTAGTAGAACTGTAGTCTGCAATTTCATGGGGTGTGGGAACAGGTTGATGCAGGTTGAAAACATTCCAGCCTGGCAGAATGGCTGGTTGGTCTCTGCTCCAGAAAGAGTTTTTCATAGCCTTTGCTCCTTCTTTGAACAGTGTGGGGTTTTGGTCTGTTTGGTTTTTTGCCCTTTTTTCTTTTTGGTTTGGTGTTTTTGTTTTGTTTTTTGAAGTGATGCATTCCCAGCTAGCCCAGTACCAAAGAACTTCTAAAAGTTTTTGTTCCAGATGAAGAATGGGTTCGCAGAAATACCTGCACTTCTTTCCTTTTTTTTTACTTTTTTTCCCCCCCCGCTTCTCTAAAGCTGTGAATTGAGCAAGGTTTATGGTTCTTAATGCAGACTCAATCACAAACTTAAGTTACACTGCAAGTCAAGCATGAAGACAGCTAGGCTTTGGAGTTGAACTGCTTGCTTCTGGTCTTTAATAAGTATAGCTCTACTAGGAAGAGGATGTCTGCAAGTTCTTCTATATGATTTCCACCATTCCACAAAAAAAGATGTCTTACAGTTGTATTCAACAACATCTGTTGAGGTGAAACTCCTCACGCCTGTTTAACCCTTGGCTTTTTAAGGAGGTGGCCAAGTGAGAAGCTGCCCTTCCAACAGGGAGGACACCTTATGTGAAGTTTTCTGCCTGGCACAGCAGTGTCTGTAGATACATTGTTCCATGTTGTCAGGCCCAACTTCCCTATTTCAGATGGCCTTTTTTCAAAGCATGGGTGAAGGTCACTTGTCCATCTGTGACAATAAGGTCACATTCAAATTAAAAATCAATTTAAGACAGTTTAGTTAAATCACGTTAAACTTCTGTGTGGGTTGCTTTCATTCAGTATTAAAATGACATATTAAAATTCAGTTTAGGATAATTCACCTTAGGAATGGATTAGGGTAAATTGGATTAAAGCAGACTAATTCTGGAAAAAGAGGCTACACAAGTCTTTCAGAGTGAAATAAATGACTTTAAAGTTAATTCAGACTAATTTTCATTGTTCCAATATGTCATCCTAGGGCACATATACAATTTTAATTTTGGCAAAACAGTGTTTATGATCCAACCCTTCCTTGCTCTGCTGGACAAAAACCTCAAGTCACTTTTTTTAATGTTGAGCCCCTGTTTTATCCTTCTCTGTCTGGAAACCTCCAAAGGCACTGTTGAGCCTTCTTCCTCTGTGTATCAGGGAGATACATTTTTAGTGTTCTCCAACTAGGTTACATTAGAAGAAGAATGAACTCAGCTGATATATTTTGCTTATTCATATTGAGATGCATAGACTGGGTGCTTGCAGGAGGAGGCTGCTTTTCAGGATATCAACTAGGAATTGTGTGTGAAGGGGTGTCCCCAACAAAACAACAGTCTCTTAACTAAAGGTATGGCACATTATGTGTTTGTGCAATGCTTTCATTGAGGAGACTTGATTGGCTTTCCCCTCCAAAATAATTTGGATAACTAAGGTCCCTGAGGCCTCTGGTGATCTCTTTTGGGGCAATTTAAGGAGTTGTTATCCTCGACTGTCTGCTCCAGTAACCCCCAACAGAGCTTGAAACCCAAATGCAAGATCAAGGAGAGGGAAGCGTGCCTGCTCCTTTGTGGCCGCAGTTGACAGCCCGGCTTCTGCTGAGGGGGTGATGGTTACAGATGATGTGCTGGGCTGTGACCTCCCTGGCTCCCATGCTCAGTTTCTGTGGGCAATTGCTCAGCGAAGGGGGGAATTAACTCCTTCAGCTGCTTTAACCAAATCCAGCGGGAGTTGGAGCAGCGAGCGCTCTGTGTTGGCAGATTTTGAAAGGGATTAGTTTAATTCTCCTTGAAGCTGTGTGCTCTGAAGTTGTTATAGGCAACCTTCTCATGGTTAAAAAACAAGAGACAAGCTGCTGCTTACCAAGGAAAACATGCCCACTCTCCCAAACCCTCAAAACCAAACAACCCACAGAATAGCACCTTTGTGTGTGATGGCTTTATTCACATTGTCAAAACTTTTTGAGCTAATATATATTCAGAATATTTGGTATTTGGGAAAAGTAGTTTACCTGTTTCTATTGGTTTTAATTTATGATAAATTGAGTGACTTTTTTTTTTTTTAATAAGTTAGAATTTGAAACAGAAGTCGTTTCTGTTCCAGAAGTGTAGGGTTGCTCTCTTTTTAAAGGAAGCCCCTTTCATTGTGTTAACTTTAACCATGCATTGAGTATGTCTAATTATTTCACGCTACGCTTTTTTTTTTTGGTGGTAGCATTCAACTTTTAACTGTTCTATGATCCTAAAATTCTATCCTTGTACCAAAACTGTGAACTGTTCCTAGAGCAACCAAGGCTTCAGTCTTTGTTTTGTACAAGGTCAGTACAAAATTTTGTAGCATATAGACAATTTAGTGTTGATTCAGTGTAAAGTTTTAATATCCAAGTAGGTAATTTTGACTGGTTATTGTATTGCTTGGTGCTTAAGTAAAAGATTAGAAGAGCAGATCAAGTTCTCTTTTGCTTAGCTGGCATAGAATTCTTCACCAATTTCTATGTACAAGATTCCTTCTGCCGCAGGATGCTCACTACACACAAAGATCACTCTTAATGTCGTTAAGACTGCAATTAATATTGTATTTACCATATTTGAAGGAATAGTCGCTCTTTTAAAATGCATTCAGTTCAGGGTTACATAATGCTAATCTTTGAGACTGCTGTCACTGTACAGTTTTGCTCCCACTTTTGCATCCCCTGTATATATTGTCTGTTGTCTTGCTTGGTCACTCACTGTTCTTTATTTGCATGCTGCATTTTCAGTCTGATGAGGAATTTGATGCACACACTGGAAAACAGCACAGGACTAGCAACCTGTTGTCATAAAAAATATACTCTGAAGGCAAATATGCAGATAATCACAAAATTCTTGCTTTAAAGTTCTTCCTTTAGAAAGATTAGGAGCTTTAGCTGTTTTTAATGTGGAAAAAACCCCTCCTTCCCCGTAATTGCTGGTTACGTCTCCCAGTGAAGTGGTAGTAGTTGACCCAGATATGTTTTAGCTTTTTTTTTTTGTATAGTACATCACTCCTGATGACTCACTGCCATTAAAAAATCCAGGAATAGTGATAATTGAAATGCTTTTTAAATAGGAAAACCACAATATTAATGAAAATGAAGAACGCATGAGAAGCCAACAAACAATGGAAGCGCCAAAGCAAGAAGATTGTGTTTAGTAAGGTGGCTGACTCCCCCCCCCCCCCCCCCCGTATGGTTTGAAAAGAAGTATGAAATTAGGCAGGGGTCAAATTCTGATCAGATACATGACGTAGTACTTTTAAGAGAGATTTTTTTGAAAAAAATAAAAATAAGTTAAGACAGTATATGTTGGCCTAGACCTTTGAATCCCATTTTTAAATACTGGCAGTGTTACATCTTGTTGAACATACTTGAAACTTTTGCAGTTCCCTGGAATTTCTGGGAAAATGCGTCAACTGTAAAGGGTACTTCTTTCTTATTCTTTTCAATCTGTGTTTAGAAAAGTCAAGCAATCCAATTCAGAGAATGCTTCAGGACTACCCAAAGCAATTAGCATAAACTTTGTGTTTTCCAGTTAAAACTTCTCATTCCCAAGAAAATCTATCCCATTTTTGGCTTACTATTTTGAATGAAACAAAAATTCTCAAGACTGCATTTGTAAAATAATTTCAAATATACTGTGTAGGCTTCCAGCTCACTAGCTGAAACTGGTTTGTTTAGAAGGATGTCAAAACCAATTAAATTTAAATTCTGTGTGGTTTCATGTATTGCAGAATGTTCTGTGTAGGATCTAGAGCTTTCCTTGGATTCTGTAGTGGTAATATGTGCTGCTTGAATGAGTTGATTAACACTGCTGGCAGTTCAAGTAGAGAGAAAAACCTGAGGAGAAATTATGTTCAAGTGGGTAGCCAGTTGCAATATGATACCAGTCTTTAAATTCCTAGAGCCAGATTAGTATGATCTGCTTTATTCTTACAAATACAGGCCTTGGGGCTTTCTTCATTGTCAAGTAAGTACGTTGAAGTCACAGTTCACTGCGAAGCCATATGCGTTATGGATATTACATACTTCTAGCTTGAACAAGGAGGCAAAAAAAAATAGAAGTGTGAATATTTTTGTTTTCAGGCTAGGATGATGCAAGCTTACAATGTAGAGAGAGGCAATTTTATAGAGCATTTGGCACTGTTAGATGAAAAACTCAAAAAATCTGCTTACGTTCAGGGAGGCTGGTACTTTATTTCCCTTTGTGTTTCTAGGAACAGCTTAATTAAACAAGAAATCTTTCAAGCATTGCTTAAGCAATGCTGCAAGATTGTTATACCTGTTTTCACTGAAGCTATACCTGCCTCTTTCTGTGGCAAATTTGTGAATTAAACATGACTCACTCTCCTCTTTACATGAGACAAGGACCATTTAAAAATCTGTCAGTAAAGTATGTATCCCTATATATTTTTTTTCTTATTTTCTGTGTATTTGATTATTATTATCCGCTATTTTGTTTTCTAATTCTTGAGCACTCATTCCTATTGCTTTTGCTAATGCAAACGGAAGGGAAACCAGGAGTAAACTGAAAGGGTTACTTTTCATGCTGGCAAGTTGAAATTGTTTTATTCGGGGGCTATGTTTCTAGGTTTTTCTGGGATAATCAACTGCAAGTTGGACTCAATCATGTGCTTATAGATTTGCCTGGCCTAATATGTAATTTGGAGCCAGGAAAACTTCAGCTTTTTTGGGACTGGCTGGAAGGTTGCTTCCAGCCCTGCTGAAGTTTTCCAGCACCTGGAGGCAGGTGTTGGAGTTCCTCTGAAACAGAAAGCCCAGCAGGTATGGGGCTGTCCTGGGACTGGGGATTTGTGCTTTTGCGTCTCCTTCAGTATTTCTGTGACCTTACTGTTCAACCTGCTCTGAGGATGGTAACCAACTTCCCTATGAAGACTCTGGGAAAAAAAGTGGGAAGAGACTGGCTGAAGCTTCTGACTTGTGAGCTGTGGAAGAAAGTATTACTCATGGTAGCTTTAGGCTGTCATGGGATAGAGTTTGGGCTGAACTTTATGTATAGGTTTAGTGCTCTGGAAAGTAGGTGGTTATGGTAATGGTGTCTCCAAGCCTACTTCATTTCTATGAATGGAATGTGGAAGTAAGGGTACTGGTATTTTTTATTTCCTCACACTTAAGTAGATTTTGACTGTTGTCTAAATAACTTAAAAATGTTAATAACACATTTAGGTTAAGATGGCAAGCTTTTTTCTTTTCCTGGTTTTCAGTGAGGTAAGGTTAGGAGTCAGTTCCTTGCCAGCTGACCTGAATTGACGCTTCCCTGGTGCCTCTCTTCTTTCCTTGGCATGAACCGGCCTGTTCCTGGTTTGCCAGTCCAGCCTGATAATCCAGCAGGAAACTATTCCCCGAGGTGCCACGCAGGTGGAAGGGAGAGCCAGGAGTGGAGCTATGCTGCAGGGAGGCAGCAGGGCCAGCAGTACTCCTAGGAGTGCGGGGTCGAGCTTGGGATCCCTGGCTTTGCAGGATCCCTGGCTTTGTGGCTCAAGTGAGCACTAATAAGGCACAAAGGGTGGAAGCCAAAGTCGGTGTGGCCACTGTGTGAGGGTAATGAATGTCAAATTGTGCCCTTAGGGTTTCCCTTTATCTGCCTTTCCGTTTACTGACAAACCCTTTCAATTTTTTCCCCATCAAACATGGCTATGTAGCTTTTTAGGGCTTCAGAGTTAAGGCTGTGTGTATTGCTTTAGCTTGGGTTGACCGCCTGCTGTTGGTTAGCAAGGGTGAAGTGCCCACTCCTTGTCCCCGGGCTTCCCACAGTTACAGCTGCAGCTAAAAGGTTGGAAATCCTCCAGAAACCTTCCTCGGCTTCTGGGGAAAGGGTGCCATTTATTTCATCCTGAAACTCTGCGTAATGCTCATTGCCATCAGATGCACTCCAATAAACTGTGTGCTCCCATACTGAGCCGTATGCTGGCTTGACCAGCTCGCACGCCAGTACCCTCTGTAAGCCTTCACTATGAAAACATCCCCTAGCTCCTGTGTTATGTCTCCTGTGGCCTCTTTGACACTTTATTAATACCCGTTTTCAACTGCTCAAACAGGCTATAATGTTACCTTAAAGGGGTTTGCATGTTTTGCGTGCTTGTAGTTGTGATGTTATTTTTCTCCTGTGATTTAAAGTGGTAGAAGGTCAGAATTGGTAATCAAATCTATGTCCCTTTCTGGACTCAACCTAAAACGTATGCTTCCCCTGTTATAAATTATTCAGCAGTCAGGCTGTTTGTAACTTTCCTTGGATAGTGTGTGGAAACCTTTCTATAGACATGAACACACTATAGTTAGTATGCCAGCATGTTGGATGCATTTTTCCTATTGCAATTTTTTTTTTTTTTTTCTTCCCCTAAGTAATCCTCCTTTAGTGTTAGGCAAATAGGGAGGCAATCTAGTACTGATGTTACTAATTTCATGCTGGAAGACTTGAAAAGGGCAGGCTAATGAAATAGTTGAAGTGAAACAATTTCATTTTTTTACTCAAGGTAACTTTGAGATCCCTCTGGATGGCATTAGTCCCATCTGAAGGCTTCTACAGTGATTTCTGTACAGGAATTTGAAACCAGAGAATATTTTTGTAAAAGCTGATCTGTAGTTTGCCATTGTAGGTTAGTACCTTCTTTTTCATAAAAGACTGAAAATGCTACCTATTCTAGATAAATCATCCTAATTATATCCTTCCACTGTAATTACATGTGTAGTATTATTATGTGGCATTAAAAATGCAAATGATCAACATTTATTGTCTGCAGATTTGTTCTTTTTATTGCGGTTTCAAGGCTCTGTTTTCTGAATTGTTGGTCCTGACAATATTGTGTGGAGGTATAGTCTGTCTCTTCTAATCACAACTGTAATTTTATGGGTTCTGTGTACCATTTGACGCAGACACAAACCAGGTTGTAACTATAACACTTTGGACAATCTGTATTTTCCTTGGAGTGATAAAGGAGGGATAGCGTTATATGACTAAAACCCCAGAGCTTATTAACTGCACAGTACAAAAAGTATGACCATCTCTAACTGTAGGATTTTTATCTGTGACATTCTATTTTTTGGGAGGGATTTGAAATGAACAAGTGATACTACTTAAAGTAATCTTGATAGTCATATTAACCAGAATAGGTGGTTAGAGAATGCTGTATTCAGCCTCTTTGTGTTACCAGCAGCAGTGTTACCATCAACATGCTACCACATTTGCATTTACTAGAGCTGCAGGGGTTTTTGTTGTTGTTTATTTTTTTTTTTTTAAAGTAAGACAGCTGTTTGCCAGTGGCCGCTGTGGCCTTTAAAGTTTACTTTGTAGAAAATTAGTCAGAAAATAACTTGCGTCATACTCAGTACTGAACTTGGGGATGTAAATACACAAGTATCTGATTTTGACAAGCTGCTCCTAGAAAGCGTTATTTTTTGTCTCTTCCCCCCCCCGCCCCCCCTCCCCCCCCGACTTAACACCTAAATTTTAGCATTGCATGTTCTTATGCCTAAGCTCAGATTCAGATTTTGCTCTTCAAGGGCATTTAGAAAAGAATCCTTGTATAGAAACGTCACAGTGATCACATTGCAAACAGGGAAATGGAGTTGAAGATACAGATTTGAAACTCTGAACTTTTTTGTTTTAAGTAGTGTTGGCTATATCTAGGACAAACAGTAGAAAGACTTCATATTATCATTCTGTATTGTGCAGGCAAACTAAAATCTGTAGTGTTGACTTATTCTCATGGTTGAGTCATTCATCTCCAACTTGCAGTTGTGGAAAATAAAGGGGTTCTCTGGGAAGAGATATACGTAGGTTAGAGAGGTTGCTTCGCTTGGATTTTGGCCGCCTTGATAGGAGGGATGGGGAGCACTGTGACGTGCTCGAGGGGTGTTAATTGCATTTGTGACAGTCTGTTCCACACTGGCAATAGTATATTCATGTGATGTTAAATATGGTTTTGCCCATAATTCTCTAAAGGCACAACACTTGGTTGCTGTTTAGTCCTTATAATACGCACTGAAGACTAACTCGAGTTAGTTAATTCAGTGTTAATTGGAACATTAACTGTTCTACCAGTCAGACTCCGAAGAAAATGGGTTCTCTGATCTTCGGCAATGGTTGCAAACGGCTGTGAAGATGGTGAGGTCAGTGTCTGGGTAGAGAGAGCAGCAGGCATTTTAAATATGAAGTTCTTAACTAGTAATTTGATACAAAATTAGTTCTAGAGGTAAAATTTTAGACTGTCCTCATCTTGAATCTTGTTGAAAGGTCAAAGTTGGTACTAGATCTTGTAAGAGTAAAGTTTTACAATATTGTCCGCTACTACTAAGTAAGGTATTACTTTAATGATTCTGGGATATCTCAGAAGAGATGGCTGCATTTTCTCAGCCTTCCTGTTTAATTAATTTTTGTTGGTCATTAAATCTATGTAGATCCATTTGTTCAAGTCGTGGAAGGAGGATGAGACCAGTAGGATTTACTTAAATTATTTATAATATTCCCATGACCATCAATATAATAGCCGGATGCTTTATGAAAGCTATGAAATTTGATGTTATAACCTCCTGTTTTTAAATAAGGTTTGTGGGATTTAATACCTTCTCTCAGAGAATATCTGCAAACGAGTAGCAGAATGCATGTTAGAAAAAAAGAAATAAAGTTGATCACACTTTACATTACACAAATGCATTTTGTAATCTCACATGTTACAAATGCAAAGTTTCTGTGTTGGAGGTAATAGAAAACATGAAATAGCAGGTGCTTACAAGCTGTGGTTACAAACAAACTTTGGAATTTAGAGGAATGGCAATGTATCTATTTTGAAAAGTAATCACTTTAAAATACCTAATTCTGATTATTGGGCTGGTACTGTGCTTCATTGCAGGCAGAGTCATTTGCTCATTTGGGTCTGCAGTGGGAAAACCTCTAAGACCAGTGAATAAGTAGTCTTCCTTTTCACTGACCGCTACGGTTTATTTGTGGAAGAAACCCTTTGAGAATATGCTCTTTATGTTTCTCTTGATTTTTGTATCTTTTGACTCATCCATTTGACTTCTTCTGTTCTTTCAGACAGTGGAGCAAAGTTTTCAAGTTACCAAGTTTCATAACTTCTGAGTACAAAGTCTGAGGACTTCCGCTATGAGCAGTGGCGACGGCAAAGAGCAAACCTAAGCTATATTACTACTAATTTTTGGCACAGATTAAAGCTTGTAACTTGTTTAAACTTTTGAATGTTTCTAAAAAAGCAATTTGTGAGGGAATTTGTATGCATGCTATTTGTTGTTTCTATAGAGCTGTAAATGTGAATGGCTCTTTCCTACACAAAAAATGTGTCTAATTTCCCTTCTTTAAAAGGCTTATGATGTAAGACACAAGGCAAGCTGTGGAGCAGCAGCTTAAATCAAGGAGGTAAAAGAGTGTGAGCGGGAGAAAAGGTATAATCTGCATCTGAGTTGAGATGAAATTCCTGATTTTATTTTCAGATTTAAAAGTTGTTTTTTTTTTAATTCACAGTTTAGTAGAAAACCTCTACCTGCCCGTTTTAAGTAGCAATTTTTCTGGTAAACAGGAAAGCTGGACATACAGCAGGTTATGAGCCCATAATTTATGATCCAATGTGCAAGCACATATGAATGGAATAACATAAATTAGTAGAGGAGGCGAAAGTGCCATTTTTCATAGAGGTTCAATCTACAGGGAAGCATTAACTTTGTAAACATTTTAGCGAAGGTCGATGTTAGCCAAGCAGTGATTTATAAGGAATGGCATAATTTTTTTGGTCAACACCCAAAGTAAGGTTTAACTTCCATCCGTATTCGCTTATTACTTGCTGGTGTTTCTTCCACTCCCTCCTGGTCCCTTCCCCCCCCCCACCCGCCAAGCATTCCAAAGATAGCCCAGATTTTACTCTTGGGTAAAATCAACTTGAAGGCTTTGGAGCGCTTGCTGTAAGGAAGAGATTAGATTTGTTTGGACAGGAATGTAGAGTTGAGTTGCTCATAGTGTGGTGTCACGCAAGTGCATGTAAATTGTTCTAACAAACAAAGTTGGTCACATTTTATTTTACATGTGATGTTGTTATAAGATCTGTTTCTATAAGCAGCCTATGTTGGAGGTGGTAGAAAACATCAGACAATTTCAGATGCTTGTAAGCCATATTTATAAATGCCAAAAGTTGGGTGTTGGGGTTTTTTTTTTTGTGAGAGTAGCAGTTAATTTTTTTTTTTTTTAGGAAAAAAGCTTTTCTGTGTAATTATACGTGCACTAATTATAAATGCAACATTAACTTGAAATGCAACCACAAAATAAATGTTTTGCCAGATGTTTAAATAGTGTGATTTCACAGGTCTTGCACATGTGAATTCTATCTTCTTTCTGTTGATGTAAAATCTGGGATGGTAATCTTAAGTATGATTAGGACCAACCACAAGAAATGTATCGGAAAAATTATGTTCTTGATTTTTGTACATAGTGCATACAATTTCATGGGTTAATTTTTTTACTCTGATGTTTCGTTGCTCTTGGAATTTCAAGCTTCATACATGCGGTAATTTGCTGTCTGGCTTATTTGCAGAAGCACATCCCTTTTGTCAGTAATTGGTGACCAAGTGCGAGGAAGTACAAAGTGATTAAAAAGCATTGGAGAAGAAGCCTTAAGAAGAGACATGAGGTGAACGCTTTGGTTCCTCCCCACCTTGCACAAAAGCACCTTTTTCTTCTCTAGCCATTTGAGTGAGGGCCTGAAGGGATTTCTAGCGTTTCCAGGTTGTCTTTTTCCAACTAGCTGGGACTTACCTGAATGGTGGATGGGGGAGATGTTGCCCGCTACAGCGAGGTTTAAACTTTCTGCTAGATGAGCTCGTGTAGCCATGAAGTTGATCAAAAGCTGTAGAGGTTGTCACTGCATGATTATCTCCTCCTCGTCGCGCAACCTATGAAGGCCCTGTCTGGGGGCCATTTTAAAGCCCTCAGGAAGGTGGGTGGCAAGAAGAGTTGGCAGATGTGGGTAATGTCCAGGCGAGCGCTCCCTCCTCAGCTCAGGCTCTTAAGCCTGCCGTGGAGCAGGAATTTTGTAGGTACTGGGTAGTTTCTTTTTTGACACAGATGAAGCTGCTTTATTATTTCCCATTTCAATAAAAACCAGTGGAGTCCGGGGGAGACTCTTGTGGTCTTGTGGTCTGTCGGGGACCGGTTGGCCTGAGCTCGTCAGACTTTAAATCTGTGTATCCTCAGCACAATAGCTTCTTCTCCTGCCTCGATCAAGCCTTCTCCACGCCGCCCCCCCCCTCCCCCTTTGTGAGGGAAGCAAAAGAAGCTTTAAAAATAATAAGGTTCCAGCTTCCTCAAATATTGGTGGTTTTGTGCGGTGTTAGGGGGTTGGTTTGTTTGCCTGTTTTTGTTTTCCCTGCTGTTAAGTTTCTTTCAAGACCACCGCCAACGTCCCC
>VYXH01012757.1:186774-210852 GCA_013397275.1 Burhinus bistriatus
TTTTTTTTTTTTCCCCTGCATGGTTATATTCCCCCCTCACTCACTCCACCCCCAAACTGATCTCCTAGCCATAATGTTAATATGTAAAATTAATCATTGTATACAGATTTGCAGAAAGGATTCTGCCCATGATGAAGCAGCGGACATTTTTCACCAGGGGAAGACACCTGGAAAGAAACACACTTTCAGATTCAAGTGCAAGTTTTGTATTCAGGTCAGCTTCAAACTGGGTTGAGGTCTTTCATCACCCACTCTGAATTTTATTTAATTATGTTAATCAAGGAGTAGCTGAAGAATAACTAACTATTAAGCTATCCTAATGGCTATTCTATTAATAGCTAAGGGCTAACGTAGCACATTAGCTCACTGATGTATTTTTTCTTTTTTTCTCACCAAATTGTGTCTCTTCCCTTGCTTCTCTTGCACTGTATATGGCTAGTCCCATTGACTGTTTGAAGACACTAACAGAGAGTAAAGCTTTTCCTGCCAGTTATTCATAGCACTGGTGGAGTGATATATTTGTTTTATACAGTGTGCTTCTAGCTATGTTTAACTTTCCTCTATTTTTAGAGATAGCGCTTAGAACATTTTAAATAAGCTAGAACCAGATTTCTTCCTTCAACATTGTATAACTCAACCCTTTAAAATTAGCAGAACATTTTCCAACAGAATTGAAATAGCCATAGTGATTGCCTGAGGATGTAGATATATTTATCTCCCTCTAACTACAAAAGATTAGATATAGGTAAAAAATGTACTTGTATATACCATATCCATGGTTCATGTGCCTGTTATAAAATGTAGAAAGCATAAACTGAAAATATTATTGATTGTCCTCTTGAATACTGAGTTTTCTTTTTGTATTTCTTAGCCTTTGTTAGCTTGTTGGTTAGTGAATGAGATTACCTTTCTCTGCTTAAGCTAAAAGCTTAGGAGCTTGAAAAATAATCTTTCAGTATGCCATTAATGGGCTTGTCCTTCCTACAGATGCTTTAAAAACGTATTTTTAAAATTCATGGAATCTTTAATACGATATTTCTGCTGTTCAGCTGATTGTTTAGCAAGAGTTAGGAAACTTCGCGCATTCTGTCACCGGTGCAGTTAAGCCTTTTGATACTTGGTTTATCTGAGCAAGGAAGTTGTCTGATGCCATTTTTTAAAAAGCTGTGATTAAAGGTGGTCTTTTGGGGAAAGGTTAAAAGTTCTTTTTCATTAAGAAGTGATGCACGCTTTCACACAGATGTAATATTTACTGGAATGAATTAACATTTGATTCTGGTGGAATCCTCAGCTAGGCTGAAGTCCACTCGTTCTCATGGTGGATTAAGAAAGAATCAGGGAGACTAGTCTGGCTGCTACTTATGACAGTTGAGTGAATACCATCTCTAGCTGTTAGTTCCACCTTCCAGTTCTCAAATCCTCTGGTTTTACGTGGCTGCTCTTGCACTAAACCTGTGAAATACAGATTTTAAAAAGAAAAAAATCTAGCACGGGGAACACTTACACTTTGTTGCTGCTGTTCTTGTGGGGTAGATTAGGAAATGAGATTTAAGTGACTTAGTAACAGTCAGGCAAAGGCCAGTGATGAAGATAGGATGGGCAGTCCACAATCCAGGTGTAGCGTATGTAGAGACAGGTATGCTGAAGTCAGGCCACCTTCCTCATTAACTCTTCCTGGAGATGTCTACTCCCAGTGATTATCTTCCAGATGATTTTACTGTTCTGTACTTGCCTTTACATGACTTCTGTTTTTCTCATAATGAAGACCATGAACGAACATGTAGGGCTACAAAAGGAAAGATTTTATGTTGTTTGTAAGCAGATCTGTCCTCTTTATAACAACAACAAACCCAACACAGGAAGTTCTATGGGAGTAGGAAATTTACTGGGGACATGGTGGCACTGGTGGAAAAGGATCTGGAAGGATGTTTTCTGTTCTTACAGTGTAATAAAAACTGTGTATAGCTGCCAGAAGTGAGGAAGGGTTTTGACTTCTGTCATAGAATCATAGAATGGTTAGAGTTGGAGGAGACCTTAAAGATCATCTGGTTCCAACCCCATCCAACCTGCCCTTGAACACTTCCAGGGATGGGGCCTCCACAGCTTCCCTGGGCAACCTGTTCCAGTGTCTCACCATCCTCACAGTAAAGAATTTCTTCCCAATATCTAATCTAAATCTACCCTCTTTCAGTTTAAAACCGTTACCCCTTGTCCTGTTGCTACACTCCCTGATAAAGAGTCCCTCTCCATCTTTCCTGTAGGCCCCCTTTAAGTACTGGAAGGCTGCTGGAAAGTCTCCCCAGAGCCTTCTCATCCTCAGGCTGAACAACCCTAGCTCTTCATGGGAGAGGTGCTCCAGCCCTCTGATCATCTTCGTGGCCCTCCTCTGGACTCACTCCAACAGGTCTATGTCCTTCTTGTGTTGGGGGCCCCAGAGCTGGACATAGTACTCCAAGTGGGTCTTGTGAGAGCAGAGTAGAGGGGCAGAATCACCTCCCTCAACCTGCTGGTCATACTTCTTCTGATGCAGCCCAGGATGCTATTGGCTTTCTGGGCTGCAAGCACACATTGCTGGGTTGTGTTGAGCTTATCAACCAACGCCCCCAAGTCCTTCTCTTCAGGGCTGCTATCAATCTGTTCTCCGCCCAGCTTGTATTTTTGCCCAGCCTGTATATCCCTGACCCGTGTGCCGTACCTTGCACTTGGCCTTGTTGAACTTCATGAGGTTTGCATGGGCCTACCTCTCAAGCCTGTCCAGGTCCCTCTGGATGGTGTCCCTTCCCTCCAGCGTGGTGTCGTTGGAAAACTTGCTGAGGGTGCACTCGAACCCACTGTCAGTGTCACCAACAAAGATGTTAAACAGCACTGGTCCCAGTACCGACCCCTGAGGAATGCCGCTCATCACTGGTCTCCACTTGGACATCAAGCTGTTGACCACAACTCTTCGAGTGTGGCCATCTAACCAAGTGGTCCATCCGTCAAATCCATGTCTCTCCAATTTAGAGACAAGGATGTCAGGCAGGACAGTATCAAACGCTTTGTGCAAATCCAGGTAGATGATGTCAGTTGCTTTTCCCTTATCCACCGATGCTGTAATGCTGTCGTAGAAGGCCGCCAAATTTGTCAGGCATGATTTGCCCTTAGTGAAGCCATGTTGGCTGTCACCAATCACCTCCTTATTTTCCATGTGCCCTAGCATGGTTTCCATGGTGCCCTGCTCATTTGTATTGCTTCTCTGATGCCAGTGGAAGGATGAGTGTCTGAGGACAGGGCCAGCTTTTCAGGGACAGTACCTGTTTATGCTCATTTGCTTCACCAGAACTAAAGTGTAGATCTTGTATAGAGAAATGCAGCTTTAGTATAGATTTCGACAGGCTTGAATGCTTGTCAGTGTTGTTTTCCTTTTATTCAAATTTGGCAACTGATGCAGGAGAAGATATGCTGGCAGATCACCTAATTGAGAGTTTTGTATTTGCTTGGTTAGAAAGGTTTGCTGAAATAGGATATGCTTGACAGATTGGTTGTGGGCCTCCTAGAGGGAGAGATTCCATTATCAGTGGTTTAAATGCCAAGTTGCAAGGGTGTATAGGATAGTTGTAAATACTGCTGTGTTTTCATCACATCTCAAATTAATAAGCATTTAAGCAGCGATATCACACAGAAACTAAAAAAGAAGATACTGGCACTTTTCTGATAAAATGGGCAGTTTAATTATTCAGATCTGTACTCATTACTAAGTTTAACCTGTGTTATTTCCATTAGGGCATTTTGTGCTTGGGATGAGTGAGTATTGCAAATTGGGAATCAGAAGTGGTAGATGTAGGGATTTTAATAGCTTTATTCATGGTCCGTGAGCACACAAAATATTGTCTATAAATTTATCTGATTGCATTTCAGTTTGGTGACTTCAGGGAAACTGCAGAACTGTTTGAGGAGTAAGACAAATAGTCTTGGAAAACACCTTTGGAGGCAGAACCTGCTGTTTGTGTAGACTGCAGTTATTTCACTTTTGCCACATAGTTTCAGAGGAGAATTGGTATGTGATGCTTAGCTTGACGGCCAATTATTTGCTCTTGTGGGATTGCTAAGTAAAATTGACTAGTTGTTAATAAGGCTACTTATTCTTGCCTGTACTTTACAGTTTCTCTGTAATAACTATTGCAAGAGGATTGGTATATTGAATTCTCATAATAAATATAGATAAATGAGAAGATACTTGCCATCTTGCTTCGGATGTTGTCAGACTCTTCAGAAAATAGTTTTTCAGTAATCCTGGATGTAAGACCAGGGTATAGAAAGCTACTTTGTATAAATTTGAGGCTAATTTTCAATAGACAAAACTATTGTGAATTTCTGTGAAATTTGCTTCAAGTAAATTTTCATGAAAACTTTATTTCTGTCATACAGGTAATGGGATATTGGGCTTTTCACTTTGAGATCACAACCTCTTATGTGGTCCTGGTTCAGTGGGCCAGAAGTCATTAACGCATGACATAGAAAATGAGATAATGCAAAATGCTGGAATAGTTAATCCAAATTTATGTTCAAGTGCAGAAGAATGAAAGAACAAATACACAAAGAGGAGCTGAATCATCCTCTTGGTTTTGTAAGTAGTCTCTTCCCAGAAGCTGTATTAGCACAATCACACATGGAGCTTTCATCTCAGAGTTCCCATGTTGATTTAGTTTTAAAGAATAAATGAATGAATCTCACTGTTGCTCTTGCAACTGGGAATATTAAACTATGATTTAAAATGCTGCTTGCACAAACAAAACCATTTGGATGCTAGTGGATAATGTGATGTCCAACCTTATAATAAACTTTTATCATAGATTAAATTATTATTGTTCGAATACATAGTATGTTTGCCATATACCACCTACCACGAACTATTAAAACCTAGACAGTTTTCCTTCACTTTTTTTCCTTTAAAGTCTAGGAGGAGGAAATAATTAATGATCATGTGCTGTCAAAAAGTCCAAGGCAGAATGCAGTTATGAAACAGTCTTCTGTGTAGATATTTAGAGAGTGAAGAGGAGCTAGCATTGACTCACAGATAGCATAATTGACTCACACATAGCATAATTTCCCTTTCTTTTTTCATTCCCCCAGGCCTCACAAAATTGTTTTGTATCTTGAAACATGTTTAATGGAGCTATTAAAAAGTAATATCTTATGTTTAGGAGCTGCGCTGGTATCATGGGATACCACCAGTGAACCAAAATCACTGAAATCAGAGTCTGGTTCTAAATATTTAAAAACAGCTTCTAAAGCATCAATTTTATTCTTTTTTTATTGAGATGATTTAATATATAGAAGATCTTACTGGCCCAAAATGTCAGTTTGAGACTTTGTGGATAAATTTAGGCTCTTAGAATCACAGTTTTTCAAACTTTAAAGTATTCTGGCTAGCTGTCACAACTGAAGTAACACTTTGGCCAAAAAGAAGTCATTACAGGTGATTAGACCTGTAAGACTGTGAAGGTAGTACTGTAGATACAGTGTTCTTCACTTTGATGTAATTTTGGCAGAGGAAAAGACCAATTCAGGTAGAAATTCTGAATGCTTACATGCTTATTAAGAGGTGCTTATACCTTGATGCTGCATTTGATGCTTGACTGTTCTTCTAGCAATTACTGAATACAAGTGGATTAGGTTTTGCCCAATCTGTTTAAAGGTACGTGGTGATTTCTGTTTTGAAGAGTTCTGATTGCGCTGACTGGGTTTACTTTCAGTATTTAGGCTTCAGGGAATTGCAAGTCAAGAGTGTTTTTCTCACTAGGTAGGCTTGAATAAAAAAAGTGTAAGGCTTTCTAGCCATCTTTTGCGGTCTGGAAGGCTGAGAGGCGCTGTAGTGGGAGAGAGCAGCATCTGCCAAGCACTGCATTCTGCATATTTTTGGTAACTCTTATTGTGGATCAGAACAACTTGGATTCTGCTATACTTTCCTCAGCTAAAAAGAAAATAAATAGTAAATTAAGTTGGGGTTGTTTTGTTGAGGTGTGGGTTTTTTTTTTTTATCTGCCTCCTTCTTAGCAGCACTTTGTTGCCAACTTCCCTGTATAGCTAAAGGTATAGGTATTTGAACAAGTTGTCACAGGATAAGGTAGGGCATGAACTTCAAGCATGCCAATGACTGTAGCAACAGTGGACTCGGTGTATGCTGCAGGACATGTGGAAAGAACCTAGTGCTTAAACTATGTTGAAACAGGATTTAATGGATAGTCAAGGAAGCAGGAACAGAAGCATTGGGAACTGTTTTCTTCCTTGTAATGTAGCATAAAGTTGAAGGAGAGCTATTGAGGAACAGCAGCAGCAAGAGATGAGGGGAAGGCCTCAGACTGTACTCGCTATGCCTGATCTTAGGGGGGTAGCAGCAGTACCCCCGATTATTTCTGCTGTGAAGTGGAGGTTATTTGAAAACACGGGTTTAAAAACAGTTGGATGCTTCCATAGTGAAATACGAAATGTTGCCATTGTGGTCTACTAAGGAAATGGTTTGGGAAGGAGGTCTGTAAGATAGGAACTAACCTGGATAAAGTATCTTTGAAGTTCTTTGTGAAGTTTTGGAAATAGATGTAGAAAAATAGGGTGAGGTTATGTGGTAGTTATAGGTGTAGAATTATAAAATGGTGTCTATAGAAGGCTTATGGCTGTCCTCTTGTACCCAAAATATTCAGACATGGGGTGTTTTTTAGAGTACAAGGTGAATTTTTTTAACTGTGTTTTCCAAATCAAAGTAATCATTAACACACGTTGTTTCTAGATGCCTGTAATCTCTCTTTTATCGGATCAGTGTGCTTGGATAAAGCAACTCTACAGGAACTCTACTTCCTCGTATGTAAGAAAATGTAAGGCGTGAAGAAATAAGCGTGGTGGTGATAGCAGAAGGGGATGGTGTGTGGCTTTCAAAAAAGAATTGTCTCATGGATAACCTGTAATGTGTATGAAAAATTCGGTGTTAAGAAAGTCTTGATGCAGCTACATCTGTGATGTAAATTCAGACTTCTCAGAAGGTAATGTAAAGCATCCTTGTGTCTGGACAGTATTTCATGTGAAGATTTGCTTTCACAGTGTAAGTTCACATGTTTTTGTCACACTTGTCATGTTATTTTTCCACCGGATTACTGGAAGATGATTTTGACTGCTTCTTGGAAGAGTCTATGCTCTGCTTAGCTGTCGTGATTTTTTTTTTGTTTGTTTTATTTTGTTTTCTTTTTTTCCTACTGACAGTTTAAACTTTCAGAGTAAAGGCAACCTTTTCTGGGGGCCTTTTCAAGCCAGGAAGTGTTACTTGATTGACTCTCATCAGGTTACCAAGTCAGTTTTGTCATGGTGCATACATTTGACTTTGTCTTAAACAAAAAAAAAAAAGGTCAGGTTTGTTCCCTTCAGAAGGTTTTTTAATACTTGGGAGAGTTACGATACTGTTGCCAGGGGGAAAAGTTTGGAGAACTCTCCTTCTGTGTGGAAACTTAACCTAACCTCAGAGAACAACAGCAAATAAGATTTCTTTGTTGCCATTTGTTACCAATGTTGTCTTTCCCTTCTCTAATGGTCCCCAATCAATTTTGGGATGCCTGAGCTAAGTCAGTGTCTCCTGCCTAGTCTTAGCTGACTCTTTACTGAAACTTCTGTCTCATAGCTAAGCTGATGTTTGTTTTCCAGGTATGAAAACGTAATTGGATATGGATAATTGGATATATCATTTGGATAACAGGTGCTTGAAGTCCGCTAAGGACTTTTGAAATTTGGGAAGTGCTTCCCTGTGTTTCCCTGTGGTTAATTATTGTAACTTTTGTGGAAGAATTCTTCCCGAAAGACTTGGTGATGTGCTAGCAAACAGATATTGAGTGGAAATTTGCTATTAAAGCAGTCAGAATTTTACTTTATGTGCTGGATTTTGAAAAGCATCAAGACTTACATTGCTGTGACTGCAAGAATGTATTTCTATTATTTTCTGTTTTCTGGTTCACTGAGAGACTTTGATACTTTGCAGCTTCATGTACAGTTGAAATATTTTGTCTGTTTTTAAGAGTTTGGAGTTCTGTTTTAAATAATTTCAAAGTTTAATGGATACTTGCTTTCAAAATTAAAAAGTGCAAGCTTAAGTGTTGTATCTGATACAATGGCCCTGTGTGCTGGGGAGATAATGAAATACTAAAGAGGTGCTTAACATTCCATGTATACTTACTTAATCTGACTGTACAACTGCCAAATGTTTCAAGGGAGTCATCTTTCTGAAGTTTGGCTTCTCTAGTGAGCTTTTGGGATGAGGGAAATGGTCTATGTCGTTAACCTTTGATGGTATGTATGACACTTGACATAACAAGGCAATTAAGTTATTGACAATGCTTTTTTTAATGTCAAAGATGTGTGCCACGCAGAAGCAAGCCCCCTCTATTTGGGGATATAGGTATGTTTCTTTGCAAGCTAGCACAAGAGTGGCCAGACACAGAGCTATACTGTTTGTAGGAGCTTATGGAATTCATGGAGGGTGCATGCCAGCATTTTTCTACACTTGGTCAACAGGAGGTAAATAACAGCTAGAAGGAAGAGTGGTTTTATAGACCTAAAAAGCAGTGGTGGTAGTTTTCGTGCTATGTGTAACAGAAGGCATTTAATTAGGTTGCAAGTTTGCAGTGGGATTTTTGGCAATTTGTTTCTCATCAAGCCATAAATCCCTTTCTTCATGTAAAACTAAAACTGGGTTTGTTTGTGCTTCAATGAGCTACAGTTTATGTGACAACAAAACTGCCTTGATTCACTTATATCTGAATGACAGTATTCTTGGAGGGGAGAGAGGAAGAATTGTTAGTGTGGGGGTTTTTTTGATTACCAGTATTGGGATACCTGGTTTGTACCAAGTCTATAATGGGGTACAGGAGTTGTGTGTGGACTGTTTCTGTGAGCAAATAGGTGGTACATATGGGAAAGGCGCATTGTTGCAGGGACCTGCCTCTTAAGCAAACACAACTGTTTTTTTACTAGTAAAATATAAATATTTTGCTTATGTTCAGCATAAAGATACGCATTATAAATCAAGGCAAGAGAAGATGATAGGCTGGTTAGTAGAATTTCTTTTATGTTATGGAATACACTTGTTTTTGCAATATTTATTATCTTTCAATTTGGGATTGTCTGGCAAAATTTTCAACAACTTGGAAAAGGAAAGGAGTCTCCTGAACACCTCTTCAGAATTGATAAATACAGATTATGTACTTTCTGTCCTGCAATTTAAGTTAATGGATTACCTGGTTAATAAAGTTACCTAGTGACTTAAACTGGCCTTACTGTTGACTGTGAGTGGGAAGGGAACATGCTAGATGAGAGCAGTCGTGTGAGATCCTCCTCTCTACAGGCTAGTGTTGATGGTTGGTACTTTTCCATTAGCTGGAAGGGTAGACACGGCTGTCATAGCACTGAATGTTTGGCTCTACATTTTTATCTTCATGATAGGAAAGTGCCTCAGAGAACAGAAACAAGTACAGTGCCACATGAAGTATGCCTTGCACAGTATATCCCTGACCTTACTGTCTAGGAGCCCCTGAATCCGAGCCAGCCCACTGCTCGGCTAGTTTCACTGACCTGTGGCTGTATTAAGGTTTGTTCTGTATAGGCAAGGTTTGAGTAAGGCACTACTGAATAGTGGGATGAAATCTGGATGGTTTTGGCCAAATGTTTACATTCTCTATGTGCAATTACCTAATTGAAGTAACTTACTGCCTTTTTTTTTTTTTTTTCTTCCCTTTTGAGTAGTTTTGTCAGTAAAAAGGTGGGGAGAAATATAGCGATGAAACATTTCTGTATGCAATGTTAAGAATAGCTGTGTACTTTGTTTCTAAATTTGAAATGATAAGCAAAGATACAAGCATAATATTTTAGCAAAGAAAGCATATAATTTCTTTTTCCTCTACCCTGTTCATGCCTCCTGATATTCACTTTTGATGGGACTTGAGGACGGAGATTGACCGTAATTGGGCTCAATTTACCTTTGCTTTTTACCCCACCTCTGTGTCCTAGTTTGTTCCCTGTGAGCCGTGCCCTTGCTGTTCTATAGATGAATGTAAATACCCTCTTGAGCAATCTCTGTAAGATGAAGTATTCTGTTATGTCTGGCTTTCACCTTTCCAGCCTCCACCATGCCTTATTTAAAAAACAAACAAACAAATAGAACAAAACCCAAGCCTGTGACATATAGCAGAAACAGGAATCTATACATAGGAGTTAACAAAACTATCTGGCTGAGCAATGCAAAGTGATGTTAAATGTCTAAGGATTTTTCCTTTCACCTTTGGTGTAATCGTAATGGTTATCAGTAGCAAGTATTTTTTTTCTAATGAAAACAATTTCTAAACTGGAGCAAGTCTTTGTAATAAGGATTTTGTGTCACTGCATTACAAATGCAGGAATGCTTCTAAGGGGGAAAAGGAGAGGGAAATACGAAGAATCCCAGATGTGTTCAAAGTTAGGTACAAGTTTTCTAACTTCTAGAGCTGTGGAAGAAAATTCTTACAAGTTGCAAGGATGCAGGCAAGTGTTCCCTTCTTGCTGAAGCTTTGCTGGCTGAAGAGGCTGCTGCATGTAGCTGCTTATAACTGCTGCTGTGCAGAGATGACTGCCCTCTCGTGTCTTCTGCCTCCCTTCTTCATGTCTTCAGTCCATTTGTCCAAAACAGCTGGGTAAATGGTTTCCTATGCAATTTTATCTGAGAGAGAGAGAGGTTAAATAACCTTATCGCCTGATGGATCTGGGAAGGAGCGGGGAGTGGTGGTCTCCAGTGGAAAGGTGCAAACTCTTGGACCCAGGCTGTTGACATTGAGCAAGATAGTCCAGGGCTTGGACAAACTCGTGCGCTGTCTGCCTGAGCCTGCAGTGGTTCGCACCCCAAAGTTACTGTTTTCTTTTTAGTCAGGATTTACTTAGATAAGGAGTTCAAAGTGGCAATGTTCTTAAATGTTCTGGCTTTTTTAAAGGAGTTGGGCAGGGAGGAGGAGGGGTTGAGGGAAAGAAGAAAAAGAAAAGAGTTTAGAGATCTTGTGAAGACCTCTTCCAGCAGGCCTGCGTGCATGGTACACACTAGGTAGGGTATCCCACCTGGGGGACAGCCAGCAGGGGGGAGACAGCCAGCAGTTTGCATGCTGTGTCTAGTCCTGGTGGATGGGCCAGGATGTGTTTGCTTTGGAGAGGTGGAAGGGGTGTGCAGAGTGGAGAAACCCTGCGTTTTAATGCAAGGCTGTGTATCTCCTGTTTCCCAGGGAAAGCTCTAACTTGAGATTCAGAAGTCTCTGTCCACTGTGGAGAGAGGCAGCTTGCTTGATACGATGAGTGGTGCAAACTTGCTTAGACTCTGCCTCCTCCTTTGTGTGTGTGCCCGTGATTGATGTTTTTCATTGCTGATCCTGACAACTGGCACTATTGTACTGAGGTGAGGTAGAGAGAAATTGTCAGATTGCTTAAATCCCTGTGAAGCCTGGCAGTGGAGCTGTGGTGGAGGAAGAGGGAATACAAATACGGGAGGATGATTTTTTTTTTTCTTTCTTTTTTTTTCCTTCCTTCTGCCCAGCCTGTGTCTTTGAGAGTACGAGGGCAACACAAGGCAGTTCCACATGGGAAAGTTAAGGAATTAATGTGCCATGTCTTAGTGTTACTGTGCTGGGGCTAAACAGATGGTGTAATTAGCCTACAGTGGTGAAGAGCTATTTTTCTGATAAGATAAAAGGAAGTAGTTGTGGGTGGTGGAAGAAGAGTCTCTTAAATTGGCAGGGCTTACAATGTGTTTATACAAATGTATGAAGTGTATGGGTTTTATAGTTCCTTTCCAATTGCAGTCCTTTTTTCTTTATTTTTTTGTTTATTGAGTAGCTCGTAAGGAAAAATATTTTGTTGAGTTATTTTTCAACACTTTTACAAAGCTTATCTGGAAGAGTGAAGGAATCAAAAATAGGCATTCCTTTTTCTTGGTTAACGGTGATCATATTGCTTTGGAGCAATGGGGAAAGAAATCTCCCTTCCCTTCTTTTCTTCCCATCGTACATGTCGGGAGGCTGTTGGAGGATGGCGAGGGTCTGTAGGAGGTCTGTTTTTCACTGACCCCACGTGTTTTCGGTTTTGAACTTTTCATCTCCGTTTCTGCCTCTCCCTTAACTTACTTTGGTTGGGATATTTTAAAAAGGACAGTAGCAATTATAAGTAAAAGTTACAAGTGATAAATGAGATTAAATTTGGCTTGCACTCTGAAAAAGAAAACTTCATCTAAATGAAAACAGTGGAAAAACGAAGGAATGGCAACAGGAAGGGGGGGGAGCAAACATCTACAACTGGGTCAAGTTTTTGTTTGTTTGTTTCTAAGTCCTTTGAATCACTTTCGCTTCCTTGTGAAAAGATACTAAACAGGTATGCTTGCTTTTCAAGCCCAGTTGTTCATGTTTTGACCCTGAATCAGTCGTATCTGATCTATCAATGAGGTACTAATTCTGTTTTTTGGATGGCTTGGTTAAAAATGGCTTCTCAGATATATTTTATAAAAGACATAGTATTGGTGACTAGAAAATGTGGCAAAAGCAATTGCTTTGCAGACTTATTCCCAAATATTTTTCTGTTCTTTTTCCCAGGAAGCAGTTAAGTTTGGTACATTGGTTTTATTTGCCTTTGCTGATTGAGGCTGCTTTCACTGTGCTGTGGTAGCTCCTGCCTGTCTTCAGAAGATTTAGTTTCTCCTGTTTACTTGCAGGAATCTGTGCCCTCCTTTATCCGCTTGAGAGCATATGAAGTCTCTCAATATATTGTTTTTTCCTTTTTCACCAACAAAAGCCCAAACTCAAACAACCCTCCATTCTAAACTTAAGTCGTATTTCACAAGTCTCCTTTTTACATCCTCTTTCCTGGGAGAGGAGTTGGGTGGGGAGGGCTGTGTTTTGGTGGTGGTTTTTATTAAAGTTTAAAATACTGCTTCAGGAATGTCCACTGCATTTCCCCCCTCCCCAGCTTGTAGTCTAAATGACACCAGAAGGTAGTCCACGAATTGATTTATAAACTCCCTCCTCCAAAGGGTGTACCTGAATGTTTCCTTGCATGGATGCAATCAAGAAGGGGAGGGAATAAAAATAATAAAGGAACATAAAAAACTTATCCTAATCAATATTTAGCTGTAAATGAACACCATTAGGGCAACAGTTCATACAGGGTTGGTTTTTTTTGGGGGCGTACCTTTTTCTAAAATGATTAGGTAGCTTTTCCATTGAAAGTGGCTGAGGAAACATGGTACTAAAAGTGATTTTCATGAAGTCATAGTAGGTTTTTGTCCCCGCATCATGAATGTCAGTTGAGTGTCCAGTGTGTAAGCGTGTTGTCATGGCTTCTTTTGGGCAATTACCAGTGTTACAGAACTTCCTGCCTTCATAATCCTGTTTCCTCTTGCAGCTGTGGGAAATGGGCATGCGTGAATGGATGCATCTAGTTCTGAGTGCTCCCAAACAGGGAAAGGGACCAAATGATCCCAGCAGCAGCCTTCAGGTCGAACTGCAGCCCCTTGCTATAGCCGGTGCCAGCTGCCTGCTTTCCTTGGCTTGGCTGTATTCTCTGAACACCTCGCTCCTGTGCACATATGACAGGTTAAAGCACTTGAGGGTAATGAAAGATTTTAAAATTTACCGTTCTTCCATATTGACTCCATTACTCCTTCAGGAAGGACTAAGGATTAAATAGAACGAGAAGGGGAAAAAGAGTAGGAATACAGTTTTTCTTGCCTGAAATACCATTTGTTTTCAAGGAATTATATATAATGTAATATGTTATGGATATTCTTGAAAGTTCAGTTAATTCTTACTTTTCCAAAAGGCTTTAACACTGTATCTGACGCTTAGGTACCTAGTTTTACTGAAAGAGAGAGAGGGTTGGATTCAGGTTAAGTGTCATTCCAAGTCAGCTCCTCTTGCAGTTTAATAAGGTGTGTGTGTATGAATGTGTGTGTAAATATATATATATTTAATATACATACATGCTATATGTAGACAGTGTGTATATATAAAACCAATTATATATAAATTTCCCCTAGAAAACTAAAGTTGTATGACAGTAAAGTAAATGTTTATTATTTTTTCAAGTAACTATAATGTTTACTTGATCCTGTTTCTGCTTGGTTCCATATCAGATATATCTATCCTTTTTTGAAATGTGTTTTTTAACTTCCAGCCCATGGCGCATAACTTGGAATCTAACTTGACTTCTTATCTTGTTACAGACAGCAAATACTTTGTGGACCAGAGCAGGTCCTCTGCAATAACTGTACAGCACTCTTACTTGTTCCTTAGAGTTAGGGTATTTTCTTCACCATCCCTTTTTGAACAAGGTTGAGTGGGTTAGGAAAGTTGTTGTGTCTGTTGAATTAATGAGCTCACCGAGAGGTGAAATGCATAGGCTGGAGAGATCAGAATTAATCCTTGCCTAATCATTTATCGATGATACGCGTTTTGAAACGTGTCCGAACTTAGTTGAATCTCTTGATTTAAACATTGTATAACTGTTGTCTTTTTTTTCCTTCATTCAGCAAATGAGACAGATGTCTGCTGTGACAGACTAAAAAAAAAAATTCAGGCAAACTTTCAAGGTTGAATCACTGTCCTGCAGTTGATCTGTTCTGCGTTTTTGTCGTGCCGTGCTCTTTGCCGTGGCACAAATGTGAAACCCAACTGTCAGCTTTTGGGGAACAAATAGCCTGGCTGTCTTTTTCACAAGACAAATACGTCACTTCACAAAGAATACAATGTAACATGAAGTTAGAGATACTGAGCGGCAATTCCAGAGTCACTTTTATTTGATGTCTTTAAAGAGATTATCTGGGGGGGTGGGGGAGGCTACTGGCTGCAGTGGTGCTACACTGGAAACACTCATTGAAGCCCTGTGTTAGGCCACAGTTGAAGACAATGTGTTTCCTTTTTAGTAGCTATTGCTTGCTCTTAAGTATGTGTACAGGCTAATTTGGAACAAATGTTTCCATTTAGTTACTGTTTTGATCTATTTACTGTTGCTTAGTTTCTCTACTATTGTCTTCCCTCCCACCCCCCCTTAACATGACAGCAAAATTACAGTCACAATAGCAACTTCCTAGTTAAATATATTTGACTGCAGAGGAATTGATTTAAATTGTGTGATAAATGTCTGTCATATAATGCTTGGCTTGGTTCACAGAAATTACTGTGTCCCTGTGCAGCTTTGCTCAAGTTAGCGAAGCTGTGTTTGGAGGCCAGGGTGGCCTCAGAAAGTTAGAGGTCACCTACTGCAGCTGGCAGGTGTGGACATACTTTTACCAGTGTTATACCACATCCTTACATCAGTATACCAACAGCAGAAAATGTTTAGGAGGTTTTAATTTACAAATGTCCTCTGTCTTAGAAATGCACCGAGATTACCTACCTTGGCAGAAATTCCCCAATAGACTGGGACATAACTGTAGGACAGATTATTTAAGGCACTTTTAAGGGACTTAAGATCAGTTGGTGATAAATCTCTCATATCTTTAAACTTTAATTCAGAATTGAAGTGAATGCTGATCTTTTGTGGTATATACCTTGTGTTCTCATTTACTCTTAAAGGTATATCTCAAAGGAAGAACCATGAAGTGTTGCCATGATTATGTATCAAATAGGCTGAGCACTCTGCTTTCTGTCCTCCTCTAACAAAATATTTTAGGAATTTGGAGTAGTCAGCTTTGATTCGTTCAATATATTGTGCTTATAAACTTCTGGGATTATTGTATTTCAAGAGGATAACAGGGATGGTGTTGTGTTAATCTAGGACTCCATTTAACTTTTATCTAAAGCAATGCAGTAGCTCTCATTTTGACTGGGCTGTCACTGCTACTTGCTGTTCTCATGTCTGGGGACCTGCAGCAGTGCACTGTCACCATTTCCTAAGAGACTGGGAAAGGGTAAAAGAATTCTTGCAAAAATGTGGAAAATCCCAGCTGGCTGTGATCTTGGGTACAAGTCTGACAAAATATCCAAGGTTCAAATGGCCTGAGCCATTTGAATTGTCCTGGTTTTAAGGCATGCAATACATTTTAAAATGTTTTTTGTTTTAGAATCAATTAATGTTTTCTAAATAAAACGTTCCTCCCATCCAACACCCCTTCCCCTGTAGTCAATTTAAGTCCTCAGAAAAACCAGAAGACCAGACCAGGTATGTTGACGCCAATCTGTCATCCTTGATATTGGCGCTTTTTTTGCTATACAAATTTAACATAGCCTTTCAATGCAACATCTGGCCCGCTTAAAAAATACATGATGGACCAACTGTGGGGTAAAGAACTTCATTCTTATTCATAGTTTATAAACATTTCAATTAAAATGGTGGTGATAATAATGTGGTTTTTCATCTCTGCATCCACTGAAAGCAGCTGGGAAGGAGCTCTTCATGAGACTAAAGTCTTCCTTCTTCCCCCATCGCTTTGTGGATGATATGTTGAGCAATGCTGCTGAGGGAGCGAGCTGGAGTGAATGGTTGTGCCACAGGACACCTGTCTATCCCAGTCACTCATTCTAATTAAGTTTTAAAGTGTTGATACACTGAATTTCATAAATCAAAAACAACTGATGGGTGGCAGGGAGAGTGAGTGAATACATGTACTTTTGAATGTCTTGGGGGAAGAGAAAAACATGTTATATTTTGGGCAGACCCCAGAAATGTGGGCAACTGGGGCAATAAGTTTTTTTTGAGACAGAAATAAAAAGAGGATGATTCGTAGGGGAGGGTGTCTGGAATACAGAATGGAAAGGATGAATTGGCAGGGAAAAGAAAAGCGATGAGATTTACAGAGATCACAGGTTTAGAGTGAATGTGAAAGGGATTACAAGGAAGTTTGGGCTGGGAGGGAGAAGAAATAACATGAGAGCCAGGTATATAGCATTGGCTTTACCAACAGAAACTATAAAAGAACGATCTGGTGTTGCAAGCACTCAGGCAAAGTGTTGCCTACCTTTCTAACACAGGAAAGCAAGCATTTCTCTCCGACCTCCTCCTCCTCCTGTTCCCTTCCATGCTGCTGTTGTCTTTGCAGATAGTGCACTGAGTTTCCAGTCATCCTTAGTCACTGGCAGGATGTCAGAATTTCCTTAGGAGCTTTAATAGTGACTTCATAGTGTCTTGAATGCAGATATACCTATTTATGGAAAATTTAAAACATTCTCAGGGCTTGACAAAGGGAAGTTTGTCATTTAATTTATGTGTGTTAGCTTTGGGCTGAACAAACAATGAAGTACTTTAACCTTGCCTGTACTCATTTGGTACTAAAAGGCTTTCTTGAACTTAATTTAGACAAGTGTTTAATGCTTGAACTAAGGCCTGTAGAAGCACCTGTACAGATTTAATTTAAGACTTGTGTTTGGAATTATGCATTCCATTTTCCAAGTATCTTGGGTCACAGCAGTTTGATGGGTGGGTAGAGTATAGTAATCTTGGTTTGAATGGCTGTAGTTTACAGCGATGCTCTTGCTATTTTTGGCTGGAGGCAGATTTCTGTAAGAGTGGCTTAAAAGGACAACATTGCACATGTTCACATTTTGAATGCTGTTTGCATTTTTCATATTCTTTTTATATCATCTTCTATCATGCAAAACCAAATGCTTTCATTTTTTTTCAGAGTATGTCGAAAAACTATTTTTAAAACTTCTTTTCCATCTGTTGGCTTCTCTTATTAACAGAGAAGAGAGACATTGAGGGAGGTGGGAAAAGATATAGCAGTGTAAGCTGCTGTTTAATTCAGCTCAACAAATAAGAAATTTTTAATTATCTGTATGTAGCTTCTTCATTCAAAATTCTCTTAAACAAAAGCTTCCTTCTGTTTTGAAGAGCCTAAAATTGTCTAAGCATGTCAGTGCAGTCTTGCCTTACATTAGTGGTTGTTGAGAGGTGAGACTACCTTACTGGTGATTCTTTCTCACCCTGTCTCTCTCTGTGGGGAATATGGAAACAAAGCTGTTCCTAATTCTTCAGGATTTTTCCTCTTTAAAAAAAAGTCCTTTTAGACAACATTTCATGACAATTTGAATTGAATTAATAGCAAACATGCTGAAAGTTCACCTCTAGGTATCTTCTGGCAGAATTTCAGAACACTGTTTAGAACCAGGGGAAAATAAGTCACTAAACCTTTCCAGCTAAAATTGGTTCCTACTGATTTCTCTGCATCTTAAGCCAGTACACATATACATACGAGGAGGAAGCAGTGTTTGCATTTTACTGATTCTGTGTAGTGATGGACTTTGTTAAGTGACTGTAATCTCAGTGAGTTGTCCAACACTCAGCCACTTCAGCCTTTTTAAAATTTGAATTAATGATGGAAAAAGGGATTGCATGACATATGGTAGTTTTCTCCGTGCCCCATCACAGTGCCTTTTAACATTAACGCTAGTGTGCTGATTTTGCTTCCCCAGGGGAAGAAATAGTCATCTGGGCTATCTGGTCACCACCATTTCCTGGGATATTTGTGAGTCAATATGTTTGCTTATTTTTAGAGAAGTCAGAGGAAACAGGGTAGGCCCAGGAAGTTGATTTCTTCACAGCACCTGAGGGAGGATGGTTTGCAGCAAGCGCTTCATCTTTCCTATGGTGGGTGGCAGTGGGTTAGCCTTCCCTCCCCTCTTCTGCTGGGTTCTTTGGTAGGAATTGGATAGCCTACTTTTGGACTAGGGAAGGTGTAGACAAGGGGTATTACTTAGAAGCAGGACAATGACTGAGCAGGACTGTGTGTTCATGGAGGTGGGGAAAGACTGTGTTGGGTTAAACGACCTTTGGCCAAGCCAGGCCTTTTATCTTTGGTTACTGAAGGCTAGTCAAGCATATCCACTATATGTATAGAATATATGTTGCTAGTGAAGCAGCATATATGAGCTGGAATTCTTAAATTAAGGCAAGAAAATAATTATGCATCTTGTAATAAATATTGGTAAATGGTAGGATTTGGGAAATTACATTACTGGAGATGTTTAAAAATCATAGTGTCTTACTGCTTTTATCTAATGCCTGGGAACATTGATATGAAGGTGGCAAGTGTTGTAGAGTGTGCAGTTGGACATGTTTGGGTTTTTTTTCCCCAACCATTTCCATTTAGTCAAAATACTTCTGATAAACACTGAGTTTAAAATTATGTGGCTCTCTCCAAACTGATGATGAAACCTTTACATGTGCTGTTATCAGAAGGTGAATTTTAATTCTACTTCCTGCCTACCCCCAATTTTGAATAGCACAGCTGGAAGGTAAGTGGGAGGAGGCCAAATGGGAGGCAGATAGTTGTGTCACAGAAGTTTAGAAGAACTCTTTCCTGGTAACTGTATTGCAGAATTCTTCATGTTAAGAGCAACGATGGAAGACTCTTGTCTCTTGTTTGAGATCCTGCATTCTTCCTATGTTAATGGAGAGCAGCTTCCATGACTGAGGAAAGTTGCTTGCTAGGTGAGGGCTTCTTCCATTTTCTCCTGTCTGTGCATCAGTGCCTGGTTTGAAGGGGGTATCTCCCAAGATGTTCCTGCTCCAACTGATACCCATTCTGGCACTGGGATGACCCCTACCCTAAAGGGACTCTCTTCAGGCACTACCAGAACACAGTCTGTTTTGTTGTGACAAAGTCATGGCACTACCAGTTTTCTTATTATTCCTTGACCTTTATCTAATTCACTTTGGATGTCTTCATGTGTATTCTGAATTACTGTCTTTTCAGCACAGTCCTTGATGACTGGCCAGAAGCTACTGAAATAATATGTTTTGTCACACTGGAAAGATAATTGTATGAAGTTATGAAGATGTAGTTAAATGTCTTCATGCCCTCACTCCCCCCTCATCCCTGTCCAGTTTTGTTTTATGCTTTTTGTTTCTTACGTGTTTGAAATACAAAGCCTAAAGAAAGGACTGGCAGGGTGCATGTTCATAGAGTACCAATAGATAGGATATGGAAAAGGACGCATTCAGGTCAGGTCACAGTTTCCAATACAGTACATGGATTGTGGGAGTAGAGTAGATCTATGGTTAGGACTGTGTGCTCTCACAAACTTTGGGTTAGTACAATATAATTAAAAGTGAGCATGTGGTCAACCCCTTCATTTACAATATAGCGTAGCATTTTCTGCATAGAGCATCCTTTTAACAGAGTGAACAAGCTGAGTGAGAGCTTAGTGTTCAGTGAAGATGAAGGTTGTGAAACCCCTGCTCTCCCTCTGTCAGTCCTGTTGATGCTGTTCGTGTAGTGTGATCCATTCTGTCTGCCCTAAGACAGCTTTTATAGAACTGTGTTGAGAAAGCATTTACATGGCAGACTTCCTCTTACGGAATAACTATACCTGAAATAAAACTTCATGTAACAGCAACTGTGGAAGGTGGGATTTGTAAACCTAGTTATTTGAGGTCACTTAGAAAAGCTTCTACCGCATTTGTGTGATTCTGTCACTATCTCAATGAAGAATAGATTCCTGTTTGTAAAGTAAAACAAGGCCTCTCTTAAAGATCTTGCTGGACTTCTTATGCTTGGTTTACATTTGGTTATTTACAAGTTGGGCCAGGTATTACAGTTGATGGGGAGCAGGGAAGGAGTAACTTCAGGGTCGTGAAATGTGGCTAATTTCAGACCTTGTAATTTAGTTTAAATTGAAACTTAACTGCGTTTAAATGGATGGGCTGCCAATTTATTTTCTATCCCAGACATACCAGCCTTCTGCTATTTGTTGTCTGTATTAAAGCCTTCTCGGTGTTTGAGTTAGACAGCTTGCACGTGTCTGGCATAGTGCAAGACTGCTTGGTTACAAGCCTTTCTTCTCAATGCAGCTATGCGAAGTATTCTACGTGTGTTCAGTAACTTGGAATTTGGCTTCTGAGGCTTAATCATCATAGATAAAATTCAGGCCTGTGCATTTTTTTGCTTTCTCTGTCACTTTGTGCAGAGTGGCAATTCTTTGTGAAGGAGAAGGGTACAGGCTATGGATGCTGGAGAGAATGGCCGAGGAGAGGGCAGGGGGATGTGGTGCACCCACAGCTGCCTTCCCGGCATGGATGGGTTCAGAGAGCCTTTGGGAACTCTGGTTTGCAAATTGGTACTGCAGCAGCAGAAGAGGCTGTGGAAGCTTCATGGGTTTTGTGTGGTGGCTGTTGGGTTTTTTTGTTTGGTTGTTTTTTGTTTTTCATGGGAGGGGTTGGGGTTTTTTTGTTTGGTTGGGGTTTTTTTGTTTGGTTGGGGTTTTTTTGTTTGGTTGGGGTTTTTTTGTTTGGTTGGGGTTTTTTTGGTGGGGTTTTTTTTTTTTGTTTTGTTCCTGGGTAATAAGGAATTGCGTGCGGATTCCCCTCTTCAGATCAAGGCCGGTCTGGCCACCCCATGAGACTCCGGAGGCTCTGCAGCTGTGCCAGCATTCCTGCACAAGTTTTTGTTGGTGCAGCTCCATCATTTGCAGCTTTCGTGTAGACCAGGGTGTCTCCCCGACAACGGTGTCTTAAAAACTGCAAGTGGCCAATGTGTATTGATGCTCGCCCTTAGTAGAGCTTCAGGCTCATTGGGAAGGAAACTTGAAGCAAAACGCTACCCTAGATGATGTTTATGTACAAGAAGGTGGTGGAGTTGAATACCTGCTATGGGGAAGGTGTGGCTCATCACACAGAAAAAGTTTTCTTAAGAGCCAGGAGCCTTAGATTTCAAATACCGTTTATCCTTGTTTCAGGGCTACATCCTCCCATAAGTTTAATCGCTTACTGTATAAAGACAGATAAAGGGCACTTTCAAAACAAAGGTGATTCTCTAAATGAAGAAATATGCTATTTCAATTTCTTAGTATAGAAAAAAATTAATATTCTTTTCTTGTACTTAATGTTCTCTCAAGAACATTTGCCTCTTGCACTTTGGCGGTTCCTGTTCCTTACCGTTGATTTTTGGATTAAAAAATGTATGTTCAGATATATTAAAAACCAGGATGGAAAAGAACTCTGATGCCTGCTAGCTTAATATTTGAGTTTGCTAGAATAGTGAAAAATATCTGTTTTGCCTCTGTGGTATATACTGTATGCTTGCAGTATTTTCTAATAGACTTGAAGCTTTGGTAAGCTTTTAAAATAATTTTGAGTGGCTAGTAATCTTCTTTAAAAATACATGTGTACCCTGATGGTATGAATTTATACTGGTATCAGTATAAATTAATATTGCTATTAGTATTGTTTTTTCCCCATAAAAAAATAAGGATGCCTTATCTGGGCTTAGCTTATGATTTATATCCATATTAATTTGGATATTTTTTGTAATTGAGCATTTTAAAGCAGCCTTGGACTAAATAACAGTCCTGATGTTATGCAGACTAAAAGCCTCTGTGTTCTGTCGTCTTCCCCTTTCTCCCTCCCTTTGTTCACATGGCAGTTCATGGCTTTACTCTGTCCCTGTGACAAAGGTAGTCTTTTTAGTACTTTGTACTGTTTTGCTGCATTTCCTTCCATTGCCTTCAGACTTGTATCATTTTTTCTGTCCTGTACTACTTTCTCAAATTTCCTCTTTTCCTGTTTATTCCTACACTGTTATCAGAGTAGCAACTTCTAATACTTCTCTTTTGTGTCATTTAAAAAAACCAAACACGTGTTATATATGAAATAAATAGTTATGATTGTCATTTAATACAAATTATTATTTTTATATATATAAAAAAAAAAGAAAAAACACTCCAAGGAGTCTTCCTCTTGTTTGGATGCAGAGACACAGTTCTTGCATGTGTGTGCTTATATACAGCTTATGACTTGATGCTTCCGACTTAAGACTTTCTTCTCAGGTTTGAATATATAGGTGTTTAATGAAGGTTAATCCTATACAGATGAAAGATGAAGAAATGTACATGATGATATGAGCCCTTAATTAATATTTCAGCTTAGGAAAGAGTTGTATAGGCCCTTGAGAAATTTATTACTCACTATTAAACTTAATGTGAGTACAACAGATTCTAACTAGCTCACTTTGTTTGCTGTTCCATGATCTACTCACTGTGATATGGAAAGCAGATACGTAGTGCTTGCCAAGTCTGATTTGGAGTTAATAATATCTATTTTAATTTCGTCCTGAGTCTTAAAGATAGGACTCTTTGTTTCACAGTCATGTGGACTCAACTGTTTAACTGGAAAAGGTAGTCATGTTAAGGATGAATTGGTCTTGTATCTTTTACTAGTGAATTAAGGATGATGTTTTTCCAGGCGTGCTTCTAGTTCTTCTTTGCTTTTAGCAGTAGGGGACTGTCACGGGACCGCTTTTCTTTCCCTTCCTAGTTAAAACTTACTTAGTTGAGAATCGTGGAGCCTTCTTCATTAAGCAAGGCAGTGATTGTTATCAAGTATTCCCACCACCCACCCCCCCAATAATATGTTATCCCCCTTAATTATTTTTCCTTTTTTTTTTTTNCAGTGTAATCCTCAGGTCCCTCATGCAGTAAACATCACCACTATGACCACATGTGTGGTGACTGTGCTTTGCTTCAGTGCTTTTTCCAGAGAGGTGGNTGTTAGATTTGTACTGGATGTAGTCCTTTGTCAGGGCTTTCTTTGCTAGTCTGCTGCAAAGAGACAGCCTAGTTTGTGAGAACCTGACTATGGACAGAAATTGTTAGGAAGGTTTCCATGCTTTTAAGGGGGTGTGAGGTATGCTTTGAATGAACTCTTACCCCATCAGGGTAAGAACAGTTAATTTGTTTAGAGACTACAGACTGACTTAAATGCACCTTTGTGTTTCTGCATTACTCTTCAGAGTGAAATTTAAATGTTGAATGCATATTATTCAACCACAGAAACAGATGACATGGTGAATTGGCCTCCAGGTGGATTTGCTGTTATCAGGCTTATACGGGTGTGTGAAGTGGTGATGCACATTCACAACAGTGTCTTTTGGGTTAGTGTTCCACAATACCAATACCAAATATGCTGCTGAGGTGCTGCCATCCCTGCTGGGTGAGGAGACAGCAGGAATTGGGTTGAAGATGTGTGCCACAAGTAATCTGGGGGCTCTGCGAGTGGGCCATAAGGAAGTCTCTTAGTTTCCTGCTCCTTCCCCCCCCCCCCCCCACCCCCCCCCCCCCCTCTTTC
>VYXH01012757.1:211286-251549 GCA_013397275.1 Burhinus bistriatus
GCCCCTTTATTTATTTTCTGTGCCAGTGTAATCCTCAGGTCCCTCATGCAGTAAACATCACCACTATGACCACATGTGTGGTGACTGTGCTTTGCTTCAGTGCTTTTTCCAGAGAGGTGGACAGTGAGCATCCCTTACCCCCTGAGACTGTGCCCTCTCTTGGGCCCGAAAGAGAAAGAAAGGGTGCAGTCATACCCTGGGGCCAGAGGGACAGGGGTTTGAGGGAGCAGGGCTGCATGCAGCTGTGCAGCACTGCAAATCCTCACTATCCTTTATGTCCTGAATCACGCTAGTACAGGGCTATTGATGTATAAACACGCGTAGCGCGGGAAACAGTGTTAATGTTTATTGGCTTTGTCTTTACTTGGTTTGTTTGTGCCAATTCTCATCTATAATGCAGCATGCATAAAGACATAAAAATGCGTAATGAATACTGAACATCTGTACAGAGTGCTTTTAAGCACTTTTTTGATAAGTGTTTGAAATGCTGGCTATTTAAAATACTAACAAAGGAATCTTGTGATCTTAGTGTTTTATAAAACTTGTCCTAAATATTTAAAGACAATTTTGGGCTTTGCAAAATAGCTTTATCTGGTGTTAGGGCAACTCTTGGGTTTGAAATGTGGTTCTTCAGTAGGCATGTGTTTGAGAGAGAAAAGCCAAAATGATTATGTATTAAACTGTATGTGATAAAATATACCTTGGATATGTAACATGTTCAGTACTTTTCCGGTTGATGCTCACTTGACTTTGAATGCCTTCCACAAAAAATATTCCACCCCCACACCCCTGCCATTAGGCTTACAGATCATTATTTAATGGATAGTGTATTAATGGACTTCCCACCCTAATTACTAAAATGAGTGCCTTACAAATGCACCAGTCAATCAATGATTGAATGTGTGTGTTGTATCTTGAACTCTTCTTTTTCACTGAATTGCCTCAGCTGTTTAGAACAGACATATCCTGGGAATTTGTCTTCTGAATTTTAGTCACATCTCAATGATACATAGGGATACCAGTTGTAAACATTTTATCTATGAAGTCAATATTGTTGTTACCAGTAACTGTGCTTTTTGCTAATTGGAGATAGTGATTTTGTTCAATGAGTACAGCCTTGTTTGGTCCTGCCCCATAGCTCTTAAAATTATATTATTAATGGTAAAGTGTGAGTTCAAAATGTGTGAATGTGTGTGTATTGATATCTATCTGTCAATTAGATATATGTAAAGGCACTTGTGTATATATATGTTTAAGGCTCTGGCCTTATGCTGGTTCTGGTTCTGGCTCTGGTTCTTATGCTGCATTAATGTAAAATCCTTACTCTAAACTCAAATAATATATGCAACAGCAATAATGTGTTGCATTTATGTCAAGGTTCAAGCTGCAGGAATAGTTGTTTAAGCTATTTTATTGGAAGCAATCAAAAGATGCATGATAGAAATAGTAGCAGTAAGACACGATCAGGGCTATTGTTTTGAGTGCTGTACTGCTCCTAATTCCTTAGGATATATTCCAGCCGCCAGGCTGAAAACTCTTATCTTCAGGATCTGGAACCAAGAAAGTGGAAGCTCACTGAAGAACTTGAAATTCAATATGAGGCTTCGTAGTGTGGCTTGTAAGCAACAATAACAACAACAAAGTGGGTTACTTGAGCAACCTGTGCCACTTTTCGCCTTTGTGTACCAAAGCTGTTGTCTCTTCCGAATGCTCTTGGTGCATCCCAAGGTTTGGGCAGTGGGAGGTGGTTGTTGTGTGCACCGCCTGCAGCTGAGCCTACTTGGCTCGTTAGTCTTCTGGGTCAAGTGTCTGGCTGGAAAATCTCAGAGTTCTGAACTGGATAAAAGAAAAAAAAAAATCTGTTTTAAGTTGAAATCATTCAGTGATAGAACACTGAATGTAATAAACTTGCTGGTGGAAATGCTGGGAGCTGGTAAAGCCTTGTTTTCACCTGGGTCCTCACTGCTGAGCCAGCAGCCATGCAGGCAGCTAAAGAGGTGTGGGTTTTGTGTAGGGGGTTGCGCGTTAAGTTGCTGAATGCTTGCTTTCTGTATTTTTTTTTTTTTTGTCATTGCTAAGAATGTTATGAATCGTTGCTAAGAGACCAACACCCCACCCCCCCACACCCCCCCAATTCCAGGTCAAATAGACTTGAAAGAAGATCGCTAGCTATAGTGCAAGGCTGGATCGACAATAGTGCTGTAAGGCAGTATAATCCCAGCTTTCAAAAGACATCCATTTTCTTCCCCTCTCATGTGGATTGGTCTAGAAGTGCTGAATAGCTTCTTAATGAGTCATAGGTTGCAACCCAGGCTGTGCTGTGTGTGTAACCCTCTTTCTCCCTTTGGCCAGTTTATCACAGAGCTGACACAACATGACTCTTTCAACATAGCTTCCAGTCAATTATTTTGAGGCCTTGGAGACAACCAGTATGAAGAGATACTGATAAGAGCGCAGGCTTTGCAAAAATGTTAATGGTAGATAGGAGTGCATTTTTACCCCTCCAAGCAACCTGTCTCCTTGAACCCCTGCTGTCCCCTGCTACAAGGAAGGAGAACATGATTTTCATAATGTAATACATTTTTGTTACTTAAGTTATGTTTTTATGTTTCACTTCTTAGGCAAGCTTTTGAATTTCGAAGAAGTAAGCATGTTCATGTTCCACATGCAGGCTTCAAAAGGCTGTGTTGGTTTTAGAAATGAAGTGTTTCCAACGTTTGGATCTTCTGTATGCTTTGTTGAGTCTGTTCTCTAAAATGACTGTATGTTCTGTGGCCCAGCCACGCATCTATCAACTACCCCCAGTTTTTTTTTTTAAGGAAGACATTAAGGTAGATGTTTCAGTCTTTTTGTGTGTTTTAAGGTTTTCCTTTTAGAACAGGAGTATCTACCAATAGCACTGGAGACAGTAGTTGATATCTCTAATATTACCAAGAAGTCACGTCACTGCAGCTTTAAATGAACGTGGTAACCACTTTCAGTGGTGTTCATAGGCTAGTTGAAAAAAAAAAAAAAAAACCGCATCTGATGTTACAGACTAAAAAGATGATGCATATAGCTACACACCTTCAATAAGTGTGAAAGACAAATGTCAGTGTTGCAGTAAGTATTCAGTTACTGGTTCACCGGCTTCTTGTAGTTCCAAAATCAAGAGTTTGTGTATATGAAACAAGCAGACCTGCACTGAGGAGTTGAAAGTGTTGTAAAAGCTACTTAGTCATTTGAAAATCTGTTGGAAAAAATACCTAGTAAGTCAAACTTTTGGACTTCATATAAGTGAAAAATAACATTTACATAATGTGAAACATGGATATAAAGTTGAAAAACATTCGCGTATATGTAAAGTAAGCAGGTTTATTCAAAAAGAATTTCGTGGAAGGAGATTAACTTTTGATGTGAACACAGAGAATGATGCCAGGATGAAGCAGAGTTTGGCAGAGCTGTAGTACAAATCTGTTGTGATTCCAGGTGGGCATTTCCATTTGTGAGCCTCTTTGCATGGCTGATGACTTCTGCTGCAATGAATGCTCCTCAAATTTTACATTTGTGTTATAGGCGATGCTGTTTGTATGATCATTTAACTCTGTCTCCTCTAGCTGCTTTTGGATGTAGTTTGTGTGAGATAAGGTAGTCTCATATACCAACAGCAATATACCAGCTGTTTAAAAACCCAAAGTGTGCACAGCTATAATGTAGAGACTTGCCATGCTAAGGTGTTTATTGTTTCAGAATGTTAATTAACCTCTGTAGGCTACCTTTTATAATCTCTTTCATGGCTTAATCTGAATCTTTCTCATCTGATACTTTCACTTACATGAAGTAAATCTGGCTTTCTCAGAGATGGAAATGGCAAGGAAGGGCTTCTTCATCCAAGAAGATCAGAACAACCTAGTTGGAAGGAAATGCAATTATATTTGGAAAGGTTTAGTCACATAACTATGAAGACAGAGATGTAGTGGACCTTGATTAGGGCCTAATGTACTAATTAAATATTTGAAGAGTGTTTTGACATAGAGCAAAAGTTTAAACTAAAAATCTTTTCTGTGTTGTTTTTTCCTCCCCCCCCCCNNNTTTTTTTGTTTTTTTCCCCCCCCCCCCCGTGTCCTTCAAGCAATGTCGTGGCTATCAAAATACTTCAGCTTTCTGAAATTTGATTAGCTGCTGTAAAAGTGGTCTTTGCTTTGAAACAATCTGCTGTGAGACGTGTAGTGACAGTATGTTGGACAAGACTGTCAGCTGTGCAGATTCCACTTTAATAACTGTTTCTTAGGTGCTGCAGTTCTAGACATGTTATTTAAGAAATATTAGAAAAAGCATGGAAAGGCAATTTTTTAAAACCATGGTAAAGTCCAAAAATTAAACTCTTCAAACTGTTCTGTTGTCAACAGGGCATTATTAATCTTTTAATTGAATTCTTCCATGTGAAGAGCTTTCAATCATATCCTGCCCTGCCTTCTCTCCCTCCCCCCAAGAATCAATGCTTATTTTGAGGCATAGAAGTTATGTTTTAAAATTGAAATATCTTTTTAAGGTGCTCAAGTACAGTTTTATTTCTCTATGCTTAATCTGTTATATGGTGACTTTTCTGGTGATTTTTAGAGTTTCATCAATTTTTTTGTTGGTTGCTGGAATCTTTTGTATCTTTATTTTCATGACAGGTACCAGCAGGGCTAGATTTGGGATTCTCTGGCTGGTGCTAGTAGAAGCAGCAGTTTGAATATCACTGTTTAATTTCTTCCCAGGGCATTTAGGATGGGTTATTTCACCTTTGGGGCTGTACACATTGAGAATTTTCTAACCAGTTTTAAAACTGGTTGGAGCACTAGTGTAGATCACGCTCTCTTTTCTTCAAATAGCACTGGTTTGTCTGACCTGTTTTCTGTTGAAATAGCTCGCTAAAATGCCCCCAAACGGCAGTGTTAATACACTGCTTATTGCTCTTCAAATGCATTAGGAATTTCTTGTTCTACTTAGAGCTGTTCATATACAACTCTAGATTTAAAATCACTTTGCATTTATTTCTTCTTGTTTCAGTACAGTATGTTGTTGTCAAGCTTGCCTTCTTAAAGGTCAAAATGATTTGTAGGTGTGAGCACACATTTGAGAGTGGTAATTTGGGAAACAAATGTGGAAGATGTCTATTTGATGCATTTATCTGCTACTAAATTTAGTTTGAGTTGCCTTGAATCGCATATAAATTTAGGTCAGACCTGGAAAACTGTTCTGACAAAAGATTTGTTCATAAATCTGGTATTTAACTGATAGCACAGTACTCTGTATTGGGAGGTCAGGGTTCACTTCTTTCCACTGTCATTATTGCTAATGTAAATCTGGCCATTTTTCTGTATTACGTTGGCCTTTTGCTCCAGTGAGACTCATTTTTTTCTGAAGTGGCAAACTGCATCAGAATGTTTTATGACTTCAAGTAGAATGTTTTAAGTTTGGGTCTCCTGCTGACGGGGAAGGATATTTACCATTAAGTCCTCATGACAAGGAAGCATCATGACTTTTGTTTGAGGCTTTTTCTCAATTCCTTCTCTATGAAAAACAAAACCCAAAAAGTCACCATGTATGGAAACGTTTTTGACCAGGCTCTGATAGAAAACTATTGTTGTTTACTGGCTTTATGGTTTCATCTTAAGCACTTAAAATGGTATCTTTTGATAGGAGTGTTTAACATATTGCATCCCAACTGAATTTTTTTTTTTTTCCCCCGTCTTTAATTTCTAGTATAGGCTGTTACAGCCATTTTTCAGAAGTGACGACAGCTCTTCGCTGCAGTTTTTTCCACACAGATGACTAACACTGGGGTTGCCCAGAGACTGTTTTGCAGCAGACACAGCGGAGCGTGCTCCAAGCCTGAGGAGCATCACGTTAGCTCTCATCCAGGAGCTATGCTGACCCAGCGCAGTGCTCAGACCAGGCTAATATGATTTCTTTCCAAGCAGTGCTTTTTAGTTCAGGCTGGCCACCGTGTTAACACAATTACAAAGCTTTCCAGTGGCTCAGAGTGCTGGCAGGGCAAACTTGCATCTGCTGTGCAGCCGGGGCAGAGTGAGTCCCTGTCTGTCCAGTGTGGACACACTGACTATGTTTAGTGAGCCTGACAAATTGCTGCTTTCCCACAACCTGATGTTCTGTGGTTGCACCAAATGGCAGAAGCTGGAGGAGAGCCTGCAGGGAGGCGTTAGGGCTGCAGGCACGTGGCTGAAGTGACAGCAGCAGTTTCATCCCTCTAATAAGTAATTAATGAGGAGCCCACCTACTTTTGGAGAAGCAGGGATTAATTTTGTGTGTATTACTTTGGATGCAGTAACTGGAACACTTGCTTGATGATGGGAAGACAGTTTTTCATATTAGAAAAGGGAAGCTTTTATGTTTGTGCTTGTTAGAGAAATGTTTCACTGTTCTTCCTGGATTTGGCTTTGTTTCTTCAAAAAAAAGATTGTAGATTTCAGTAATTAGTGGGATTTGCACATCGGTGTGAGTGTAAATTGTTTTTGGGTAATGGTGACAAACCTTTATCTGCATATGCATTTTAATTAATAAAGGACATAATTAGGCTCAGTGTACTTTACTCCATTAGCCAAGTTCTAGCCTCACAAACCAAAACGACTAAGCTGTTCAGACTGTCTTATTCCTTAAACGCTGACTGTCAAAGAGAAAAAATGTAAGAAGTCATAGCTTCAGTTCTTGTACTGGGCACTTTTATTCTTGTGGCTTTTAGTTTTTAGATGTAGAATTTTTATTTTTTCTGGCAAATATTTACACACACACGCTCCCCCCGAAGCAACACCAACCCTCCCCCACTTTATTTAAAACTCTAAAGTTTTTAAACTTTACTCTTACAATTGGAGAAGTACTAACGTGGAGTTGCTGAGTGATTGAATTTGCTTTTCATCACAGGACAAAGCACAAAAATGTCTTCTGGAGAAGAGAGACAAATATCAGTAAACACTTTCAGAGTTCACAAAAAGCCTTAAAAAACATTATGTAGATAAGATCTCATTTGTTTGTTATACATGGGAACTCTTTCTTGCTCATTGCTATTTATTAGCAGTAGGTCAATGTATCTTCACTTCTAGGCTCAATCTATCCAGAGCTTTTAATCAAAAGCTAATGCCAGCTGCTAGTTACTCTCTAAGATGAGAAATTGCTGTTCTGGGTGCCCACATTTTGCTTCTAGGACAGAATAAACGCCAAGTATTCTCTGTTTTGTATTTTTGCGTTTCATTTGCTGCTATTTAAAGAATAAATTACGGAAGGAAAATTACAATTCTTCGCATACAGACAAATAAGAGGAAAGACATTCAAAAGTGCTACATTTGGAAGAAAAAGTAAAATTGGAGAAGTCTGTAAGAGGGATGTGTATGCTATCAAAGCTTATTGGTCCCCTGTCAGCTTGTGTATTATGGAGGAGAGATTATGGAACTTTAATGGAAAGTAATGCTTACTCCTTGGTACTTGCTTTCTTTCCAAGTTTGTGCTTTCCTCTCTCTACATGTTAGGCAAGAAGGAAGTGCTAAGTGTAGAGTAAGTTGGATTTGAGTCCTTTAATGACCAGTCAGTTGCTTTGACTTACGAACCAGAAGAGTGGGTGGTGAAGCAGGTGATTATATTGATGTTCCTGTATGTAGTGGAAGCTTCATGTTCTTACTTTCTTCCAGGCAGGTTTTGTACTTGTGACAGGATAGCCAAGCATGCTAAGCATCTAGAATATATAAATAAACTTTGTATAGTTCTATAAAAATATAAATAAAACCTGGTCCTTTTTTTTTTTCTATCAATTTAAAGCTGATTATCTGCTGCTTTTTTTCTCAGCTAGCAAATGGTGAAGCTATAATAAATGACTGATGCATAGCTGAAAGCGTGGCAGTGACCATCATCACTGGAAATTTAATGTTCTGACACTCCAGAAAAATTGATTAGTAACAGCAGTGGCCCAGCAAGGAGCTGTTGCAGTAGTTGAAGGCAGCGAACCTCATGATGTATTGTGGGCTCAGAGATGAACTGTGAGACAAAACTCTGATTATTTAGGAATTGTTAATCCACCGTATCTTATAGCTTCCTCAGAAAGCACATACTGCCTACCAATCTCTCAAGAGAGATTTTGAGAACAAATGAATACGTAAAAATAACTTTGTTTTTTAAGCTCAGTGCTGTATTAATGAAGAAAAACAACTGTGGTACAGGCAGTGCTTAATACAAGCTGGAACTGTTCTAGTTTTTACTGTACTTGGTTCTCATGAAAATAAAATGGAGTAGGAAGAATTGGAACAGAGTAACTCAAATAGGGTAGGTGAAAATTTCTAAGCCCTTTACAGTAAAACCCAAATAAGAGTAATGCCATATCGCACCAAAGCAGTAGATGCTGCTGTCTGATCACCAGCCCTCTATGTAACAAAGTAAGGGGAGTGAAATGTTAAGCAGTGGCATTTGTCAGGCCTACAAAAAAACGTATTATTGCCAGTGACCCTGGGTGTATTTTATTGAGTATATTAGTTGTGAGTGGTTTTTAAAATATTTTTATTAATTCTAACATTATACATTTGATTAACAAAAGAAATGCAGAAATTTTACAGCTATTTGATCCCCTGTTTATATTAGGAGGTTTTTTTTCTGCAGAACAGTCTTGAAGACTTCTTTGTATAAATGAGTTGGCCTAAACTTGACTAAAGCTATTTATTACTTTTGTAATTGGTATCTTTAGGCACTGAATGACTTAAGACTTGCTCGCTAAATTGGAAGTTTGACATTTTATTGTGATAATTTGTCATGAAGTAATTAGCAACAATGATTCTAACTAGAAATATTGTTTATTGATTTTTTTTTTTTTTCCAAGTGTTCTTTCTCTTTGATTTGTATTGATGGCTTATATAAAAAGAATTCAATATCAAGTCTTTTTTTTTCCTTGGAAAAAATATAGTAGTATAACATCTAATGCTTATTGACAGCTATTCTTCTCCTTCACATTTCAATGCTTATTCTTAATTTTCCTTTTTTCCTTTCATCCTATTCATTTAAAGTAAGGTGGTGCTGATAAAAAGGAGCATCTCCCCTCCTGCCCATTCCCTTCTATTTTTAACAGCCTGAGTTGAAGAAGGCTGCTGCATTAGAAGCATTAACATGTGTGTAAATAGCCCCTGTATGCATAACATCTTGTCTCAAAATCAGTGTTAAAAAGTTCTTGTAAATTTAGCATGTCTGCACTGTATTCCTACTGTATTTAATCCTGAGTAACAGCTAAAGCTTATTTCACATTGCTTTTACATATTTCAGGCACAGCTGACGAGAGGACTCTGCGGCAGTGTTCTATCCTGGGGCAGAACTGTGTCACTCCAGTGCTGTTCATCGGCTTCTTACTCTTCTTGAACTGACACTTTCTCCTTCTTGAATTCTTTACGTCAGCAGCAATGTTCAGTGCTCCCTCCCATAGGCCAAGTAGTATATTTGTCCAAAATTATGACGACTCTCTTTTTGTCAGCTAGCTTCTTACAGGTTAGAGCACTAGTGTTTGCGTCTTGTAGAGATGTCAGAGCATTTAATTTTCATGATGAAATAACATTGTGAAATGTCATCTGGTAAAAGGTCTATACCAGAGGTATTCCTGTGGTTACCTCAGACTATGTCCACTGCGTGATAATTCACTGATGATTTTTGGATGTCAGTGAGGTGGCAGTTTTGGGGGGCTTATATAGTCACTGTCCGGCTGTAATAGTTTATCTGTCACTGCTTACTGTGTGGGCTTTGGCAATGATATCATTTGTAATTCCTAAATGACAGGTTCTTTAATAGATTTTTGCCTTCCCATTAGATTTCCAATATTCATCTTGTCTGATCTAATATTTAAAAGTACTTAAAAGTATAAATTGACCATAAGTGTGTGTGGTGTGGTTTGTGGTGGTGGTTTTTTTGTTTTTTTTTTTTTAATTTATTAAATTGCAACTTGTGGGTTGAGTAGAAAAGCTAGAAACTTAAGGTCCTAGCTTTTTTTCTGGAAACAGTACAAACTAAACACTGTTTTGAGACTTTAAAAGAACGAAAAAAGTAGTTTGTCCTCCTGCTCTTCAAGGTCTAGCATATGAATCGGTAGCAGGAGGTTTAAAGGTGACCTGAACATGTTGATTGAATAAACATAATGTTAATTCATTTACGGCTGTATAATTTAAAACCAGCTCAAATTAGATCCTCCTCTGCTTACTTTCTGAAATTGGAGTTCTGAATTTCTGATTTGCTAGACCTAAAACCAGCAAAGAAATAAATTACTGTATCAAAGGATGAAGATGTCTGTTTGTTCCCAAGGGCATGAAAATGCAAAATTTTGAACCCTCATCAGAGTAGTATTGATACTAAAAACTATTTGGCCTAAGGAAAAATGCCCTTAATTCTTCCTCTTGTCTCCTGTCATCTTAACTGTTTCTAGTATCTTTCAATATTTCTAAAAAGTATGATTGGTTTTGGTTGTATAGAGTTAGTATATTCTTTTACATTTCCTCTGTACAATGTACAAATACAAAGATGATGGGGTGAGGTGAGGGGAATAGCCTCTCCTTATCAACCTGGTTAAAGTTGGTTTTCATAAAACCCACTGTATCCTAGTAGTGCTATTCCTACTGTGGCAAAGGAGTTTTGAGGACTAGGTGGGATCCTAACTTTTAGTGGTTCTTATTTACTGTTTGATTCAGACTCAGTGAAGACCCTCTCTCTCTTTTGTTGTTTTTAGTATTATTAATTGTATAATTATAATGTGGTAGGTAGTTACTTGTCTTGAATAATATTTGAGAATACTTGTCTTGCAAAATGTTTTCTGTACAAAGTATGGCAATGGATTGGGGAGTGTGTGCCTTTTTCTAACTGAACGCTGGAGGAATTAAAATATTTTCTGGCAGTCAGTCTCTTTCTTTTTGTGCTCCCTGTTAACTAACAAATTAATACTTTTTATTTCTAGCACCTGTCCTCTTTAGGATTTTCTAGTTCTCCAGTTTGTGGATTTAATGTAGTAGTATTGAGTGGGTTGAAGTAGATGGATTAGGAGGGAGGTAGCAAAATATTTCCAGTAATTAAGTTTCAAATTTCATTACTACTATTGTTGATGTATGTACAGAAACCAAGCTGCAGCAGTTTTGGAAATGAAATTTCTTGCATTAGCCTGTGACTGCTCTGGCTTGAAGCCTGTCCTCTGGGAGGTTGCTGCTTGCTGTATCTGCATGCAGATGTGCTGGCTGCTCCACTCAGCTGGAACCCAGCTGGGTGCTGCGCTGCCTCCCTGCACCAAGGGCCTCTCTGCCTAGCACGCAGGTGATTTGGGAGCATCCTGAAGTAGCAAGGCAGAGAAAAACCTGGTTGCCGCATGGTATCTTACCCTCTTCCAGTGAGTTGCCTGTGACAAAGAGCAACACGACAAAACTGGCAGTAAGAAAAATTTTGAGCTTTGATACCAAAACAGATCTGGGTACAATAAGTCAGATAAGCCTTCAATCTTTGTGACTATTTTAGCAAATGCATATTCAAAGTGAGCAAATGGTAGAGCAGTATGACTCAGCAGTGGCAGCTGGGGTAGAGATGCCATCTGTAGTCTGAAATGACACTCATAGTAGTGCGGAGTTGCACGACAGCTAACTACATATAAGGTAGGTGGGCCCAGAGTGATATGTGATATTCAGGCTGTGGAGTAGCAGCACTCAAGAGCAGATGTCCAGAGAGTATGAGTGATCCCTGAGTAGATCCAATATTGCTGCTGTGTTGGCTGTTACCGTGATTTTTTTGGGCTTGGGGGGAGGGTGTTGCATCCAATTTTATCAGATGGCCGTGGTAAGTCAGAGACCTACTGAGAGTGATGCTGAGAGAGAACAGATGTGGATTGTTTTGGTAGAGCTCTTTTTTGGAAACGCTCTGCTACCGAGTCACAAAAGCATTACTAGAGATGGAAAATATGCCAACTGCAGTAAGAGTCTTCTGTAACTGCCAGTTTGCAATTCCCGGTTCCCTCAGGATTAGAAAAGGATTGAGATTAGGTACCCAGGCAGATGTCATCACCATAGATAGCTGTCCTGTATGGATTGAAGGGTAACACTGATTAGAGCTTTGAAAAGGTGGAGCTCTAGTACTTACACCGACTCTTAAGGTGTGCTCATTTGAGCTGTTCCTGTAGACAGTGAAAATGGTGGTGGGTTACAAGGGCGTTGCACAGTAGGCTGTCTCTCAGGGCTTGCGTATGTAATGCTGCACCTGCCAAGTTAACTGTAGGTGAAACTAATTTGGACTGGAAGATGAGTGTTTTCCATATAACTGGACTATATAAAGAAGACGACAAAGGCGTATTGGTGCATGAGTGCCACAGTCACTGCTAGACAGAAGACCCCACTTGCCATCCAAGGACAGCGATCATGGTTGAATTGTACCTTCCCTGAAATCTGATATGTGGGCATTAAATGCATGAAACATTACAAGGAGTTGTCTTGTATGGAAAGGTGTTGACAATGTCTCTCTTTTCTTCGGCTGATGAAAAACGTGCTGGCAAAGTTGGTCTTTTTCAGCTCCACTTCCCTGTAGCTGGTAGGAGATGCAAGCAGTGCAAGACTGCTGAATAATGCTGTTTGCCTCTTGGTTTGGCTCTGCGAGTTTGAAGATATGCTAGCACTTCTTCATGCTTGACCCTAGAGATGGTATCAGGGCAGCTATACTTAAAATCTCTCTGTAAAAACAGTTGCAGTTTGTTACCTACCTACAATACTTGTGCCTTTGCCAGGTGGGCCATTCTGACTTTAAGTAGATGATGTTGGCAACTTGGATGAGTGGGACAGTGTGTGAATTTTTTTTTTTTTTCTGGTGTGTTGGAGACCTATGGGCAGCCGAAAGCAGGAAACCTAGCCAGCCAAATGGTTTGCTTGTCCATGTTCAACACTACATGCTGTCTTGCCTCCCTCTACACACATCTGCCTTGCTCCTTATTCTAGCAGCAGACTTGTCATCTCCATTTTTTTGGTCACTTGTTTGACCTCTCAATCCCTCTCCTCCTTAACCCTCTGGGTTGTTTTAACCAACTAAACCAGAGGAAAGCAAATACAACAACAACAAAGGAATAGGTTTCTGCCAGGTGCTGCCATGAGTTCTGTTGAGTTGAACTGGCTGGCTTTCCGTAAGCGGGCATAAACAGTGAATGCTTACAAAAATAAGTTTGTTCTGTGAAAATGGGGAGAGAGAGGAAGTGAAAGTGGAAGGCAGCCAAAGTGATGGGCTGTAAGGAGGGTCTTTTTTCCAGCAGTACTGTGAATAGATAAGAGTGGGAGAAGACGCATTTGTCAAGGGCAGAGAGGAGATACCGAAGTGATTGGGTTAAGGGGAGATGAAAGCTGGAAGAGAGTTACAGAGAAAGGGTATCTCAGAGAAGCTTTTTAGTTACCCTTCAAAAATCAGGCATAGCTGGAGTGAAGGACACAAGAGGCTTGAATGCAGATGTGAATGATGGATGATGGTGTCTGCAATACTTGAGAAAAGACGTGCTGACCTGAGATCAAGACTGGAGTAAAACAGTAAAAGGGTGGTTGTAACTGTGTTGTGCTGCTCGTGATAGCCAGATGTTATCAGAAAGGCAGGCTGAGGTTCAGTTCAGGCAGAAGGAGACCACTTTGGATCAGGGGTAAGTTGGAGTCAACCCTGTGGAGAAAGTGTTTGCAGATGTACTCGTTGATGAGGATACCCAGAGATGAAATGCAGACGAGACCTGGAGTCTATCTTTGTCCCTTTGAAGTGTAGTCACAATTACGGGGGATGAAGAGAGGACAGAACCTCACAGTACCAGTGACTGACATGCATTTGTACTTGAACATAAACCAGCAATCTTCAGTAATCTGTACTGGTTACTTCTTTTTCCTTATGAGAATGTGATTGACCTACTGGTAAAGTGTTTTCTGTATTCCAACTACTGTTTTTCTACTGTCTCATACTTCTGTGGGGTGGACTGTGATATGGCAAAAAATCAGAGGAGGGGGAAGCTTTTGGTCACACCTTGAGGCTGTTATTTTATTAGAAATTATGTATATTCCTCTAGTACTAAAGTGTTTCAGTTTAAAACCAGCAAAATTTTATTATGCTTGTTGGTTTATTCATTACATCGAGATTATGTGTTGGTTATTAAATATTGATTTTTATATTGTATTAAACATTTTTATGGGTGTTGGTCTCTATGCAGTATTTTCTTCTGACTGTATTGCTTTGTGTTATGTTCTGTATTTTAACTTCAAAATGATAACTTGGTAGTGCTAAGCCAATTTTTAGCTTTCTTCAAGTTATAGTACAGAAAAAGAAAAGAAACTGTTAGAGAAGGATGCTTCTTTTGTGGAGGTTTTTATTTTATATATAGTGACAAGTAATGCAAACATCGGGATGCACATTGCCCACTGAAACAATTCACATTTATTCTCTTGGCTTTAAAAAAACCCCAACAAACAGCACCCACCCATTCCCCCTCACTCAACCAAACATGAAACTCTTCAGATGTTTCCTCCTTCCATGTGGTTTTCATTGTCAGATGCGATATAGTATGAATTTTAACTTAACTGGTACTTTTTAGAAACTTAACCTGCTTCTGCCTCTTTCCTTTCACTAGCAAACTGCCCCTTTTTAGGTAATGGTGTGCCAGAAAGCGAATACTTTGTCATATGCACGTTTTTGTGAATACACTAGCAAAGAATGACTGAAAAGATGTTGTGAAAACATGGGCATGTAATATTTGCACAAGTTCTAGCTGAATGTGTAAATGCCTTGTCCAGCTTGAAAAAGAGAAGCTAGTATAAGGGCCAAGTATAGGACTTTTTTTTTTTTAAATTGTAATAGGAACGGGGAGTACAGAACATACTTTAGTACTCTGAAGAGTGAATCATAAAATGCAGCATCTTTTCTGAGGTCTAGTTTGATTGCAGCCTCAGTTACTAAGCTCTCAAGTGCAGTTTAAAGAAAAGTTACTAGAGGGTTGATGCATGTGTGGTTGACGCGTGTGTGGTTGATAATTGCTGAGAAAACTACTGTGTGTATATCTTTTAACTTTATTTTATCATGTCAGGAGTACATCTGCATCATTAACTCATTCTCAGAGCCATGTATAGCTATTTCCTCGCAGAGACCTGTAAATGCTTCCTTGCACTGGGCAGTACTCTGACTAATGGAGCCCAACGGTGATTACACATGGTAGGAGAGAGTAGAGCGATGGGGAGTTACCAGCAGAAACCTTTTGATATTAGGTTACTTAAAACAATGTGTATTCAGGATGTGACTTCTTCAGACTTCTTCACTACTGATTTGTTTTGTAGTCCTCCTATTACTCTTTCTGTCTCGTTCTCTTCCATTCATCATAATATCCCTCCCTCTCTCCTTCCTTAATTCTTAGTGTCCCGTTTTTGCCCTCTGAGGTAGTTTAGCCTCATAATTACATCAAATAGTCAGTTATGGTTTTATTGTGTTGTAGGTTTTATACATTTTCTTGTTATCCAATAGCATGTGTTGGTCTAAAGACTGATATAGCTCAGTATCTTTTCTCCAGATGCCCTGATTTTATCCTCTCTTCTAGTCACTGCCAAGTCTGTAGGTATGTTTTCCCAAAACAGTTAGTGGTGTGTGATCTTCTGAGCCAAAGGTGCTATCTGTATAGTTAGTCTTTCTCAGCTGATACCAGTGTTTCTGTCCATCTTCTCCCCTGAACCTCTGTAGCAGCTGTAGCATCCTGTGGCAAGGAGTCCCACAGCTTAACACTGTGGTGTTTAATTTGATCCTGACATCTCATACCTTCATTTGAAGCCCTTTAATGTTGCCACACGCAAAAAAGCGATTGATCTCTATTCTCCTCTTCACGTCACTAAGGATGCATCTGTCCTATTTCCTGTATCATCTGTGGCTGAAAATTCCTAGTCTTTTAAGTTATGTCTAATGCTTTAAGCATCCTACGATCATTTTTATTAGATGTCCTCTAAGCCTTTTTTCCTGCTATATAACCCTTAGGAGATAGAAAAGCAGAAACACACAGAATGTCTGGATGTGGCTTATAATGTTGCAAAGAAACGTTCTGTGTTCTTTTCTTAATTTCTTTCCTTATAATTTCTAACTTTTGAATTACCTTTTAACTCCTATTTAGCATCAAGCTGATGTTTTAATGAAAATATCTAATTCAGCCTTAAAATCTTAAGACTGAATGGTAAATGTCTGCTCAGAGACTATTATTGGTACCCTATAAGTGCTTGCCACTACAGTTTTCAGCCATAGTTTTTCTTGTACTTGACTTATGTGCAATATATAACATAAAGGGATGTGTTTGCACTTATGTGCTGAAATTGTAAGGTTGTAGGAATTGTGTTTCTGTGTTCTCCTTACTGTGCTTTGGGCTGTGTGCCTTCAGGACATGGACAGATGATTGCCTCCAAAATGCTACAACTTCATTGCATAGCCTAAAGTAGGATTCATCTAATCTTCAGGGTTATCTATTACACCATTTCACAGAGCCACCCCAGTGAGAGTGTTTCTCCATTTAAGAAGTGGAGGGATTAAATACAACTTGAATCTGCTTGAAAAATACTATAATACAGCTAAGTATTCTTGTAATAGTTACTTCTATTGAAACTAAAGTGCAGATCTGCAGGTAAAAATACAAGTTTCAATTCCCTGGGGAGTCACAAAATAACATTTTCTTTGTTTGTTAAATTGCAGTAGAAATACAATTCTGATTGTAAATATTTCTACCCTAAAATAGTGATTTCATGCTAAAGCTTTACAAGACTATTGCAATTTGTCTGGAGAGGGTATTTTTTACTGCACAAATAAAGCTAAGGTTGATGGCATATCAGTAAGCTTTGTCCAAAATTATGTGATGGCTTATGTTGTTTGTTCATCAGAGGTCTTCTTGAGGACTAATTGTGATGAGAAAAGAGACACATTATATGCTTACATGCACAATTTATATGTTAAATCAGTTAAACAGTAAGAATCGCTTTATCCACAGTTGTTAGCATCTTTTTGTGTGTGTGTGCCCTGAGTGTGTTCAATAGCTTTGCTGTCAGGTGATTGTTTCCTAATGAAATCTACCTAAAATATTTTCCCGATAGTCTGTGAAATATTTTGATAAGTCTTACTGTGCTGAAAAATAAAGTAACAACTGATGCAAAGAGTAGCACATGAAATGAATTATCCATTTGATGTTCATTTGATTCCATAGTGCACCTTTAACAAAAGACTCAGATTAGTAAGGCTAAAAAGAAAGGATGGAATACATATCAGAAAGAAGATAAATCTCTGTTTCTGTATTTGTTGCTCTCACCTTGTTTAATATTAAAAGTTTTCATATAATTCTAGTTTTTATGTCATTTTTTCTCTGATGCTTTATAGTCAATGTTTAAGTAGCGGGTAATGTTATACTTGTCTGTGTGATTGAACAAAAGGTGTTAAAACTTGTAAGGATGTGCAGAGCTTTGTTTTGATGTCAGAGAAAATATGAAGTATTACTGAGAAAAGCTTAAGATGAGACTGTGTTAATAATAGATTGGGCAAGAAGGAGAACCCAGGGAAGGATGGGCTGGTCAGCCTCACCTTGGTCTCAGGAAGGTGGTGGAATAACTAATTCTGAAACCATTTCCAGGCACTTGAAGGACAGCAGCAAATATCATCTCCTTAGACATCAGTAAGGCTTTTGACACCGTCTTTGTTTTCAACATATATTTACATTGTTCTTTCTAGCTTTCCTTTAATGAGAATATTGCTGGATTGCATGACAAGATATGCCAAATATTAAAATGCTTATGACTATTTTCTTAATATGAAATGGGAAACTAGAGCAGTAACTGCACTTTTGATGCAAAAGAATTTGGCTTTTAGTTTAGCAGTGCTTTTGTGTGAAGGCATGTTTTTGATCTCAATATTACATGTTACCTCTCTCATTCATGTGCCTGAGTTTCACAGCTAGTATAATTTTTCATGTACCTTGAAGTTCTTTCTTGAAAGATCTCTTCTGAGAGGTTCTTGTCATCCTCCTGTGACTCTGGATTTATACCATGACCGAACTCTTCAATCATCTCTCCACCTTCTTGGACTTATCTCCTTCTGTGGCTTCAGAAATGACCTTTTGTAACAGCTTCTGTCATTTTTGACATCAGAGCTTTTTCCATTTCCTTGTGTTTAATTTTGATCTTCCTTTTTGCATGACCATTTAAAGTTTTATGCACAGTCTTATGCTCACCTCCCCCTAGGAAGTCCTCAGCTTTCATGTTGGTTCCTTGAGCTCTATTTATAATTTAGTCTGTATAACTTATGCACTCTTACCTCATTTCTTCATTTGTTTGTCTGGCTTCTGCACTGATGCTGTGCTAACTTGTGATTGTTTCTGTTGTCCTCAAAGGAGACTCCCTTTTTATTTTTGAAAGGTTGCTCCTGCTGTCCAGCTGGAAACTCTCACTTTTGTCCGTTTAAAAAAACAAATGATGTCTGTATTTGTTCTCGATAAGAGATGGTTATTAGAACAAACTTTAAATAACCTTTTTTTTTTTTNAGGGACGGTCTGTCTGAACATCAAGAAACACTTTTTTACTGTGAGGGTGACTGAGCATTGGCACAGGTTGCCCAGTGAGGTTGTGCAGTCTCCATTTTTGGAGATATTCAAAAACTGTCTGGACACAGCCCTGGGTAACCAGCTGTAGGTGGCCCTGCTTGAGCAGAGGTGTTGGACCAAGTGACTTCCAGAAGTCCCTTCCAAACTCATCCATTCTCTCATTCTGTATATTGGAAGCCAGTACATCTGAAATCTATTACTTGCTGGTCTGTATCTCAGCAGGTCTCTCTCTAAATTGGGGCGCTTGGCTTTTCCATTTGGGTATATATATATATATATATATATATATATATATATATATTTGTTTTAAACATATATTTACATTGTTCTTTCTAGCTTTCCTTTAATGAGAATATTGCTGGATTGCGTGACAAGATATCACAAATANCTTGTGTTTAATTTTGATCTTCCTTTTTGCATGACCATTTAAAGTTTTATGCACAGTCTTATGCTCACCTCCCCCTAGGAAGTCCTCAGCTTTCATGTTGGTTCCTTGAGCTCTATTTATAATTTAGTCTGTATAACTTATGCACTCTTACCTCATTTCTTCATTTGTTTGTCTGGCTTCTGCACTGATGCTGTGCTAACTTGTGATTGTTTCTGTTGTCCTCAAAGGAGACTCCCTTTTTATTTTTGAAAGGTTGCTCCTGCTGTCCAGCTGGAAACTCTCACTTTTGTCCGTTTAAAAAAACAAATGATGTCTGTATTTGTTCTCGATAAGAGATGGTTATTAGAACAAACTTTTAATTACCTTTTTTTTTTTTTTTTCCCCCTTCACCTTGTTTTATGTTTAAACTGTCAAAGTTTTAATAAGGTGGCTAATGCAGTTGTTACGCCTCCTTTTCCGGTTGAATTGCTGAGGTGATTAGTATAGATGAAAGTTTAGCTATAAACTTTTTTCTTCCAAGTCCTTGTTTCAGCTTTTTTTTTCTTGGAGAGTAGGTTAAAAAATAACCTAGCACTCCGAATCTATAGAAAATTTTGTGATTTAATGTAATGGATGTAGGGCTATCTTCATTCAGCGCTCCTACTGAGTTTAATTGCATTCTTATCCATTAACTTTAAACAGCATATTGTGAGAACATTTAGGAGAAATGACAGAGACTGCAATATCTACGTAAGATTTTCTATAAATAAGCTAACAGTGTCTTGGAAAAAGGTGTTATTTTAAGAAGCAGTGTTGCAAGACCACATATCCATAAATAATCAAAGTGATTAATTTCATTTTGGAGCTCTCAATTGTGTCCTCGAAGTCACAGAATTTGCTTGCTGCTGTTTTAGTGGCTATTAGTATAGTTGTGAAAATATTTATTAATCTCAAATACGTGATTCCACCCCTCACCCCCCAGTTATTTGTATTCAAATGGTATAACTCCTTGTCACCAGTGCAGTTGGTCAGAAGTCTGCTCAGCGCTCTGGAGGAATACTAAAGCTTGCAGCATATGAGCTGAAAAACGAAATAGCTTTGGTGTTTTGTGGATGTTGAAACTTCTGTATGAATGAAGGTCTGTTCATAATTTCATGAAACTGGTGAATCTCTTAATGGTTTCAGAAATATCTTGTGAGCTGAAATAGAAATTGTCTTGGTAGCTTCAGTTGTATAAAGTCATCTGCATATGCAGTGCTGTTTGCTCTTTGTTGCCTTGCCCGTGCCAAGGAATGATGAAGAAATAATGAAAAAGACATTAAGCAACTGTGACTCTTCACAGCTACCTGTTGTTGCCTCTTCAGTAAAGAACAGAAAACCTCCGTTTCCCTGGAGAACAGGAGGAAATTTAGAGACACTTTTGTTTAGATTAGATTTTGCTTAGTTTGGAAACTGAAGGACAGATAGTGTAATAGAGACTGATCTTCTCACCCTTTCATCTATTTCCTTTTTCCGTCCTGTTCACTGCTGATAAAGCATGGAAAGGTTTCCTGTTGCCTGTCAATATGAAGCTTTTGAAATTGGTGATAAAGTAGCCTTTTCTAAGCCTGGAATAGAGAGAAGGAACCTAATTTACTAGAAGGAATCTAATGAATGGCATGGCCAGGTAGACAACATCTAATTGTGAATCTTCTTTCATGCTCTCAAAATTTTGGGATTAGGATAAACGCTAGGCTTAATAATAGTGAGGTCTTTTCCCAAAGATGACAGGAAAGGATGACTTCCTGCATTCTTGGTGATTGATACCTAATATTTTTCAAGTTCCCATCTTTTCTTTCTAAAATAAGCTATTATGTTTTATTAATAAGGAATACAGAAGACATACAACGTGGAAAAAAGTATGCAAAGGTGGGACTTGGTTATGACCTCTTTAGTCTGTTTTTGGTTGGTGGTGGTTGTTGTGTGGTGGGTTTTTTTTTTTTTGGTGTTTTTTTTTTTTTTCGCTTGTTTTGGATATGGTATTACTTTATGGCTGTTGGGGGGCGGGATTGGTTTTTAATGTCAAGGTGACTTATAGCACATGGTGATTTAAGAGAGATTTTGTCCACTTCCTTTTCTGAAATGCTTGTTTGTAAGGATATTTAGATTATTTGACTGTTCTAATACCACACACAAAAGGCCTACAATGAAAATAAGATAACACTAACTTAGGAATAATCAGCCATGTTTCCTAGTAAGCTGTTGGTATTTATACTCTAGTGGTGTTTTTGGATGAGACCTGGAGTTCCATATTCAAATTAATACGCTAAGAGGATGGTTAAAAGATACTGACAGTGGGAACAAGGCTAGAAATTTTTTGAAAAGCGTTTGTAGGTAATTGAGTTTACTTGGCTTTTATTGCTCTTAACTGTAATCAGTTGGTTTTTGTGTAATGAATTCTAGTACTACAAAATAAGATACCGCTGCAAAGTATTCAGTATGACTTCTCCCTGTAGTGAAGAACTGGAGAACCTGTCATGTTTCTTAAGTGCTGCTGTTTTCAGTTGTTTGTGGGGTGCTTTTTCTGTGTGTGTGTGTGTGTGGGGGGGCTTTTGTGTTCTTTTTTTGGTTTGTTTTTTTTTTCTTTTTCTTTTAATAGTGCCTCTGACCTTCTGCCTTTCTAGATGCCATGGGTTAATTAAGGTTATTTCAGAGTTATACTTCAGCAGGTAATACTGAACATGAGCATTTTAACATAAGTCATTAAAATTTATTCTCAAACTGCATTAACAGCAATACATAGTATATTCTTAATAGGTATCCGAATGCTCTGCAATCGATGTGCTTTAACATGCTTGTAACAGAAATAACGTAGTGCCTGTGCTTCAAAGCATGCTGTGATAGAAACAGGTAAATTAATGTGATAGGTGGGTGATTTTAAAAGCAGGATCAGTTCCTGGATATATGACTGACAAGAGAGCTGCTATAGCGCCTTTGTACTCTTTAAGCTTTGAATTCACCAATCAATGTGAGGAGAAAAATTAATTTTTCACAGGACTTTTACCTGACATCCCAGATAAACATAATTTTGTACTGGCTTCTTACCATGGAGCTATCTACTTTGATAGATTTAGAGCTAGTCATTAGGCCTTTACAGCAGGTGGTAGAGAAAAATAAAAGCATGCTGTTGAATAATAGGAGCAGATTGTTCCAACTAGTCATTTCAGCTGGATGAGAAAAGAGTGTTTCATTCCTGGTGTGACACCTTCATACATACGAGTCCCAGAGAAACTATTGGTAATGGAGCCCTATGGAAGAGAAAAGCTGTGACAACGGAAGTTTGTTGTGTGCCTGCAGTACAACTCTTCTTTCATGCTAGAATTTTTTTCTCATGTCTCAGTGATCGGCTTGTTCTTAGTGGATAAATTACTGGGCTTATAACAAGCTCTTTAAAATTGAGGAGCATGAAATTTAAGACATTACTTGTGTATTTTGCGTAACACCAGAAGTAGCTGGATGCAAGAACAGATCTCAGAAATAAACTGTAAAGATGTGTTCTTTCGACAGTCCTTCCATGCATGCTGTTCTATGGCTGAAAAAAAATCCTTTACAGTGTCGATAGTTTATAGAAATAGCTAATAAAGAACACTTCTGAAATCAGTTTGTTCTGGAAATCAAACCAGGTACTTCCACCCTCACCCCAAATCCAGAAGGTGCAGTTTTCTTTCATTGCTTTCTCTTATTAGTTTCTGAAACTCAGTGCCAGATTTTGGTGAGAATGTACTTGGGAGTTCCAGAGAATAGATACTGTTAATATAGGAGACTTAAAAATAAGTGCCTTGTTCCTGCTGTTGCATATAATTTGTTATAGTAATTTTTTTTTTTTATTCTTACTTCTGTAGAAAGGGTGGCATAAGACAAAGAAACGTATTTGTTGTTGGATTTAGAAAAGTGAAAGCTAGCCCTTTTCCTACCCCTGATGTTAAAGGTCGTGTTTTTTCCATAAAGATGGTATAAAGCACGGCCAGTAAATGTGTGTTATTCTTCATCAGCTAGTTTTATCAATAGGTATTTAATTTATCACAATTTAGTAGTTTGCTGAATGTTTTGAATTGTTTTTTCACTATTGCTTTTCTGAGTATATTTTAAAGGGCACTGGAGCTGTTAAGGTCTAATTAAATGTGAACACTGACATACAGAATTTCTAGGTGATATGTGGGAATAGTATCTTTTACCAAGAAGTCAGTAGATCTCCAGTATAGCATCCCTATCATGCCATTTGTAATAAATGTTATGGGTATCTTAAATTTCGTGTAATATTGGTGTGCAACTGACTGTTTCTGTTCTAAATAGTAAAAGTGACATTATCTCTAGGAAGTGTAGTGAGAACACTGGAATTGTTAGATAAGGATCATTAGTTAAAAATCTGAATCCGTTTTCCTTCCTGTCCTGAGCTGATGAGCTGGGAGACCACAGTAAAGTTGTAGTGGACGCTCATTTATCGGTGGAAGTTACCGACACATGCTTCTCTTAGTCTTAAGCTTATTTATATTTTAACCTGGTGGGGGGGAGAAAACAATTCAGCTCTTCTTTCCTGGTGTGCTGCTTTTGGCTGGGGTAAAATTAATTTTCTTCATAGTGGCTAGTATGGGGCTATGTTTTGGGTTTGTGCTGGAAACAGTGTTGATAATACAGAGATGTTTTAGTTATTGCTTATATGGAGTCAAGGCCTTTTCTGCTCCTCAGGCCACCCTGCCAGCGAGTAGGCTGGGGGTGCACAAGAAGTTGGGAGAGGACACAGCTGGGACAGCTGACCCCAACTGATGAAAGGGATATTCCATACTAGTGACATCATGCTAGGGGGAAGGTTGGCAGAGGGGCCAATGCTCGGGGACTGGCTGGACATTTGTTGGTTGATGGTGAGCAATTGTTTTCATTTGTATCACTTGTCTTGGGTTTTATTTCTCTCTCTTGGTTATTTTCCTTTTCATTACATATTATTAATTATTAATAATATTATTAGAATAATATTTTATTTAAATTATTAAATTGTTCTTCTCTCAACCCACGTGTTTTCTCACCCTTCCAGTTCTCTTCCCCCCTGTCCCGCTGTGGGGGGAATGAGTGAGCTGCTGTCTGGTGCTTAGTTGCCGGCTGGGGTTAAACCATGACACCTGGGNGGTGCACAAGAAGTTGGGAGAGGACACAGCTGGGACAGCTGACCCCAACTGATGAAAGGGATATTCCATACTAGTGACATCATGCTAGGGGGAAGGTTGGCAGAGGGGCCAATGCTCGGGGACTGGCTGGACATTTGTTGGTTGATGGTGAGCAATTGTTTTCATTTGTATCACTTGTCTTGGGTTTTATTTCTCTCTCTTGGTTATTTTCCTTTTCATTACATATTATTAATTATTAATAATATTATTAGAATAATATTTTATTTAAATTATTAAATTGTTCTTCTCTCAACCCACGTGTTTTCTCACCCTTCCAGTTCTCTTCCCCCCTGTCCCGCTGTGGGGGGAATGAGTGAGCTGCTGTCTGGTGCTTAGTTGCCGGCTGGGGTTAAACCATGACACCTGGGTTGGTCTGAAAGGATGTGGGATAAAACAAAATCACAGAGCAGTGTCAATATTGAGTGTTGCTGCTAAGAAAATATCATGGTAATATTTTAAAAAATGTAATTTATCTTTAAATTCAAGCATCTTTAAATAGCTTTTTATAGGTGATGTGTAAACCTTGACTATATGGTCTTTATTAAGTTTAGGTTAATCTTAATGACCTTGTTACTTAGTGGAGCTTTAATTTCTTTTCTGAGAGTTCAGTGTGGGATATTTATAGCTTTCTTTTTATAATGAGCATTTAATATTCCTTATCTTTTATAAATGAAAACGGACATGTAGTCAGGACGTTTTTATGAGGCTAGCATGATTTATCACTTGTCTTTTAGAAGGATGTTGAAGAGGACTGTGTAAGAGTTCTAGGTGTTTTTAAGCTGAAGTTAGTATCTTAGTGATAAAAGTGGGAGAAGACAGTGAATTGTTGATTTACTTGGTTTCTGTGGAATGTAAATGTTTCCCAAATACTTCCTCAGCAACTGAACAAATTGGGTTGTCCTAAAATACAGTTAGTAGTTTGGCAAAATAACCGTCCAGACTTAAGATTTCTTCTGTCTTCCTAGCTTACGATTCCAGTTGTCGATAGGGTGTTTCTTTCAGATGCCCTACCTGATTTTTTTTCTTTTTGTTAAATTGATTGTCGATGCTTTCTTGTTGGCTGCTGCCACCACTGGAAATGCAGCAAGCCATGGCTCTGGTTGGTGCTGCCCCTCAGTAGACAGTGCTGCTTGTCCCTTCTGGACCACATCCTGATGGCAGCATCATTTGAAGGGAGGAGATGCTGGCTGCCTTGCATGCCAGTCCCCAGGCCCACACCAGGCTGTTGAGGTTGGACCAGGTAAACGTGGATTTAGGTACTGCAAGGTTCAGGAGCATTTGAATGTCAGTACTGTGTGCTTCCAGTCAGGAGACTGAACAGAGGTGCACAAATCACTGTTTGTGGTATGGCGTGTGTGTTGGCGAGTATGCACAAATTCCAATGTCAGGGTAGTATTGAAGATAAATTGCAGCTTATACATCAGCTGTAGCTAAAGGAACATGGTGGTGGTATGTAAGGGGACAGTGGTTGGTACTGAAGTACCTTTTTATTGAGTTATGGGGGAGGCTACAAATGGTTGAGTTGCAGATTTTAACTTGTCATTTGTAGGATGTTGGCAGATTCTTGGCAAAATGTTGGACAGCAAATACGAATATGTGTTTTAGTTCAGCTGCTGAACCTCACTGGAAGGTACTAAACATTCATCAAGTCCATCCACCTTCTTCCCTGAACACTGCTGTCACATAACTGTGGAGAGTGGCCCAGCAGCTGAGTTAGGGTACTAAGAAGTCCTGACCTACGGTGTACTTCTGTCAGGTGTGGTTTTATGTTTGAGTGCTTAAAGATTGATTTAAAATGTATATAGTTTTGAACAAATGACTGGAAACAGATTACTGCAGGTTTCACCCACTCATCATCTCTTCTCCTTGTGTTTTCCACACAGCATGTTACACTAGGTTTGTCTCTTAGGACCCAGAGTTACCAAAATAGCACACGGGCTATGTTAAAACCGAGGACGGGAGATCCACATTTGCTTGTGCTTTAAGTCATAAGGAGTAGACTGCAGGGGGTTTAAAATGCTTAGTCTGTCTCACCATGTTGTACTGGATAAATCACTACAACCTTGGCTTTTACTTTACTTGCCTTGAAACGTCACGATCTGTTGGTAAGAGGAGTAGGTGTGCTCTGTGAGAGGAAGCCATTGGTTTAGCCAGTTGTCATAGGGTGAGCTTTGTAGTGGGTTGATAATCCATCCTGATAAACTTTGTTTGTGTGCATGCAATAAATGGGCATTTGCTTGCTCTGGATGCAGCAGTGATGTGCTACGCACAAGGAGGTTTGGATTGCTGGCTGTGTATTAACAGACGCGTTGTTATTACTAATCAGAACCCTGATAACTAAAATTAATAGTGGGCACAAAGACGAGCAATTAAGGACATTCATCTTCCAAATGAGTCTACAAGATTCATTGGTAGTTTAAATTTATATACTGAGGGCACTTAAACCATTAAAAAGGGTAATGGGTGCCCTGTAGGCATGTGCTTCAAAGCCATATGTCATTATGGTGCTGGGACAGCAGACAGTGATAACTCCCCTTTAAGGGAAACTGCTATTCATTTATCAATTAAATGTTGAAGGAAATGTACATTTTTGCTGTAGAGTGATCATACCAGTGTACTGTAAGTTAAATCAAAGACCAAGATTTATGTTCTAAGACTTTCTGGCTTTATCATGATAGATGTTAATTAGAAAAGTCTCTCGGTGGTAATAGGGCATTGTAGTTGGACTTTTAAAGGCATAAATGTTTCTTTGATGCAGATATATTCGTCGTCTTGTTCCTGCGGTCTTTGACGGTGACACTGATGTAGTAACCAACTTAGTACTAAGTATGAAATGTTGGGGTTTTGTTGTTGTGTTTATGTTGTCACAGGGTAACATTTGAGAAGGTTTTGCTAATAGGGAGCTGAACGTGAAGATTTTAGGTTTTATGGTAGAAGGATGTAACAGGAATTTCACTACAGTGTAGAGGTTTCTTTCTCTCCTGGTGTTGTCCTTGCCAGCCAAAGCACTGGTTAACAAGCAGTCCTATGTGAAATAGATTTAGCTAAACTTAGGCTATGTTGTCATTTATTCAAAATGACAAAACACTTATGCAGAAATGAGTGAATTATTTGAGTTGTCTCTTACTGAAGATGAAATATAATCTCAGTTTGGGACACAGTCTAGATTTTCTGATGAAATTTAGTAAAAGGGTCTTCCCCTTCCCCAAATATGAACATATTTTTGCAAATTTGTCCCATATTTTGTATTCAAAGTCAGGCAGTGAAGTCATCACAAATACTGCTGTTATTCTAGAGGTGTTATCTTAGCAAGAGGAATTTTTGTTGTCATGACAGTTGTTAATTGGATTGATATACCCTAACTACTGAGGACGGAGAGGAGAGGATGCAAGAATTATCTCCTCTGATTTCCAGGAGTTGTTTATAATATAATTCTTGAGTTCTTATATGATTTCTTTTCTGGATTAAAAAATACTGCCTAAATAAAGATGAATGCACTGTGTTTTCCTTTTCACTTTCTCCTGGTCTTGCCTTTTATTTTTGAGTAGGAGAAGCAAACTCAAGGACTGTGTATCATGAATGGAGGTAACAGATGCTGCAAAGTTGTATGTGTGACATCTATATTTTCTTGCGTTTATGCCTTACTTTTTCTTCAACCAGGCTGTTTTGATTCCTTTGTTTCTTCTGTTTCAAACCTTGATCTCTTCCCATAATCATCATGCTTTCTTCTCTCTTTCCCACCCTACTTAATTGCCTTGAGTGAAGAATGTAATAATAAAACTTACTGAATGAGACAGAGCAGACATTACTGTGCTACACAGGATTTTTTGGGGTGGTTTTTTCCCATCTTTTACGTTCCTTCCCTTCTTCTTTCTCCCTGTCATTTCTCCTCACAACTTTTGTTGTAAGGTTTTCATATCTGTTGTTTGTGTGACACTGAAAAAGTGCATCTAATTTCTGTTTTGTTATGCTAGATTGATTTAATAAAGCAAGATTATCCAATTCATTCTGCAGCAATTATTTCATTTCTAATTTTAATGATTTTTTCTGAGTGCTTTTGTTTTACGGCGCACTATTTATCCTTGTTGTCGGTGTTTGGACTACTTACGCTTTCAGTGAATTGAAGTCGTTGATTTACACCTTTTACTTTTTGAGCCTAGTCCATTATTTTCTGTTTCACCCTTGGTTTAGGTAGCGTGTTGCTTTTTGTCACACAGACACTGTGCCAGGTTTCACTTGGCCTCAGTGACTCAAACTGTGATCTCCTGCTCTGACAGAGGGTGCTCTTGGGGGAAATCGGTTGTGTGAAGCAGAGATATTTTAAAAAGAGAGGGGAACACTGATGGATGATCTGCTTGCGGGTTTTAGCTTTGCATAGGCATGCCTGTGAACTGTGCCACAGGCTGCATGGGCTCCATAGTTGTGGCGTGTCCTGGAGGAACACCTCTGCTTGACTCTTGGAAAATCTCTGCTTTTAAATAAACTAATAACAAGTTTCTTCGCTAGGGGGATGTACGTTCGATGATGGTCCTGGACCCTGTGACTACCACCAAGACTTGTACGATGACTTCGACTGGGTACATGTCAGTGCTCAAGAGCCTCACTATTTGCCGCCCGAGATGCCTCAAGGTGAGAACCCTCCCTAGATACTGAAGGGATAAGTTTCTCGGTTAACTCCGGGCCTTACTGAATAAGGCCTCAAGGGCGTACTTTGTGATCTCCTCTTTACCCTTGATAATGGAGGCAATAAAAAGAAACAAAAATAATAAATATAACAATCTTGATAATTGAGAAACCTTCTTAGATCAAACCCCCCTTTAAAGTTAGGGGGGATTGGGAAAGGAGAAAGGAAGCCATAACCTCTTCCGTATTCTTTGTGGAATTCTTGTTGACTCGCAGTGAAATTCTACATTTTAAATGACAGCTAATGTATTGATTGAATTATTCAGGTATGCATTAGAACAAATGGTGGAAAAAAAGGATTTGTATAAAAACTCGTACACTGATTCCTTCCCTCCCCTCCCCCCAACTGCTCATCATCTGCAAGTAATCAGAAAAGCTTTGATTTATGGAAATATTGCTGCTGTTAATTACTATTTAGGACAGGTAATGAATAACTGAAGAGGTACAGCCTACATGACCTTGCCTGCACACCTTTGATGAACAGCTTAATCGGCACTTCCCAGACAGCATGATATGCTGAGAAAATGAAAGCATTTGAAATTCAGCTACATTTTCCAATTAATAGTACATTAAGTAATTAATCATGCAGAGGAGGAAAAAAGGTCATGGCTATTTTATTTGTATCTAAAAGGTTTTGTGAAGAGAGGTATGTGTGGAGGAGGAATGGGAAATGTTGCCACACGGAAGTAACCTAACCTCTGCACCATTCCTTCCCCTGCTTTTCATATATTGTTGTGTGTTATTAATGGTGGTTACTGTATGTAATTTTACTTCTTAACTGTGAACTAGCTGCATTCCCCCTACTTTGGAGTCACTGATATCAGCAGCTGTTACCATGCTCCGTGTCTTACAAAATAGGTTAAGCAAGATCCACGCTTTACTTAATGGACTGCTTGATGCTTCAAGTCTGCATATGGAAGAGTAAATTTAAGCCCTGAAGCCTTGGCATTCATGATGCTGATGGTCTTGCATTGACAAATTCAAAATAATATCTCCCCTAGGAAGGCAGAAATTAGTTACTTTTCAGTTGGGGTTTTTCAGAGTCTGCATGGTTTGTTAAAATGGTGGAGGTATTTTAATTGTAATGGAAGCACCACTTTGTAAAAAAATTTGTTATTCTCAGACTTCAGGCACACTTTGTATAGGAAGAAAACAATTTGAGGAACTGTATTTTGAATGAATCTGAATGACAAAGATAGCTGCTTCTTGCTTTTCCCAAATAACATACCTGTCATCCTTAGGCAGTTTTCAGAGTTAAATGATACAGTGCTCTCTGACTCTGGTGCACCTGATTTCTGTTCAGTTCTGCTACAGACCCTTTTCCTGCATGCAGCACGTGGACTCTTCTGGAGGAAGTTCTTTTTTCGTATCTGTATGTGAAATTGTGTCTGCTCAATAAAATCTAGGAGAATAAAGTAATGTTTCAGATATAGTCAAAACAGATACAGAAGAAGCTCTGATTACTATTTTTTTCTTTCTTCCTCTGGTTAGAATTCTACACTTCTTGGACCACTGTTTAAAAGTTCGATGTTTGGTAATTGAGATGCAGACGAAAAGCGAGCAGTCTCATCTGATGAGCTGCCCTTAAGAAGTTCAATCTTCAGATCTTGAGGACCTAGGCTGTATCTAAATACTCTTTTGTGTTTGAAATAGCACAATTTTAAATTAAGTCTAAGAATGTAACACAGTTCAAAAACGAGTGCTGAATTCCTCCGGTGGGTCTGCAGGAAGTGGAGCAGCAAGTGGTTCAAGCAAAAGCAGGAGGGAAATAACTGTGTGCAATCATCTGGCGTGTAGTTTTTTAACGTTGCTGACCCTGCCTGATTACTGTTGAAACTGTAGGTTAGAAAGCAGTCCACTGCTTGTGAAGAAGTTATCCAAGTAAAATAAGATGCGGCAATGAAGGTATAGGTAAAATTAAAGTACTACTGGTTTTGCTTTGAAAAATACTGGATTTTGTAACCTGTAGAAGCCAGGGATCTCCTAGGGAGATGAATCATCCCACTTTTTCCTGTTCAGTCAGAGAATGAGAGGAGAGAAGGGGTGCCCAGAAAAGCTGAGCAGCACAGAAACAGAAGTGCTATGGTAGGGACTGTTTTCTCTCCATCTCTTCTTCTCAGGCTTTATAATCCTTCAGCTGGGCGCAAAGCTCCTTAATGCATGTGTTGACATTTTCTCCATGGATGCTCTTTGTAGTGTTTGGAGCCCTTGTCTCTTACATCTCTTTGGAATCCAATACAATGTCCTGGGCTTGGCCTTAGTAAGGGGAATAGGTATTCCAGTACAGCTTTGTCTCAGAAGGAGCACTGTTTACCAGTATGTTAAAAAAATAATACCCTGAGTATGCGGCTTTTAGGGCTCTAACTTTACCAGATTCATCCAGAACCATTATAGTCATAAAGGATTATACTCAATTTTCAAATGTCAATTTTTAGTCTGCAATAGCTTCAGAAAGTCCTATAAAAAAAAAAAAAGGGGGAAAAGGAGAGAGAAAAGAACATAAAAAATAGGAAAAGGGAAAAATCTGACAATTGAATGCATGTTTTACTTTTGATTCAAGGGAGGGATGTAACTCAATTTTGTTCTCTGGAGAAGGATAAATCATGGGAAATTTCAGACCTAATGGCACATGCTTTGGAGTGCTATGAAAATGCGAAAACTTGTCATAATGGAAAGCATTTTGCAGGTATAGCAAAAGTAAACACTACTGGTAAGGCAAGTGTAATTACCTCTGAATAATTAGTGGAATTTCAGATTTTTTTTTTATACTGACCTACATTGTATTTCTCAAATTATGAGCAAAGGCCAAAGCCACTTATCTTCTGTTATGAGGAAAATAAATGCAGTATATAATGATTAATTTCAAAATAAAGTGAACACTTAGAGCAGGTCCTTGTGTACAGCTTTAAATACCAACTTGTAAATTGTCTGAACTGCAGCTTACATGATAAAACTTTTGGATTACTTATTAAAACCTTGGAAAACACCTGATGTCCAACATTAGGTCTCTAAAAGTATATAAAAGCGACTGTGCTAGGTCACGCTAAAGGTCTGCTGGTTTTGAGAGTAGCCATTAGCAGTTGCCTAGGGAAGAATGCGGACGTAAGACAAATGAGTGGTGATCATGCCCTGAACGCTCTCCCAGTTTCCAGCTGTTTGGCATACAGGAATTTCCTCAACCAGAAATGGTCTTTATTCGTGATGTTCTCAATGAATTAATGTCTTTCTGTCAGCTTTGTCTTACTGTCTGTGGGCTCCTTGCGGCCTTCTAGTATCTGCTGTGTCCGATAACGGAGTGCTAGCATTTGCTACAAATCATGGGAAGACACAGCTCTTCGGTTGTTTTGAACTTGCACGTGATTTCTGCTTGATACATGTTGGCCTCTTGTACTGAAACAGGAAGTGAGCAAAGCTGATTCCTAATCACCTTCTCCAACCCATGCAGGTCTTGAAAATGTTTTTTAAATAAAATACACACCCGTTTCCTGTCATCATTCTAGCTTGAATGGTCCAAGAAAATTGAGTTGTTTTTTATGTAGAATTGATTCCACAAGTGTGAATGCAGTGTTTGTGTGAGGCAAGGTTGGTGACCAAGTGTTCTATTTTTGTAGACATGGTGAAAAAAAATGAAGTCAAAGAGTTTACCTGTTGATCTTTCTACCTCTGAAGAAAGACATCTGCTATATGTTGAAGCAAACCCTTTAGACCATGCATTATGATTTTTGCTATAGATTTTTCCCTGTTATTTTAGGGGACTATTCATTATGTGTGGATAACTTAATTTTCCAGAAGACTTGTATAATAATGATTTCTTATATCACTGGGTGTGTGTGAAGGGGTGGATTTAGCCACATTACTAATACATTTACTGATGTTTTTACCCTTAGATAGAGAAGATATTTATTTACCCTGTTTGGTTTGCCTCTTAAAAGCAGCATTATTCTGAGTCTGTGCAGGGTTCAGGGTATGAGAGCCTGTAATGGGCTGCATGATGGGGAGCCACTTAATGAAGGGCTTTTTTAATGTAAGGGCTATTACCCTCCTGGATACAAATGCAATTTGAAGAATGTCTAAATTATAGTAGACAATAGTGACGTGCTGAGATGGACATCTTGTTTCCGATCTCTCAGATGGATAATGTGCCTGGACTGGATGTGTGCTAATTTTTTTAATTGGTTTTCTAGAAATCTGAGGAAAATAAATTAACAGTGAAGTACTTAGTTGCACTTGTCATCTAGCATGACTAACGGAGAACAGATTAAATCTCTAAAGATATTCCTTAGTATTAGAGTGTTTAGCAAATGCAAAGTTTATTTTTTACAGTGAAGAGTATTGCAGAAATAAATTTTTTACTTTGCAGAAATTACGTACGACCTTATATGCTGCCCCATTGTAAAGAATAAAACTAAATTCACTACTTCTTGAAAAAAAAGAAGAAGGAACTAAACAGTCCCGAACAGTAAAACATTGCATGTTCTGGTTTAGGCTGACGTTTTGGGGTCCCTAGTGGAAGACTGCGCAGTTTTTTCAGAATGGAGAACATACACAATGAAAAGCACTGGAGAAGGGAGGAAGTGTGTTGACAAGTAATCTTAGGCCACACTTTCACAGTAATTTCTTTTATATAGGTTTTAGGCAGAATGTCACTTGCTGCTCATTCCTGTGTCCTGTCATTCCCAGAGGTATTCTCACGTTGCTGCCTCCTCCCAGTTGCTCTGTTGTGCCTGTGTTTGTGAACTGGTGTGGATTGAAAATAATGACCTGGGGGGGAGGGGCGGGGGGGGATATACAGCATGGGTCAGTTGTTTGACCAGTTCATTGTGCAGCTGTAAAGAGTTGTTAGGCTGGTGCAGCTGTTGAGGTCCATGGGAGCTGGTGGCATGGGTGGGTACAAGGGTTGTATAAACCTCTGGGGTGCCTGAAAGAAATATGAAAATTACACCCTTAGATTTGTGTGCAACTTAATTTTCCTGTACAAATAGCGTTGAGTATTTGTTGTGATCTGGAACACCAGTTGTGCGCTATTAAGTTCTGCCTTGTACAGAAAGAAAATAGCTTTTGTGTCACCTGTGTGACCTAAAATGAATTTCATCACAGGACCACTGTAAGTGTTTATGACGTGTATAAATGAGAGAGGGGAGCCAGAATGTCATGAAATTTGTGTTTTAACATAGATTTCATATGAATGTGGCTCAGGAAGCAAAGCTGTAATGTAGAAGTCACATAGATGAGACTTTTGGCCTTTTACTTCACTTAAACCTGAATTTTTCGCTTGTAGAAATGAAACCACCAACCCATGAATAAATTTTAATTATGTGGATATGTATGGGTACAGTCAGACAAAAGTTAACTGGGAAGCAGTGTCTGGTGAGAGCTGGGTGTTTCTTGAGGCGTTGGAAAGACGAGAGCTCAGTGAGGAGCAGGAGAACCCTCGCCACATCCTGGGTTACTGAGCTCTTCCACAGAGACGCTGATCGACACACAACACACCAACTTGCTGTTTTGCACTACACAGAAGTGTGAAGTTCAAACAGAATGCTTTCTGGGTCTCTTTATTTTAATAAACAGACTAACAAAGTTTACCAGTCCACTGAGCAGTTGAGAACTGACTTTTGAAGGTTTTGCTGCTGTATGGCTCACATTGCCAGTATAAAGGTAATAGATCAGAGAAACTGCACGCAAGGGAATTTATTGACTAGTCCATGGATTGGCAAATACAATTCAGGAAGGTAGTGGTTTTAAAGTTTGATCATTGAAAGCTTATTTGGGTCATTACATTATGAAATAAATTGTAAAAGCTTGGATCTGTGTTTGGGACTGCTTTTACATTTCTTTATGTGGTGGCAGAGATATGTTTTATTTCAGGTGACTGAGAGAATTTTTTTTCTTCCTTATATACTTCAGTCTTCATACATTCCTTGGCCCCAAAAGCTGACTGATATTTGTTTCCTGTTTAACTTGTCAGTATGCTACAGAGCAGTACTTCCTTGACCAGAAAAATGTATTTTACTGCTTTTGTTATTCGGTAAGCCTTGTGGGTGGTTTCTTGTCTGTATTATTTGTTAGTAGCATCTTTACCAGAAAGAAGCCTACCTCCTTAGTGCAATGTAATTAATATCTACCTGAAGAACGGAGAGGTGCAGGGAAGGCTTTATAGATATTGCACAGTGTAGCAGTGCTTTTGTACATTTAGATAAGCCATTTTTTTTATTCAGGAAATTTAGGCATGGGATTAGGAAAGGTAAGGTTTTTGTAGTAATAGAAATGACTTTCACATATGAGGAACATCTATGTGTTGGTTTTTCATTCATTGACACAGATGGATTTGTTCTGTTTCTTCTGGGTCATGAAAGACAAGAACATTTGAAAAAAGATTACCTGTAGGGCCAGCTGCTATACGTGTTTATGTAAAGTTATATTTGGTTGATTGTGCTTTTTTTTTTTTTTTCTTTAAAGTTGTGTTGCTATTTTGTTCAGCCATACCTCTTCCATGCAATATGGATTTCCAAAAAGCTCATTTGTTCTTGAATAGCTTATCTTTTACTTGCTGTATGTGTTGAATGAGTGTGTTTTACTGGTATCAATTAAGTTTTAGAAAATCTGTCAGGTTGTTACTTTGAGTGTAGCGCAACCAAACTCCAGTGAAAGCTATATAAAACACAGCATTCTGAGAAACTGTTCCTTCTTCTTCATTCCTTCTTTCTTTCCTAGTTTAGTATTTGAAGAATATTAGTTTATTTCTCTGAAACTGGAGTAATAAATTGAAGCAAGAGGAGAAATCTGTTTGCTACAGATAGAGTTCCAAAGTAGTAGGTTGATCCACTCTAGTGAGACCCCACCTGGAATACTGTGTCCAGTCCACAATGTAAGAAGGACACGGACCTGTTGGAGCGGGTCCAGAGGAGGGCCATGAAGATGATCAGAGGGTTAGAGCACCTCTCCTATAAGGACAGGCTGAGAGAGTTGGGGTTGTTCAGCCTGGAGAAGAGAAGGTTCTGGGGAGACCTTATAGCAACCTTCCAGTATCTGAAAGGGGCCTACAAGAAAGCTGGAGAGGGACTTTTTGCAAGGGCATGTAGTGATAGGACGAGAGGTAATGGCTTCAAACTGGAAGAGGGTAGATTTAGAATAGATATTATGAAGAAATTTTTCACTATGAGGGTGGTGAGGCACTGGAACAGGTTGCCCAGAGAAGTTTTCGAGGCCCCATCCCTGGAAGTGTTCAAAGCCAGGCTGGATGGGGCTTTGAGCAATCTGGTCTAGTAGGAGGTGTCCTTGTCCATGGCAGGGGCTTTGGAACTAGATGATCTTTAAGGTTCCTTCCAGCCTAAACCATTCTGATTCTAAGCTTGGGCAAATCTACCTTTGCCATGCTGTAACCAAAAATTGCTAAATTTACCATATGCTGGTGCTATCACAGCACCCGATAGTATTCTTGCTTGTGACTCAGTCTTCTGCTGCATGATGCAGCTTTCTAACTTCTGAGAAGCTCAAATGGCATTGGCCAGCACTGCAGCACTGTTGGGGTGGGGAGACACGACCAGTTCTGGTCAACTCTTACTACTATTATTCAGGAGCCTGGGCTGTAAAGTGGAAGTGTTTCATTACTTAGATTAAGTCAGCTGCTGCTTGGGGAACTGAATGTCAGAAAGAGGCATTACCTGAAGCCACTATTTTGGTAGCACTGTGAAGGGTGAACAAAAAGCAAAGTGGTACTGTGCTACCCTTTCAGAATTTCAGGGTAAACAGGGTTTGAATAGCACATTGGTAGCCTGGAAGGTGTTCCAGATTATTTGAGGCATTCAGTGTTCAGAGTGTGCAAGGCTGGAAGCCTGAAGCACTGCTGAGGAGCAGTGCTTCTTTAATTTCTCACTACCTCCCTGCATGGAGAGGAGCAATCCAGCCCTGCTTTTCAGTACTGTATCTGCCTGTTGTGCCATTGTCCTACTATCATTTTCACTCTGACTGCTTTTGTGTGTGTGTGTATATATTTTTTTTTTTTCTTTTCTCCTCCTGAAGATGACAGTAGTTTGCTTTGCCTTCAAATTTTCTGGCTATCTTGGAGTGCGGTGGAGGGCCAGACCTGAGCTAACATACTGCTGCTTCTCAGGTGGCTTTGTTTGGCTCGGAGCATGGGCACAGCGCTCCTGCCCACAGAGCATGGCACGGGCTCAGCACATCTGGTGACTTTGTACCCTCTGTTTGGCACCCTTTGGCTGGACCCTTTCACAGAAAAGATAAAAAGCACACAACTAGTGTATGTGAACTTATTTTATTTTTACAAGCCCACTTCAATTTGCTGCAAGTGTAGGTGGCCTCCTCCTTTCCCTTCCTTCTGCGTGTTTCTGACTACTCCTGTTCTTTAGCTTTGATATTTCTGTAGGTTGCCCTGACTGGAAACGTTATTGCTCTGCTTTCCACTCCCGCTCACCTGTGTGCAATTTGTAGCAGTCCAATGAATGCCACATTCAAGCAACTGGCTGTCCTGTCGGAGATGTAGAAGAAGCCTGGTTAGAAGTAGGGGGTAAAAAGTAAAATAATTTTACTACTTAAAACAGGGAAAATAAAAAGAGGACCTGGGAATTATTTGGGGGAGGCAGTGAAGGAAAAACACCATGGTCTATTAGAAAGAATGGTGTTCAAACAAGGTGGAAAAAAGCCCTGTAATAGGATGAGTAATGTACAGTTGTTGCTAATGCAGATTATTATTTCTGAAGCAGTAAGCTTCAGAAATAGCGTATGTTTTTGCAGTGAAGGTGCTGTGGTAGCACTTTGAGCATTGGTACCTCACGATTTGAGAGACTATCTCTCCTTCCCTATACTCACTTGTCTTAGAAGTGGAAACGAAGCGGTGAGCTACTTTGGATTCATGGCAGAATAAGGGCATTCCCAATCCCACTTTTAATACAGGACCTATGACGCAACTGCCAATTAATATCTGAATTACCTATGTATCTATAACCTCAGCAATGGCAACCCCAACAACAGAAGACGCAATGCCTGTAAAAACAAACAAAAAAATCCTTAAAATATGATGAGGTGAAATTCAGGAAGCTATATAATAGCAACAAAACAGAGCGAAGTGATGCTTTCCTCTACATTTTTTCATGTACTGTGTCCAAAATTTTCCTGTCTGCTTAAATATTGATTTCTGACCTGTACCCCTTTTGCTGCTCAGTATGTAATTTATGTTCCCTTGTTGTGCTTTTGCTGCAAGTCTGTGCTGATGCAGCAATCATTGATGTTTGCTAATAGTGACTAAAGCTGCAGTAATAATAAAACTATATTATTTTACAGAACAGATTTTGAATCAACTGAAATGATTTAAACTTTTTTTTCTTAGGTTGTGGTGAACTAATGAAAGAACTGTATTCAGGAAACAATGAGATTTTTAATTTGGGCATTTCTACCATTACTTGTACAGATACTTGTTCAAATTGCTGTTGTCAAGCTAATTAAGATCAGTAAGGCTTGTTTCATACACCCACACCCCTCCCAATCCTTGCCAGGATGATTTTGTTCCATTTCCCACCTTTCTATATAGAGATAATTTGAAAAGGCAAATACTTTGTATTGGGGGTCACACAAACCTCATTTGTAAGTACGTAGGCTGTGAAGAGGCAATTCCTTAGGTGGATATATTGGAGAAAGAGCAGATTTATGTCAGGTATGGGAACAGATCCAGTTGTGTTGCTTTGCCTCATATGTGATTGTGTTTGTTTCTGAATCTTGCGTAATCATTAGTATGGGTAATGTTGCTGCCACAGATACAGCAACATCCAAAGCCGTCTTCGTTTCTTCCCATCTCCTCCTGGACTTGAGAGCGTAACTTCTTTTAAATATGTTCTAGTGTAGGTTATAGAATATTATTCAGAAATTAAATTCATGAAGAACATGACCTGCTAGAAAAAAATATTACTTTAAAATGCAGTGCATTTTTTCATTCCAAAATGTGTTGCTTCTGTCCAAAGGTGGGTGGATTTAATCAGATTTAAACTGTAGTTAAAATTAGCAAGCAAGAAAACTTGAATTAGATCATACATTTTTAACTTTAATTTGCATTTTACATAGTGTCTATTTTGGAGAAGAAAAAAACCCAATAATTGCCCTCCCCTTGTCCCATACCCTTCCTCTTAAAGGGCTCTTGTCTCCTTCAAGAAGCCATTCACTAGAGCTGTCAACCACATCACAGGCTCAGATAGCCTAGCTATCAAAAGTTATGCGGTCCTCTGGTGGGGGCAGGGTCTATGTTTCATAATACTTGCTGAGAAGCTGAGTTTTCCTGGAGGGGCTTGAAACCCCCAACACCTCCTTTCCTGAGGAGGTACAAGTTGAAGTATGTGTCAGCAGGAGGGACAGCACTGGCATCTGTCTGAAGAGAGATGATGGCTGTTCTGCAGGTCAGCATGATGCAGCATGATTTGGGAAGGGATATGCATCTTTTCCCATACTCTCTTTTCAGTTCGTATACTCACAGTGTCACTTTGGTTTACTCCTACTTCTGTACAAGAGTTTGAGCCCTTTTCATTATGGACATAGCACACGTGCTGTTTTTTTCAGGACCTGTTGCTGGAGCAAGCCATAGAGTTTCTTCTGAGAAGAAACCTGGGTCTAGGTACTGAGAACTTTCTCTGGGTTTTTAGGTAGTGGCCACATTGCTTCAAATTTACTGCTCCCCACATGGGGCAATCTTGTAATGCTGTTACAGCTGTGCTTGTGTCCCAAAGTGTCCCCTCATGTTCTGCAGTTTGCAATGCATGTGCTGTGCCTGAGCCGTCATGCTATAAATGCATCTCCTGGGTGGATGCAGAATGTCCCTTTTACTATTTCTGATAGTGTGAACTGAGTGTGAAATGTCATGCGGGCAGCGGTTGTCAGCAGGGCTCCAGAGGAGAGCTGGGCCAGGTATGATGCAGTGTAGGTGTGAGCTTGTCTTCTGCAGAGAGTGCTGAACCTGGCCTGCAGAGACAAAGCCAGTTGTCACCAGTTAGCTTGGAGGTTAAGGGTCACTCCCCATGCCATGCACAATGGCAGGATAGACACAGTGATGCGCTACTCAGGTCAAGTATATGCAAGAAAGAAGAGAGTTTTCTGAAACAGATTGCTTGTAGCAGTCTGTGCATCAGTGGAAAAGTATACAGAAGACAAATATCCTACCAGACAGCTATGAAAACACCAGTCTGCTTTTTCACTGAATGTTTTCAACCTGTCCTACCAGACATGAAAAAAACTGCCTAATAACAGGATGTTACTTTGTCTGGGGAGGTATAAGTAAGAAATACTCTAGAGTATAATAAAAGCACAAGGGTGGGATTCATTTCCTTTTTTCGTTTTTCTTTTTTCTTTTTTTTTTTTTTTTTTTTGTGCTTTTTTTTAGGAAATTTGGGAAGGGAAAAGCGGGGCAAGACACTAAGCACCGCAAGTAGCAT
>VYXH01012757.1:251558-269143 GCA_013397275.1 Burhinus bistriatus
TTTTTTTTTTTTTTTTTTTGTGTGTGTGTGCACTTTTGGTTTTGCTCTTTATTTCATGAAGGGAAGATGCATTTAGCTCTTATTTTGTTTCAGAGGTAATGGTTTTTAAAGCTCTCAGTCTGTTCTACAGTATAAAATCACAGCTTCAGGAAAAAAATGGACAAAAGTCAAGAACTTATAGATACACTTAAAATATACAGTGCTGGACTATACAGAGATACTTCAGCTAACTTTATGTTCCTGAGGTAAGGAGAGGTGGCCCAACTCTCCATCTGCTGTTGAGTTAGCTTGGTTGTGTGCTGCACTGGGGCAGTTGTACTGGTTCAGGGACACGTGTATTGCATAGTGCTGGGAAGACATGCTCGTGTTCATTCATCTAGTATGTTTTGTGGAACCACATATGCACCAAAATGGTGATTACCAAGAGATTTGTGAGTACTTTGTCAGTGCTTCAGTATTTTGCAGTTTAAAAAAAAAAAAAAAAAACCAAACCAAAACAACAAAACCCATAAAAAACCAACACAACAAAACCAAATAAAAACTTCCTCTTCTTCTTTTGTCTTTCTAAAGACCATCTGTCAGGATATAACAGCTATTTACTCTATTTTGGATCAAACCATTTTTAAATCCCTGGAGGAAGAAAACCTAGCCACGTATAAACATGAATCAGACATACTGTACTGTTTTAGAGAAAGCCAACAAACAGTATGAAGTAAGCATTTCTCTTGTGCATTTGGTTTCTCCTAACTAATTCCCATGAATGAGGGATCAGCAAGCACGTGGCATTCAAACAGGAAACAGGAAAAATTAATGACAACAGTTTCTTCTATAGTCGACATCTGCTAACCCAGCCTTCACCTTCCATCAGCTTCTCCTACAGTGTATGTGTTTGTACCAAGTTTATGGTTCATTTTGAGATCTCTGAACTTGTGGACTTTATTAAAAGAAATAAAGAAAACGTGCAGCTGAGTGACATCTGCAGTGCCAGTAGCGAGTGTCCCTTGCACAGGCAGTAGAGATGGCTTCCCATGCTGTTTGTGCCTGCTGGCACAAGTGACTTGCGAGCAGATTGCTTTGGCTCCAGATTTTGTAGGTGGGCTCTTATCACTGTCCTCCTGACTGGCAGTAACAGCTCTGCTTTCTAATTAGATGGCAGTTGCAGGTAGATATTAAGCCACTCTAAGTTTCCAATTAGGCTGCAACTTCACAGGTCACAGTGAGCCAGCCTAATACCTTACTGTTGAGTAAAGGGATTATTCTGCTCTTCTTTACTCCTCTCCTCCCCTGCCTTCCTAGCTAGGTTTACTCATCAGAGCTTACTGAGAGCTGATACAACTCATTATCCCAGGGAAAATGTTGTTGTTTTTCTGGATTCGGCTGGCTTAGTGAATTGAGTTGACTCATGGAAAGGTCTGACAAGCATCAGAGCCAGCAGCACAAGGGAATGAAGGAGCTGGAAGGAAGAGAGGCACAGAAATGAGAGGAGAGGCAGGCAGGGAGTTGGTAGGTCATGCTACCTGTAAGCTGTAGACAGCAGCTTGCGTTTTGAGTTTTGTGATAACTATAATGTAATTTCTACCCTGTCAGCCCCAAGTTTTTCATTGCATGGTCCTGCCAATGCCCTCGTATTGGATCCTGTATGAAACCAACAGATGAGTTTGTTCACTTCTTTAATCAGACAATGGATATATGCATTTATGTGTAAGTGCCATCTCCAAATGTGGAGAACCATGTAAGTAACTTCTTTGGAGGTTTCAGTCAGGTGTATAGTCCAGACCTCTTGAGTGTATTGATAGCACGTTGTTGCAAAACGTTCTCCAGTGGATTTCATTAAGTGTATAAGGAAGATGAGGTTGTCAGCAGTTAAAAAGTGATGGTTACCAGACTGCACAAAGAGAACTGCTGCATCAAGCAAATGCAGCCTACTCAATAAAAAGGTCGGTGTACCATAGCTTGAAGCAATCATGGGCAAAAGTGTACAAGCAACTTTTTTGACAAAAAACCCCAGATTATTCCCTCTAGAATAAATAAATTTTGCAATCCTATCAGCTGATCTAGCATGAAAAGAAAAAAAAAAACCCTCCTTAAAATTATCATGTAAATTTACTTACATTTGTATAAAATTCATGTTACTCATAATATACACAATTTAATTTACATATATAATTTATATTTATATAAAATTATATTCATGTAATATTAATGTAGAATTTATATAAATATTTTCATTAAGAACAGTGAAAAAAGCAAAGCTACAAAACAGTAGATAGCTTATGGGTAAGGATCAGAGGATAAGTCAGCACAGGTGATATTGCAGTGAGTGTCTGCTACAGCCTATCAAGAACAGGAGATAGATGAAACCTTCTTTATGCAGCTCGTAAAAGCCTCACAGTCACAGACTCAGAGAGGTGCTACCTTCACAAACAAGGACGAACTGTTGGAGTATGTTTGAGGGCAGCCTCAGCTGAAATGACTGACTGTGCGATGAGTTTAAGATCCTGAGAGGAGTCGCCAAGATGAACAGCAGAATTAGAACCTTGGACTTTTGAAGAGCAGATTTTGACCTGTTCAGGGACTTGCTTGGCAGGATCCCATTGGGAGATGCCCTGAAGGGTAAAGGGGCCCGGGAGAGCTGGTTGATCAAGGACAGCCTCTTGGAACACAGGGATGGACTTTTGCTTTGTGCAGAGAGTTGAGCAAGCATGGCAGAAAGCCATGACGGATGGCTGAGCCCAAGCACAAAAAGAAAGTGCACAGAGACAGAAGAAGGGACAGGCTAATTGGGAGGATACAGAGTCATTGCCTGCTTATGTAGGGATGGAATCAGGAAAGTCCAAGCTCCTCTGGAATTGAAGGTAGCAAGGGAGGTGGAGGACAATAGGAAAGGTTTCCTCCATAAGTACATTGTCAACAAGAGTGAGGCTAAGGAGAGTGTGGAACCATTGCTCAGTGAGATTGGAGACTTAGTGGGGAGGGAAAGGTGGATGTACTTGATGCCTTCTTTGCCTCAGTTCTCATAGGTAAGGCTTATCCCTAAGCCTGGCAGGTCCAGGAGTCTGCTGGCAGAGTCTGTGGGAGTGAGGCCACACCTGCAGGACATGACACCAGAGTTAGGGATCACTTAACCACTTGCACATACACAAATCTTTGGGACCAGCTGGGATGTACCCAAGAGCTGGCTGATGTCATTGCAAGGCCACTCTTGATCTTCAAAAGGTTGTGGCCCTTGGGGGAGGTTTCTCAGGACTGGAAAAAGGCAGTATCACACCGATCCTCAAGATGGATGAGAAGAAGGATACAGGGAACTACAGGCTGGTCTGCAGCCTTCCCTTGGGAACATCATAGAACAGATCATTACAGAAACCATTTCAAAACACATCAAGGACAAGAAAGAGATTGGTGGGAGCAGCCAACATGGGTTTGAAAAGGACAAATCATACCTGATCAGCCTCACTGCTTTCTGTGATATGAGATGCTGTGGACAAAGAAAAGGCAGCATGTGTAGTACACCTTAGCTTTAGCTAGGCCTTTGACACAGTCTCTCATAGTTTATTTATCACTGAACTGGTGAGATATGGGCTCTGCAAATAGATGATGAGTGGAAAATTGGCTGGACTCCCAGACTCAGTGTTGTGATCAGGGATGCAAAGTCCTGCTGGTGGTCAGTTTAATGTCTTCAGTATGCTGGAGGACAGGGCTGTACTTGGAGGGTCCTGGACAGGTTGTAGAAACAAGCTGCAGAAATGGGCTGATAGGAACTTCATGAAGTTTAGCAAAGGGAGATGCAAAGTCCCAGGCCTGGGGAGGAGCAGCAACCTCATGCACCAGCACATGCTGGGGCTGACCAGCTGAAAAAAGCTTTGCAGAACCTGGGGGGTCCTGGTGGACCATGAGCCAGCAATGCATATTTGCAGCAAAGGTGGCTAACAGCCTCTTGGGCTGCAGTAGGCAGCAAGTGGTCCTTTCCCTCTGCTCAGCACTGGTGTGGCACATTTGGAGTGCTGTGTCTTGTTCTGGGCTCCTCAGTTTGAAAGCCATGGACATACTGGAATGAGCCCAACAAAGGGCTACCAAGCTGGTCAGGGGCTAGAGCACAGGGCATCCAAGGAGAGGCTGACAGAGCTGGGCCTGTTCAGCATGGAGAAGAGAAGGCTCATGTGAGACCTTGTCTGTTGTCTAGAACTGCCTGATCAGAAGATTTGGAAAAGGTGGAGCCATACCCTTTTCTCATGGTGATAGGATGAGGGGCAGTGGACACACCATCACAGTGGTCAAATACTGGAGCAGGTGCCTAGAGAGGGTGTGGGGTCTTCATCTTTGTAGCTGTTAAAGACCTGATAGGCCTGCTGTGTAGTTTAGACTGATTGGAGCCATAGGTTGGACTAGAATGACCTCCAAAGGTCCCTTCCGACCTGAACCACTCTGTGACTCCACGAAAGCAGGTATATGAGGATGCTGATTAAGAATGAATATAAATCAATGATTAGAAAATGAAGGTAATGAAAACTAAATAGGAAAAATAGGCTAGTGAGTTGGACAAAATAGAAGGAAAGTGATGTGGGTTTCTGCCTGCCACAAGTTGGTATTGGGCAACAGTAGTACAGATCTGAGTGAGTTAAGAGTTTTGCTCAGGAGTAGACAGGGTGCAACACTCCTTACTCAGGTAATAACATACTTTCTTCTCCCACTGGTAACTGGGATATCAGATGACAACTGCTGAAAAATAAATACATGTTAAATCTGTAGGATGGTGTAATTTGCATGCAAGAACCCTTTGAATCAAACCCTTAATTCAAGACTTTTCCAAGCCATTGATAGTAATTTTTTAAGATGAGCTAGATTTTTTTTTTTTAAAGACTATAGATTATTCCAAGTTCTTGTGCTTTTCTTTTTTAAATCTGGTTGTGAGCTTGTTGATGTAATGTTGTCATTGTAGGAGCTAGGATACTTTTGAAGACTAGAAATTAAGCAAAGCTTTTGGTGCCATTTAAAATAATCTGCTTGGGAGTCAGTTGATATGATATTGTCAGCAGAGCAGGATCATGGGATGAATGAGGCTTAAAGGTGGTAGCATAAGTAGGTTTGTTTGTTTTACGTAGGTAGTGTTTTATTCAGAGAGTATTCCTTGTTTTGGTACCTATGTTCAGTCAGCCATTTATGACTAAGTGTATTGGTGGGACTGCAGCTTGAAAAGCCATGACTCAAAAGAACTTGGGGATCGCAGGCAGTCTTACAGCCACATATGGGTGTAAGTACAGTTGGAGTATAAATTGTTGGTGGGCAGATGCAATTGTGTCTGCAGTGAGGGTTTGCCCATGCGATACTGTCCATTTCAAAACCAGATGCTGACAAATGTGAAAAAACAGAGAACAGAGCAGTGAGCTAGGTTAAGGATTCAGAAAGTGCCTCTCGGTGAGACTGAAGAGTGACAGTCTCTTCAGTCACTTTGAAAGAAATTTCAGCTCTTGTGAGGATGGCCAGAAAGTAGTTGCATGAGGATAAGGTTTAATTGGTGTTAGCTATTTAACCCAGCCAACAAAGACATCGTAGTATCTAGTGATTGTAAGCAGAAGTGATATAAATTCTCCTTGGCCCTGTTTTAAACATTTCTTTCCCAAGTGGGGGAAGTGAACATTAAAACAACTTTGTTTAGTTTAGATTTTTTTGTTGCTTGTTTTGTCACTTCTTAGTTTTTAGTGACTCTAATTGGCCTACTTCAGATCTTGTTTTTGTAGCTTGTTTACGTATTTATTAGTTTCCACATGTGCAATTCGAAAAAAGAGTTATCTGTTCTGTCTGAAGTGGAGAAGTGATTGCATGGATGTGTGCTAAGAAGGTGCAAAATGAGTAATGAGCTAGAATGCAAAACCCTGAAGGCAGCTAGGCCTGTCCGTGTCTGTCGTGGGGAGAATTTAGTTTATTGTTTCCAGTAAGTTGCTTGGTGTAAAGAGTATTTTATTTTTATGTATGTTTATATATATATATACACACACACATATATTTTCAGCGTGTGGCAGCGTTTTAAAGTTTGTGCCACAGATGTCCAAAACTTCCAGATTTGCAAGTTGGGAAATTGTGGTGTGGCCAAGAGTTCAGCACCACCTCCATAGACCAGGATCACCCCTCACCAGCCCAGTACTCCTCCATCTGCCAACCTGTCCCTCCCATCTCCTAAAACCAGCTGCCTGCTCTGTATTCCTTCCCCACTTCACTGAGGCAGGTTCCCTTTGCTCCAAGCCTCATTCAGGTTTGAGATCTTAGGAGATGACCCTATCTGCTCAGTCACATGCACCAGCAAGCAGGTCCCGAGAGTGGAGCTGGGACCAAATGCTACAGCTGTGGTCTAGCTTGAAACCATATAGTGCTTCAGCCTCTCTTTCTCCTTGGTGCATTGTGGCCCGTGTAGCTGGCCATTACAGGTGTAATCCCCAGATGTGGGAGGTTGCAGCAGTGCTGGAGAGAGACATGCATGCCTCCTTGAGGGACCTGCAATATTTGCATGTTATTATATATTATTTGTATAATATCTATATATTTAAGGTATGCTTTGATAAGGTTTTAGTAAAGAAACATCATATGAAACTGCTTATTAAACTATACAAAGCTGCTCAAGCAGTGCCACTAGCTTCTTGGTTCTGGAGCTTCATGTGCAATAGAAAGTCTGTTTTTAGAGGTAGTAATATTTTATGATTTCGACCTTTTTAAGATAAAGGATCAAAAGGATTATTTTCTTTGCCATCATGATAGCTGGGGCAGGTGTGTATTTTGGTGAGCAGGCCTTTGTTAAGCCAGATTTGACCAGATCCCTCAGGTAGGCTTCCCAGTGTCAGCCAATGGGTTACAAGAAAAAGTGAAAACCACAGTTAGGGGTTAGTGAGGGTTGTAATTTTTCCATGAATAACTCAGAAATAGCAGCTTTGGGGGGAGAGCAACATGTTATTGCAATACAGCGTTCAGTGTTTTCTGCTTAATGTGAGCAATAAATAGCGATAGCATTAAGAAGAGGGAAGCAGTACTTGTACAGATCTTTGCTAAGTGCTTCCTATTGACTTCTGAAAAGGCAACTGGGAAAAAATCTTTGCTGCTCTTTTTTGAGTCGTGTACTGACTGTTACTGGATTGTTTGGAGACTTTAGCTGACTTTCCTGCTGGGAGAAACTTTCAAATATATCTGACTTAAATAGATGAACACTTATCTTGCATGTGCTTTGATAGCTCCTCTTAACAAGTTTCCTGTTAACAAAGATATTTGCATTTAAATGTTTGTCTCCTGCATCCCATCTGCTCCATCTCTTTGATCCTTAACTGAAATCCTAATTATGATAGCATTTATGATTGTTCCCCAAGTAAACTGTGGTATCACTCATACAGGATCTAACATCACTACAGCAACATTTGAGGAGGTAAAGTTGAATTTCTACTTGATTTTTTTTTTTCTTTAATAAAAATTTGATCTGTACAAGGAATCAAATTTCATGTTTAAGAATGTAAACAGGAAATAGGAAAGTATTTATTCAACATTCGCCTTTATTCAACAGTGTTTTACTGAACTGGAGAGAGATGTAATGTGATGCATGGTTGCCATAATGAATAGCTACTGAATTCAACAGATGAATGAAGTATGGTTATTACAAGTCTTATGTTCTTCAAGTGTGGAGTAGGTTACATTGGTTTAAATTTTATTCAGATATGCTCTATTGAGTTTTTACTTAGGTAAAGCAGAAAAAAAATGAATTAGTTGTAAAAATAATGAAGAAAACCCTTTATTTCTTGGAGGGAAAGAAAAGAAAATTATGCAAGCCAGAATCTGGTGGAACTAAAACCTATGATACTTTCAAAGTAGTCTAGAAAACAATTTCTTTAAAGAGTTGCATAAGGGTTTTTATGATCTACCTACCTGCAATCCTATATATAACTGCTCAGGATACTGCAGCATGTTTGCAGAAGAGACTTAAATTGCCTTTGGAATGCAATTTTCTCTTTCTTTTTTTTGTGGTGTTTTTTTTTTTTTTTTGGTCACTGTGTTAGTCCTTTTGAAAGTGAACAAATATGAAAACAACTTCCTCTAAGGTACTGGTACAAAAGCTTTGTTGGGGTTGTGTGGGGTGTTACATCTCCATGATCTGTCTGTCTTCCTGCACTGAGACTCAGCATGACTTGTTAGAAATGTACTGAAATCTTTTGGTGGTATGTGGGAGTTACAGTGAAGAAAATTGACTTTAAGGAACAGAAGACTAAGTATCAGCTGAAAATAAGATCTGTTATATGCTTCCACCCCTTCCTCTGAATACAAACTGTAAATGTGGGACTAAAAACTGTTTGTCTAGTAATTTACTTCTCCTTAAAATTCTAAGTGAAATTGGACAGTTATGTAGAAAAAGAAAATCCAGGGTTAATAAAAAACTGGAAGTAGTATTCAAGGAATTTTCTTGACAAGATTATAAAATCTGAAGCTGATGGACTGAATGTTTAAATTTATTTGGCAGGTTTCCTAAATATTTTATAATTTTGTTTAAAAGTTTGTATTTTGAAATAAAGTTTGAGAAGTAAAACAAAGGCATGATCTAATGTAAAATAAAAGTATTTTTTAATGTGGACCACTACACTTCTGTATTTTTCCATTACTAGATCCAGCTCCTATACCAGTCTCCCCTCAGATCACTTCCAAAAATATTAGGGAATGTTTTACGCTAAACATTAACCAAAAGTTGCTTTTAATTCATCATTTGCCAGAACAAAGTCTTCATTCTGTAATGTCATCGGCATATTAGTTTCCTGTAAGATCTAAAATGCTATAGATCTTGAAAAAACAAACCTTGATCAAAGATCTGAACTTGGAATACATATACTAATTCTTCCAATATTTGGACTTGATAGGATAATGAATGTTTTTTTCATTAAATAAGCAAGTTAATTTTAATTTTTTTAAAAAACCTACGGTAATTGGCATGCTTCTCTAATGCTTCTGTACTTGATGGAAATTTATAATAGGAAGAAAAATTACATATAATGATGTTTGTCTTTGACGTTCCATGTTAATTAAAATGGTAACTATCTCTAGTTCTGTTTCATCACCTAAATGATGAAAAACATTGATTTTGTACTTTGTCATTTCCTAGCCATCCTTTCCCCTTTTTGCTCTGACTCTTCCCCCTCCCTCTCCCACTCTCCTCAAATGCTTTAACCGATCCTTATGTATATAAGCACAAGGTCATTCAATAAAAGGATGTCCAAAGCTGCAGCAAGATGACTTCAGTGCTTTACAATCAGTTTGCTTGCTGACATTAATACATATACACAAGATCTTAAAGACTGTACTATTCTCTTCATGTCTTTCCCTCCCCCAAGCACCTCGAATGTGCTAAATGAGATGAAGTGGTGCACTAAGGAAGCCTGAGGCAAAAGAACAAGCAAGCATTTTTCATACATATTTGCACTGCTTATCAAAAAAAAATAAAAAATTAATGACTCAAGTTTTAATCTTCTCTCAATTTGATGAGATGCCAGCCATTTGCAGAATTCTTAATTGACCTTTGAAATATAAATCAAGGAGTTATTCACCAAACTAATTCTTCTGAAAAGAAGTCCTGAAGACGAAACTCTCCATGAGTAGGTGGGCATGTTGGAACACAATGTAAATAAGGAGTATGTAAAATGACCCAGAGTTTGCAGGATGATTTGTTTGCTTTTTATTTACAGAACACTGACTTAACGTATAATGATAAAGAATTGCTCCCGTTGCGTTAGAAGCCAGACCACAAAGAGAGTTAATGTTGCCATGCTACATGGCAAAATTGAGGTTGAATGTGTTTGATTTGGAATTTGTGGCCCTATCATAATGAGGGAGAACAGAGACACTGAATGGCTTTCTGGCTTAGATTTTGTTCTGGTAAAATTGGTGCGATGAAGGCCAAGTGCCCAGATGCTTTGAGCTTCATAAGATCATAGCTGATCTTCTACATCTGAATGAAATAAATGGCTAGATCACCAATGAAAATAATTAGATGTTTTTACCGAAAGCAGGTATTTTTGCTTTTAAAGAGAGTTCCTCTACCCAAGGGTTTTCTTTTGACGGCTTGCTCAAATATAGTTCTTACATGATGCTTCATTTTTAGTCATGGGCTTTCTTTAATCTGGTAGGCTCCATGCCTAACACTAGCACTATGTTACTTTTCTCTAAATCTGGCCAAATATATAGTCTTGCACATCAGTGAGCTAGGAAATTGGGGAATCTTATCAACATATGTAAATACTCGCAGGGAGAGTGTAAAGAGGAATGAGCCAGGCTCTTTTCAGTGCTGCCCAGTGACAGGACAGGAGGCAATGTACAAAAATGGAAACACAGGAGGTTCTGTTTGAATATTAGAAAACACTTTTTTACTGTGAGGGTGACTGAGCACTGGCACAGGTTGCCCAGAGAGGTTGTGGAGTCTCCAGCCTTGGAGATATTTGGCAGGTGTCTGGACACACTGTCCTGGGCAACTGGCTCGTTGTGGCCCTGCTTGAGCAGGAGGTGTGGACCAGATGACCTCCAGAGGTCCCTTCCAACCTCAACCTTCTCTTATTCTGTAAAATCTTTGCATCTGGTTTTCTTGTTTTCTGTAACTGTGGAATACTTTTAAAATAAGATTTACGGCTTCTGAACAGCAAGACAAAAGGAACTTTCCAGCTCTGAAAGTATTGTCCAGAAAGTATTGTTGTGGTCTGTATATATGGAAGCAGATTTGGTTTTGTCTTGACTTCTATTGAGAACAAAACTAGAAGATCATTTGAAAAACCATTCCCTTAAGTGCTGCGCAGCTATTATGATTCCCGTGTTACTTTTCCCGTCCAATACAGGCACTGTTGCTCACAGTGAGTGTAACTCAAGTGAAATATCATCTTATGGCGTCCCCCCCCTTTTTAATAATCACAACTTTAGCATGATTTTTCTAATGGATTTCTCATGTTGGGAGTATTAATTGATATACAGTTTCCTGGGGCAAGACAGACAGTTTTATTACTGTCATGGCTTTTCATTATAATGAAAATTCTACAAATAAGTAGCATGCATGTCAATATTGGAGATTTATGAGAAAGAGGAGGGAAGAGTAGGTTTGTTCAAATTTTCTTCAATCTTTGTCTAAGTTCTTTTTAATTTAAATATAGCTTTAAAATAAATAATTTTCAAAGATTAAACTTCTCTGAGATAGTACAAGTTTGTAAAGTTGCAGAAGGTAGGTATAATTTTATTTTAGTGTTTTTAAAGTTTGAGGTTTATGACTTGCTATATTGTATTAAGTATATGCATAAATTGCAGTGCATTGTGCCGTTAACTGGCACTATAGTAATTTCAGGTCTTTAAGCACTTTATTAAGGGATGGAGAAATTGGAGATTCTTTGCTATCCAAGAGAAGAGAACATAATTAAATGAGGTGCAAACCCACATTTATAAGATATATGGCACATCTGGCAGGTTGTGTGAAGATAATATGTTTGGTTGGCTGTGGGAATGCCTGCAATTGTATCTGCCGATCTGACACAGTAGGAGTTTAGCTAATGAGGTTGCCTAGCAAAAAGTGCATCAGGAGGAAGTCAGGGTTAAAAATAAGCACACATATGAAGAGAGAGCAAAAGATTTATAATGGATGTAGAACTGTTCCAAGTTGTTATGGCAACTAACATTTTAGACCCATAATTACATAATAACAATGCTGCCAATCCTAAATAGATTGCATTTTTGTTATGTGTTTTTCTTCAATATTTTTTAAAAAAATCTTGAAATATTTTCTAAAATATTCAGTATTTGAAATAGTCTGTCAATGGTTATAAGTCCATATATTTTCATTTCTGTAGAACTACAGTGAACAACAAAATAAAAGTTAATGGAATAAATCTAAAAACTCAAATACAGGAAAACTATGTGTGATTTTGATACCAAAGCAATTTTTGTTGCTTAAATCTGAAAAACAGATACTGTTAGCTTAGACTTAAATAATGGATTTTTCTAACTTTTTAAAATCAAGCTAATAATGCTGCTTACTCTCTTGAGACAGTTTGTAGGAAAACCTTTGAAAACATACAGAAATAATAACCAGAGTGCATAGTGTAGTTATTTGCCCTAATTGTCCCAAAAGAGACAATAAATGTTTTATTCCTGCCACCTCTTGAAGCCAAGTTTTTCAGAAAGTATTGAATAGATGATATGAGAAATTAAATCTAAGAGACTTAGAGGTGCAGTTCTTGCAAGAGTGAAGAAAAATAAAGTTATTTAGGATGATTAAACCTGCAGCTTATTCCAGAGAGTTGCAGAAGACTCTCATTGAGCGGCTGGATGATATTAAACTAAGTATGAAAGTATGTAAACCACAACACACTAGTTTAGTTGTCCAAACTCTGGAATAAGTCTTTTTTCACCGTAGAAAGTGCTTAGCAAATAGTGAGTCAAATATTGTATTACTGTGAAAGGTATTGGGTGAGAAAATTGAAAGCATTTGTAGGCTACAGGAAAATTGCAGCCTTGTGCTGCGTGTGGACCTTGCCTATTGGAGAGCACAGGCAGTAGAGGAAGACTGGTCTTATTAGTACTACTTTTTCTAAATAGCGGAAGAAAAACCTGCAGTTGCTGGCGCTCCCTTGTCCTCGGCAATTTTAGGTAGCACTTACATGCGTATCAATATGTTTATGCAACAGACTGCAGGGAATGGCCAGCCTGTGGGTTGGTCAGTGCTAGCTCAGGTGGCATGATCTTCCAGTCCAAGTCAGTCTTACTAGAATTACCTTTGCAGACATACAGTTACATGTATACTGCTGTTTTAGATCTGTTCAAATACTTCTCTTTGAAAGAGCCCTAGCTTTGCAGTAGTTTGTAAACCTTCTTGCATGGCATTTGTTTTTGCCATTTTGCTCTGTTATTGTGAGCACGTAGGAGATGTATTACGTGGTTAAGGCGAGCATGGTTAGGTGGTGGTGGTGCGCTTGGGTTGATGGAGTTTTCTTTACTAAGGTGGCTGTATAAATCATTGATGCTTTCATCTCTTTATGTGATCAGAACTGGATTAAGTATTACCTAAAATGATATGACAGATCTAAAATGATAAAGGCAGAATAAAGAATGAAATGGGGATAAAGAGTGATGAGACTGTTCCTACATTTACTTGAAGGTGGTGAATTTTGAAAAACACCAAGTACTCTAGAGCGACTTGAACAAGAGAAGCGAGAGGGCATGTATGTTGCATGTGACATAAAGCCATGGAAAAAACAGTATGTACGAATACAGAATAGCTATTCTTAAAATACTAGAAGTAGGGTGAGACAATGAAATCAAGCAGCACATCATAATGAAGGTAGGTACGTATGTTTGCACATAATGAAATGTTTTGACAGACAAAAGCATAGCTGGATTAAAACAAGTGCTTGATGAGTTAATGAATGATTGGACTCTTAATACAAGAGTTCCGTTCCTGATCTGCTTGCTGGAAGAATGAATGTGGCAAAAAGATAAGTTGTTTTCTTGTGCTGTTTCTTAAACATCCCAAATGGCCAGTGTCATAATTATTATGTTCTTTTAATGATTCATTAAATAATGTAAGAGATTATTTCAGAAGCTCCTGTCCACTTCTTTCTCTATCTCTATCCAGGCATGACTTGGAGAGAAAGTGGCTGGTTCTAAACTACCTTTGGGAAGCAGAGGTGTTGGCATGTTAGATCAATATGCAGTTTTTGATTTTACCAGGTGATGGGCCTGGTGTCGAGTAGCCCACAACTGGATCAAATGGTAGTAAAAATAGCTTTAAAGTGGCTTGTGAAGCTGCCCCTCTAAGTAGCTTCTTGCAAGTTCTGCTCTTTTCCAAGCAATAGGGATGGAAATGACCATAAACCATGATTGTTTCTGTGGGGGGTAATAGCAGGACCTGAATATTCTCAGTTTCAGGCTTCATGGTGTAGTGGCAGCTGCACAAGGTGTGCTGGGAGCTAGCTTGTGGTCATGGATGTTGCTGAAAAGACTGGCTGTTAAGAGTTGAGCAAGGAGAACTGACTCAGAATCTGCTCTTTAGAGGAAACCTGGGTTATTGCAGGACTACACTTTCTGAAAGGTGTGGGACCTTTTTGTGCTTAGCGATCATTAATTTGCGTAACACCTTCAGCATCTTGGATTCAGGATTCTTGAAGTAGAAGAAGCTCAGAAGGGAATTGTGAGTCTGCATTCATTTTATGAAACAATCTGTCATTTTCTAAGTGCTAAGTTATGTAGTTATGTGGTGTCTTCAAATTAGTAGAAAACTTCTTGAGTAATCAGAAAGGTATGAATCACTGATTAGCATCTTTATATAGTCAAGAGTACTGTTTTCTGTCTAGAACTGATTAAAAATATATTTTTATGGTAACAGGATGTAACTGCAACAAAACACAATTAACTTTTAAAGTGCATTTAAAATCATTATCTTTTTGCCTTTCCTTCCTCTTTCTGCACTGGAAAGCAGGAAAGCAACGACCAGCTTTGTTTTTCATTCATATAGGTGTGAATTTTGATTCAGACAAAAATATTCTGTAAAAAAATTACAAACAAAAGTGTTGACAAGCTGTCTAGCTATAAACAGACAACCACAGAATATTTGATTTGATAGTCTCATAAAGAGTTTATGAGAAAAAACTGGATGCTGTCTTTCTGCCTACGAGTATCTTCTCCATCTTGTTTAAAATTTAGGCAGCAATGGACCAGCTCTGAAATTAGGAATGCTGGAGAGATGCATTTTCAATCAGCCTCATTAGCAGTAGAGCACTAACAAGGGAGAGGAGTCTGGTAGCCAGCTTCTAGGAAGCGATGCACAGCAGAGTTTGTTTATACATCTTAGGTGTCTCCCCTTATAGGCTTTCAAAAATAGTGAAGTCTTTCGTGTATATACTACCTGTTCTTTGGCACTACGGAAACAAACAAACAATAGTGTCTTTCCCTTGTAAGTCACATGGTCTTCCTAAAGAATGTTTTTATCTCTCTGTTTCAGTACATGTTTTTACCATTACTATGTTTCTCCCTAAATTTAGACTGTAGCTTCTTCAGGGTAAGGAACAAGTTTGTATGTACAGAAATAGCCATATCTGCTCGGATTCTCATATAATTCATTTTCTAAATAAGTATCGTTAAGCTCGGAGTTGCATGGACTGGAGACGATGCCTGGTTAAAACGTGGGAAACTTAAACATCTTAAGTGTAGAACTAGCAAGCTGAATGGTATCTCACTGGAGAGGATTCTCTAGTAAGTCTGCTCAGTAACGTGAGCTCAAGCAGCTCGCTGCTTTGATATATGCATGTGTGTTTTGAAGGTTTCGTCTTGTTTTGAAGGATTTGTCTTGGTTCTTAACTTACTAAAGCATATTGATTGGTCAATTGGAAGTACTAAATTGTATGAAAAAGTAAATAAAAAAAACCCACACCATAGCTTTTTGCATTCTCATAGCATTTTGCATTCACTAAGTACTTGAAAAACTCAAGCGTTACCCTTCCTTGTCATTTGTAGTAGTCTGGAGGGTGTTCATGCTAGACAAGAATTGTTTTTTTTACAGTGGTAATTTCACAGGTTCTTAGTTTCGCTATTTTTGCAGAAAGGCTTCATCCAGTAATAAAATTAAGCTGTAATCAATTCTTCTATTAGATTCAAAGTTTTTATAGACTTGATCAATGGAGAGTGTCATGAAATACATGTTGAAGTTACTTTCGATGCATTGTTGCCAGCCCTTGTTGATATCGTTCTGCCTCCACTTTCCAGGGGAGTGCAAATTCTTAGATACTCTTGAGAGGACAATTTCTTAGATATTTTTCAGGAGGAGCTGAAATTCAGCAGAGAGTCCATGTTTGGCAAAACAGCTTATGGTTTCATGTGAGTAGTCTTTTACGCATTATAGGGCTGGGGTGAATATGGCCTAATATTTGTCTAGTTCCCTGTGAAATGCATTTTTTCAGAGATATTAATAATTTGATTTATTTAAGGTTAATACATAGGGCCTAGTTCAGTGCCATGTTGCATTTGCCTTCACAAGAAAAAGCACTGTGTATTGAACAGGCTGTATTAGGGGATGCAGTGGGCATGAACAAAAACTTTCTGTAAGAGACCTGGTGCAATTCACATGGACCAGAAAGGACCCGTGGCAGGCTGAATCACTTCAGCAGTGTGGCAAAACATTGCTTGGCAAAAATGGTAGCGCAATATACATGCTGGAGAGCAGGAAGAACATGGAAAATAGGACTGATACTTTATCAGTGATCGAAAAGATTTTATCTCCATCTTACAAAAAGAGAATCTAGGAATAAGTGGGAAAGGTCGCATTAATAATCAAAGATTTGGCGACAAAAGAATTAAGGGGACCATGCAGTCCATTTCTCCAACTGCAGTTCTCAGGTATTTCACTATTAGTGCTGGTCTCATGGTTGCTGAGTTTTCTTTTTTTCTTGGTAGAAGGGGTATGATAACATATTTTAAAGGGCTGGTAGTATTTCAGTATGATTGGTTGATGTTAGAGGAATAAAAAATGAGTTCTCATCACTCCTGCCTCCCATCCAAAGCTGGATACAGGCACTTCTTGTGAATGTGGGTTGGGTATACGGCATATTTTACCTGAAGAATTCACAACAAACAACCCTCCTCATTCCCCTCACACCCCTGTCCCTAAACCCAGAAAACAAAGGCAGCGCCTCAAAATCTGATTTATTAGTGTCTTAAATCAAGAATTTGAAATTGCACATTTTTAAGGAAAATAGTCATCATAGAGTAGCATGCTAGTTTGCTTCATAACATTCATTTAATACTGCACATTACAATGGCATCAAATGGGTGAGATAAAGGTCATTTTTGTGTTGTAACTTTCCCTTGGCACTTACAACAGTGAACAGTCTTTCTAAAAGCTCAGAATTATTATTGAAACCCCTAATACTCAGAATTATTTCTGAATGAAGTGCCAGTTTCTGTTCAACCATCCAGTTAACTCTGCTTTTCTGCCCCGTGTTCTAGCCTGTTCTACCTACTAGACGTTTTCTTTTCTCTACCCCTCTACATTTTGGATTTACAGTTTTATTTTGTATGATTATTAAGTCTGGTGAGGGAGCCAACTAGGGGAAGTGCCCTACTGGACCTACTGTTTGTTAACAGACAAGGCCTTGTGGGGGACGTTAAGGTTGGAGGTCGTCTTGGGCAGAGTGACCACCAAATGGTAGAGTTTTCAATTCTTGGAGAAGCCAGGTGGGGAGCCAGCAGAACTACCACTTTGGACTTCCGAAGGGCAGACTTCAGCCTGTTGAGGAGCATGGTTGAGAGTGTCCCTTGGGAGACAGTCCTGAAGGGCAAAGGTGCCCAGGAAGGCTGGTCATACTTTAAGCAGCCACTCTTAAAAGCACAGGAGAAGACCGTCCTCATGTCCTGAAAAACGAGCCGATGAGGAAGAAGACCAGCTTGGCTAAATAGAGAGCTTTGGCTGGACCTCAGGAACAAAAGGGAAGTTTACCTTCTTTGGAAAAGGGGGTTGGCAACTTCTGAGGAATACCAAGATGTAGTGAAGCTATGCAGGGGGAAAATTAGAAGGGCTAAAGCCCAAGCAGAACTCAGCTTGGCCACCG
>VYXH01012757.1:269459-315113 GCA_013397275.1 Burhinus bistriatus
GAGGAAAGGCTGAGAGAGCTGGGACTCTTTAGCCTGGAGAAGAGAAGGCTGAGGGGAGACCTTATTCTTGCTTAGAAGTATCTAAAGGGTGGGTTGCAGGAGGCTGGAGACAGACTTTTTTCAGTGGTTCCCAGTGACAGGACGAGGGGCAACGGGCACAAGTTGGAACATAGGAAGTTCCATTCAAACACAAGAAAAAACTTGTTTACGGTGAGGGTGACAGAGCACTGGAACAGGCTGCCCAGGGAGGTTGTGGAGTCCCCTTCTCTGGAGATTTTTCAAGACCCGCCTGGATGCAGTCCTGAGTAATGTGCTCTAGGCATTCCTGCGTCAGCAGGGGAGTTGGACTAGATGATCTCTAGAGGTCCCTTTCAGCTCTAAAAATTCCGTGATTCTGTGATTAATAAGAGGCATAAGACACTGGAGAGGCAAACTGGGAACCCTTGTGATTTTATTTCAACAATTTTAAACACTTTATAACTCCCCTACTCCTCTGTGAGAGATCCATACCCTCCGTTTATATATTCTCTATAGCTAAGCACTTTGCAGAAATATATAACAACATCAGTTAATATGAAAGGTAGGAAATTGTTTGGTTTTTATCTTTCTTCCTAAGGTGGAGCTAGAAGTGAAATAAGTAATATTTTTTTTTTCATTTGCGTGTGTGCCTCAAATAAATCCACAGGAATGTTGTAGGCCTTGCTTATCTGTATCTGAACAAGCAGATCAGATTCAGAAGGTAACTAGGAACAGTTTAGTGAGAAGAAAAATAATAAAAAAGAAAATCTCTGAATGTCACGTTAATCTCCAAATGAGATGCTGCAAAGCAAGCGTGGCAGCCCTTTTTTAGTTAATTCCACAGCCAGGACTCGGAGAGGGACAGAGAGCTTCGGGACACCTGCGTCAGTCCCAACGTGTGTGTTCTCCTCCATTCAATCCTTACTCAGGGAAGGCTGAGGAGAGCCCTGAGTGTGGCTCATCTGGTTTTTTTTTAAGGGGGTCTTCACTGCTGATGAAATATTTGAAGGTTTTTGTAGTCTGGAGGCTTAATTAGCTAGCTGTCCAAAGACAAGGATTGGAAGAGTTGTTCCCAGTCTAGTTTTCTGTGTTGCTTGTGTGCCTATTTACGGGGAACAAAAAACCCTTAAGTACTTTGTTTTTATTGCTTATTCACTTAATGATGTCTCTACTGAAATTAAAGTAATAGAGAGTGTTTTTTGTGAGGCAGATATTGGCTGTAAATGTATTAAGTCACTAAATTGATGCTATCTACTGAAGGATTATATTGCCAGATACTTGCTGCAACAGCAATCCTGTTCTTGAATTGGTAGCCTAAAAGTGGAAGGTTTTGCTTTCTAAATGTGAGCAACATCTGTATATAAGAAAAATGTATCCTGGAACTCTTGAAATAATGTTCCAAGGGCATGTTGTTTTGGGAAAAAAGATCCTCCCCAGGTTTAATGTGCAATATCATTTAGTTAATGCACTATTTCTAAGAGAACTTCAGGATTATGTAGCATCGTCTTTCAACCACCCATAACGTGTAGCGGGACTTGGTGAAGTTGTACACTGCTTAGTGTTATTTGAACTATACTTATCTCTCTCTCGAACCCTATTCTCCTGCTTCTCTGTCTTTTCAGCTGTCAGACCCTTAGATCTAAAGTCTTTAATTCATGACATTTCATGTTTTACAACTGTATTTCACCCATTACTGTCCTTTCCTTTGATACACCTTCTTTGTTTGTAATGCTCTTGTTCTCCATTACTTTGAGATGTCTCCCAGCTTTGTACTCCAAGCAGTCTCACAGAATATTACTGCTTTTTTTGTACTAGGTTGTATTCTAGGTCTGGTCCTGTAGAACTCCGTGTTAACCTCGCTGCAGCCTGATGGTTGCCCTTTTAACAAAATGTGGGTGTTTTTTTGTCTAGCTATGCTTTCCATTCACATTATATTAATTTTCATCTCTGCTGTTCCATTTGGTTTTGTGATAGTTTTTTTTTCACCAGCGTATTTGATGTGATTTTTATGAAGAGTTTCAGGGTGACGAAAGCCATATTTATATGTTAGCTTCTACTGAATTTGCTCTTTATTGGTGTTATGTGGTTGGGGTTTTTTTTGTGCTTTGTTTGTTTTTTTTAACACTCCCACCCTCCCCCCATTTATTTTGTTCTGGGCAATAAGAATCTTGCCATAGGAGTGTGAGCTTGCTAGCAGAATAGAGCTTAAATGTGAAGAAGAATTTTTTGCCTACTCATCTCGGAGTGATGAGTGGTCCTGAGTAGAAATTAATAAACTTAACAGAGAATTGTGTAATATTAAATTTGTCTATTAAATTGGCTAACTCTCAGAAATAGTTCAGAGCAATATTGAAGTGTCTGCCTGTGTAATCGTGTGTAGGTATGCATGTTATTGTCTTGTGCCTTCCTCAGCTTAATTATATAACACTCAAAATGATTCATGAAAGGTGAAGATGGTTTCTGTTGAATCTGATGGGACAATTACGTGTTTGGAGGTGAATGTAGGATTACCCCAGCGTTTTTCATTATTTTGAGTACCGCAGGTTGGTGTGTGTTTAGTTTGAAATGAAAGGGTAAGAGTAAGAGCCTTGTTATATGACTCACTATTACATTAAATGGAAATTTTCCAATATGCTGCTTAAAGTGAGTCTCTCTGGCAGCGTGGCACTTTCAATAGTGTTATGATTTATCAGTATAGAATCTTCTTATCATACCAATGTGATGCCCCTATCAGTCTGGAGTAAGTAATCAAATTTTTAAGGCTTTGACTGGAGGTGAAACTTTATAACCTTTGCTTCTTTGAAGATGGGAGCAATTTTTTTTAATTGTTAGAAATGATAAATAGCTGTCCAAGTAATTGTACCTTATAAAGACAGTAAGGCACTGATCACTCAGAGTAGCAAATGTGCTTGCTGACCTTTGAATTAAAGGAGAAATTGTGGCAGATATTAAAAATTATGGTCTGTTGGTAGTTTTCCTTCCCAAAAGTTATGCCCACCTATGATTTTTGAACTTGAGTAGCATGGTTTAGATAATACTGTCTTTCCTTTTTTCATGGAAACTCTTGATTCATTGGATATCAAGTAATATGAAAGCTTTAGTATTCTCAAGAAAATGCTAATTTGTCAAAAATTAATGTATTCTCTGAATATAAATTACGAAAATAAATTACGACAACTGATTAGTTGCTATGAGACACACAGAACTGAATAAGTTCTGCCAAAAGAGAAGCGTAACATTAAGGACAGAGTGCGGACTAATTGTTTTAGATAGATAGACTACAGGTGTCTGGCATTACATAGGTGTAGATACTACTTGCATTGAATATATGCTTTCATTTGCTTCTGTTGGCTTCACCTTCCCCTATCCCTGTACACCCGCAGTCTCTGCAGGATGCCTTTTGTGTTTAAGTATTGAGCCTTGCAGGAGAAAGACATTTCTCTTGATAATTCTAGCAATATGCATCATTTTATACGCTGATTTTTATCATACATTGTTCAAATTGGTTCATTAAAATTAAACATCATTGAATACTTCAGTAACCACCTGCACTGCCTTAATTCCTGTTTTGCTAAATGACTGAGCCGTACGGTTGCTACAAGCCTGTCCTTGCCCTTGATGTGTTACAAAAATGCTTGATTATATTAAAGGAAAAAAAAGTACTTGCTTTCAAAGTATATCGGATCTCTCAATGTATTTTTTTTTTTATTCCAATAAGTTTCTTAGTAGATCTACAACTAAAATGGTAATTATTACCTGACATTGAAAGAAATGATGCTTTTTATTAGCTGCATAGACTTTAAAAATTATTTTTAGCTTTTGAAGGTATTTAAGCTTTTTTTGTTTTGCTTTTTGTTCAGACAAAGCAGTTACACCAGCTCAAGCTCTACAGCCTTATTGCTCTGGTGGGTTCCTAAATCTCTGGGCTGGCTTGATTATTTATTTATATTTCAGGTAATAATGGGAATATTGGAGACGGGAAAGGGGGAAATTGAGATTTCAGATATGTAGAGTCAAAATGGCTTTTTGCACTTACAGTCACTGGAATCCTCCTCCGCCTCACCTCTCCGTCTGCAGTCACACGCTCTGTTACTAGCGGCTTTCCCAAAACCGTTGTCTTAGTTTCAGCTGGGATGGGTTAATTTTCCTGCTAGCAGCTGGTGTGGGGCTGTGTTTTGGATTTAGGATGACAGTGGTATTAATAGCGCACTGATGTTTTTGGTTGTCACTAAGCAGTCAAGGCCTTTTCTGCTCCTCACACTGCCCCGCCAACGAGCAGTCTAGGGGTGCACAAAAAGCTGGGAGAAGACACAGCTGGGACAGCTGACCCTAACTGACCGAATGAATATTCCATACCATATGATGTCATGTTCAGTAAATAAAGCTGGGGGAAGAAGAAGGAAGGGGGTGGACGTTTGGAGTTACGACATTTGTCTTCCCAAGTAACTGTTACGCATGATGGAGCCCTGCGTTCCTGGAGGTGGCTGAACACCTGCCTGCCGATGGGAAGTAGTGAATGAATTCCTTGTTTTGCTTTACTTGTGTACGTGGCTTTTGGTTAATAGCTGTTTCTTACCAGAGTCATAAGTGTTCTGCTATTCTACTGTCACAGTTTTCCCACCTGAAATATCTCTATGTGCATGCATGCCAGGAAAAGTTGGGTGTCTTCTGTATGTGAAAAAAGAACCTGTCAGCTAACAATACACAACCTTTATTGCCTATTTTTATCTATTTTTGTTGGAAAGAGTCTAAATTCCTTTTCTTTTCCTATTTGTTGTGGATTTCCATTCTGTACAGGGAAGATTCTGGTGAGCCCATGATCAGTCTCAGGAGGATTGATAGGTAAAGCATAAGAGGAAATAAATATTTTATCTTTTAAAAAAACCCTTTTTTTCCCTAGAAGCTACTTTGTTATGATTAACTGTTATGTTTGTTTTCTAAATTTGTTTGATATTCCCTTCATAGAAAGAGATGTTTTTTAAAAAAAATTCAGTTAGAAGACAATGCTGTACGATTAATCTCTCTTCATTTTCTGAGATACTTCTTGACGCTTGACTGAGTAACTGATTTAGACACTCAGAACATTCAGAAGGCAGTATTAGGAGTCATAGTTGTTAACAACTTCACATTTTCTTTATGGTTTCAGCAAATTCTAATTTTGAAGGAAAAAATTTAGAGACTGAAATGATACTCTTAGTTCAGGATAAATTATACATTCCCTTAGGAAGTACAAGTGCAAAAACTTTATTTAAAAGCTTAATTGTAGTTTAAAAACAAAAGAAAATGAAATAGCTCCTTGGATGACTTGGTACTCTGGTATCTGTACTGTGTCATTGGAGAAACCAAAATGTGAAATAACTCAATCACAGAAGAAATTTGCATGAAATTACATTTGGAACATGGGTTCAATTCGTAGTCCTAATAATTAAGTACAATGTTTGACTAATGAATATTAGTGTTAAAAGTTCATGAGTTGTCTGAAACGGAGATGAGGTTCTCGTCTGTCATATGGTATGTCTTTTCATAGATTTCTCAGTTTTGTATTTTTTAGAACTTTAGGTTAATCACATTAGTTAGTGCCAAGCATTAGCTGGTAACCTTGTGCAGGTAGAGGAATGTTTTATGGGCTTGGATGAATATGCTTAGTGTGGCACTGTGAACTTCAGTATTCAAAATAAAGGAGGATTTAAATAGCATTAGCATGTATAAACTACCTATTTGAAAGGAAAAAGCTATTTCCAAATTTTATTAATTGGAAAGTGTGGTGTCGAGAGGAAAGATACTGATCTTCATAAACTGAGATGTTTTCTGAGAACAAAACAAAAACTCCCCAAAGACCAACAAAAACCACCAGACCCCATTAATAGCTGTGAACTTCAAGTTTTCTCTGAAACAGCAGTCCTAGTTGATATGCCAGTCTTTCTCCTTACTGTTCTTTCCATTGCTGAACACTGAGCCCAATTACTTCTTTCAAAACAGTATTAAAAAAATGCTAGTATGTTAGCATGAGTGATTTTTATAATAGATAGGGTTGTTTCCATCCATCTCAAAAGTATTTCCCTGTAGAAGAAAGATGGTGTGTACTAGAGTGTAAAACCAATTGAGCTGCTAATATAATTTGATAGGCAAGGTTTTATAGGGAAAACTTATTTATTTATTTATCTATTCATTTATTTTAAAACAACTAATTCAGATGGAAAATATGATGACCTCTCAGGCATCCTAGCCTCCATCATGTCTGATGGAGATGCTGCAAACATCAGACTAAGTACAGGTTATAACCATTACTCTGAATGTAATGTATTAATAATGCTAATCAGTTTAAGTATTTGGGAGAGAAGAGTACTTGATGTCTGTGGAACGGAGGGCTGTTAGTAAGAGGTGAAGCATGATGAGAGTTGTCACACACCATAAAACCCATGTGTCTGCTCCAGCATCTAGGAGAGAAAAGAATTCTAATTTCTGAACTTAAGTTTTTAATGTATTTTCTAAGCCTCCGTAGAGTATTAAGACAAATGTTTCAACTGTGTTTTGGGTGGGTTTTTTGTCTGTATGTTTTTGTTGATTTTATTGCCTGTATGAATTTTTTCTGGTGCACAGCAGATGTTTAGGGTTTTTAATCTTGTTTCCATGGTATTTAATATGATGGATTATGAATCCTCATATTCTTGGATAGGATTCCTCGATGTATTTTTTTGGATGTGTACGATCCGTGGATTTTGGCTGTTCTCTTTAGGTGATGTTGAGTTATTTATTATGGTTATCATACAGATGCATTATAGGGCTGTTTGCACTTGCAAGATCAACATCACAGTCAGTAACTGGAAATTCAGAAGGAATTCCAGAAGTAGCTGTCTGTAACTGTTCCTTTTCTTTTTTTTTTTTTAAGCCTTTTCCTTTCCATCTATGTAAAATTCAGAGCTTTACAGGGCATTCAGTGTTAATGTACCACACTTGTTAAATTGCTTAAGATTTTATTTTACAAACATGCATAACCATGTGTACTTGATGGTCTGAAGACAAATTGAAGACTTCCTTGGAAATAATAAACTTTAAGGTTTCCAGTTTTTTTTTCCTTAAGCAAGTACTTAAAGTTCACTAAATAGTACTGCAGTTGTATTTACAAAGACATGAGTCCTGGTTATTCTCACCTGGAGCATCAATCACTACGAAGTAAGGTACGTACTTCAGAGGGGAGGACGGGCGATATTTTGAAGAAGAGGCAACAATGTGCTATCAGATCTGTCTTCTGAATGTATAGGTAAATATTATTTCCATGATTTTAAATATCATTCTGTATTGTTTTTCAATACTCTTATCAGTGGTAACTCTTACCAGTAATTGGTTCTTAATTCATGTTGTGCATTTAATCAAAGGGATATATAGCTCCTTAAGTGTAGGTCTTACACCTGTAAAAGGAATAAAATCTGAAAGTAAAAGATGATTCTTCAGGTCACTGTTGCATAAAGCAATGTTCTGAGGAAAACTGTTTTCCTAGCAGGTAAAATTATTATTTGGTGCCAAGAAAAAGCGTTCCAAAATAAAGGAATGAATATTCTTCCAGTTACCATTTAAAAAAAAAAAAAAAGTCTAATGGAACTATTTTATAAACCCTCCCATGCTTTAAATAAATTCTTAAGACTACTTTCAAGAAATAGAGGGCATATAATTTCCTCTTCTGAAAGGTCTGGAATACCAATTGTAATCTGCTGTTGCATATGGTAATGATTATGGCTTTTGAGCCTTTATTTAACTGTTCATGATCCTTGGGGGTGGTATTCTCAGCAGACTGTTAATTTTTATTTTCTGCTGTCACACGCTCATCCAGGAAATGACCAGTTTAATTTCTGTTTTCAATTTCAGTGTCTTAAGCTGATAGGAATAAGTATCTTCTCCATGTACTTTAAATACTGTTGCTTTTGGAGGAATGATTAGTATGTTAAAAACACTGAATATGAATGCTCCTTCAAAAATTATATTTTCCCATTCAGTTAAAATCTAAATGCCACTTAGTACTTAGGAGGGGAAAAAAACCTAAAGAGTTTGCAGGGGTTTTTTGGGTGGTTTTTTTTTTTAGTTGCCAACGAAGAGAAAATAATCCTAAAGCTATTTTTCGAGCTGTCATTCTCTAAAGACTTTCCAGCTACTTGAAAGAAGTTACTTTTAACTACCTTTTTTTTTTTTTTTCTTTCCTGGGGAAAATAACCCTTATCTATGTATATATTACAGCTTCAGTTTCCTCTTGTATCTTGACCTGGCTGTGGTGGTTGTTGAGCCATTCCAGGAGTCAGTTCATTTCCCTCACCTGGGACGAAATCAAACTTTGGTGTCCCCTTGCCTCCCTTAAGAGGGAGACAGGAGACATGGGTCGTTTTTTTGCTGGATTTGGGTGTTGATTTGGCTCATGCAAGGGTTCGATGAGCACAGATGAAGGAGGAGATGTGGTATCTGTGTGCTGAGGGGAAAAGCCCTGTGTGTTTCAGCAGTAGCGAGCTTTCAGGTTGCCTCGGCTGACATCTGTGAATTCTCTGTGAACTCGTTCTTGTGCACTGCAGCAAGCACACAGTACACCAAAGACCTATGCAAATGCTCAGCGCTCACGTTTTCTGTAAAACTGTCTGCCTTAGAAACTTGTAGTATTTTAAAATTTCACTTTAATTTCTTTCCAAATAAATAATACTCAGCAGAGTAAGTGGATGATTTGATCTCTGTCTGCTTGTAACCTTCTCAGTAAAGAAAAGTGTCTCTAATAAGCATTTGAAAAATCTAAACGCCCGTTGGCTTCAGGGTCTGTTTGGATGTTTGGTTTATGTTCAGTAGTGCTGGTGATACACTGTGATCGTAGTCCTATAGGTGGACCTAAAATGGCCAATGCCAGTCTTTCATCCTGGAATGTCTGCCACAAAAATGGGTGGAACAAAACTAACCCGCAGGGGAGACGTCTGTTTGTGCATTACTGCTCATCTTATCCAGCCAAATAGTATCGCAGTTTACAGCAATGGTGAAGCAAAATGGATTTCAAGTCTTTTCTGCACCTGTATTTCATACAGTGAAGTTGTTGCAACTGTTTGTAGGTGTCTCTGTCTTCATGGGACTGAATTTTCCCCAGGAGGTGCAGGATGCCTTGAGGTTTGGCAGCATGAGCTGCCACTCTGGGAGGAGCTGCACGTTGGAACATCTTACTGGCTTTAGGCTGTGCAGGCACGAATGGTACCCAGTTATTTGATATCCCAATCAGATAACTTCATACTCAGTTTGATGTTATTATCATCGATTTGGACATTTCTTGGAAGTTTTGCTTAGAAAACACATTTTCTTCCAGACGGCTGACCAATGTGTGGTGCTCGTTGGGCAGCCAGGTCAGCCCCTGGGTGACTGCGAAGCCTCCTACAGTCACCGTGCCACTGCCTGTGGGTTATTTATGGCTTTACAACGGAATTTCAGACAACTGAGCTGTTGTTACTTTCATCTTAGCCATCCACTCACGGATGCTGGTGTTACAAATTCACGACCGACTGCCTCGCTTAATTCCCAAATAAATATGAAACTATTCCATGTGCCTTTCGGTTACTTAAATGCAGCTTACTGTTCAGTAACACTGTCCTTTCATAAGCTTGCCTGATGCACCATATCAAATGTCATTTTCTGAATGCTTTGTTGGAAGAGACTGTTCAAAGGAGCACATCGTAAGATAAATGCTCTTTTGTACAGACGCTGCAAGCTTCCATTACAAATTTCAGTTGCTGACATTTTTCTGTCTCAGATTTTGGAGTGCTTAAAGCCTATGTATTTGCTAAAGATCCATCACAAGAAAAAGCAGGGTGAAAAGACTTAAATTATCATACCTCAGAAACTGGTATCTCATCATGTTTTCTTTCTCTGTATCAGTACAAACAAATCCACGGGAAGCTGGTGTTATGTATGAGAAAACTAGGAATTCAAACACTTCAAAAGTGTGTATTTTTCATGTTTATTCATATGTAAAATGTTGATAAGGGCAACAGAACTTTTGTAGCTGCTTATAGCCTGAGGAATGATTTTCAGTCAAAACTTCTTTATAAACCTTGCTCCAAATACTGGCATACCTCTGAAACAGGGGCTGGGGTGGGGTTGTCTGTCCTTCCCCCCTCCCCCCTTTTAGTTGGCAAACATTTTCTTGTTGTTATGGAATAGACCAGTCAGGAGCGATAGTAGTATCCTCCAGTAGTATCATAGGTGTGAATACTGGTAAAGTGTTGTGGGGCCCGTGGTACTAATTCTGTGGCTGATCTGGTGCTGCTTTGATGTGCCTTGCCTGGATTGGGTCGGTCTTACTCTGTGCTGCCTTCTCAAGCTGTCCCCCTGTTGTGGCTTTACCTCTGTGGGTGTGGAAAATGGGGGAATCCTGGTTACGTGACCTTGCTGTAGTGCAGTGAGCAGTGCTTTTGGCATGATCGAGTACAGGCTGGAGGGCGGGACACCTTTTCTTGTCATGTGAAACTGCAGTGTCTGTGCAAAATTGATGAACTATTGCAGTCCATTAGGCTGAGTTTCTGTTTGAATGAGTGAGAACCCTGCCTTTATTTACATCGTGTAGCTTAATGATCTGTTTCGGGTTGGTTATTTTAATACTACTTCTTCTCTATGGAAAATAGAAGGAAAAAAAAAAAAAAAGGATTGCTTTCTCATTCTCCAGGAGAATTTCCCCTGTCTTCATGTTGTGTGTTTTTGTTGTTCTTGTTAATCTTTGTAGTAAATTCAGAGTCTTGTTCTTGACTTGCATTTGAGTTGTGGTGCATTGGCAGTGAGCTATCCAGTGAAGTTGAAATTGGTGATCCTAATTTTTCTTCCCTTTCATTTTTGACAATCTGTAAAGAAATTGAACCGTGCCTTCAACAATTTGAGTCTCATGTAGGGAATAATACTGTAAGCAAGTGAAGTGTGTAGAAAGATACCTCTGAATCATAACCATTTAAAGAAATTTTGAAGAACTTTTGTGTTGTTTACAGAAATAATGTTATTGTTGATTTTTTTTCATGAAAGCAGCTGACTGACAGAGAAATCAGGTTATAATGATATCACATATTTTGTGTGCCTATCAAGTAATGTATTTTAAGTGGGATTATAGTGTCCTTACATTTATTTCTAGATGAACTCCTTAAGACATGAAACTGAACTGCTGGTGCAGGGCATGAAAATCTGAAAGCTTGATATTATGTTTAGTTTTTCTTCTCAATTTCTTTAATATTGTTTTTTCTGTGTCCTAAGATGGCAGATATTCACTATGTTTTGGGGTAATGGAAGGAGAAAGAGAAAGAGGAGGCTGTAATGGTTTGAGGCTTCTTAAACCCAAGCAGATGGAGGTTTACCTGGACTATATTTAGTTTATTCATTGGCTTTTTTTTTTTTCCTTTTGAGAAGAATATCCTTCCTGCAAGAAGAAAAAGTTAATAGCTTTTGAGGTTTTATCATTAGCCTTTACGTTTTCCCTTCTTGCAAACTACAGAAATACCTATAAAGGGCCCTCTGTGAAATGATCACAGGGGCATTGCTCTGAAGAACAAAATAAGTATAAATACTAGTGTGTGGGAAATGTAAGTTTTCCGTGACTTAATATAGACTTTTCTGAACAACTTCTGTTTGCAGTCTACTTCCAATTGCAAGCCTATTTCTGTATTTCAGTGTCAGTTCATTGCCCACTCTCTCTTATAAAGTTTGACTGAAACCTAATGGGGGACTATAATGTCGTATAGTTATATGAAATAAAAAGGTTACTTAGTCCTGAGCTTTAGGATAATGCACTTAAGTAGCTTGACTCTCCACCTCGTGTCATTGACATTACCAGGAAGTAAGGACAACGCCTTCTTTTAAATTTATGGGGAAGACTTCTTTTTACCGGATTTTTTTCTATGAATCTACTAAAACATCTTCACCTTACTCCCTACTACAGTGGGAAGTATATCAGTGTTTTTTTCCCCATCAGCAAACTGCAAAGTTGAATCCACTTCTGTACCCATAAATCTAGTTGCATATGAAATTGAGAACTTTCCGAATAATTTTTTTTCACCTGAAGGTGACATAATCATGTCCTGGTAATCGAAGGAGCACAGTAGCAGGTGGAGAAGTTACCACAGTGGGGCCTTGAAATGGAGATGGCTTGGTAGTTAGTACGTGTTTCAAGGAAAGATGATTTGCAGGAGTGGAAGATCAGCCTGATGAAAATTACAAATTTCACACTTCAAATATAAGCCCGTTTTTCAGGGAGCAAGGAAGTGAGAGAAAATAATTTGATCAGGAAACCGATCTGTCACATTGGTATTTTACAGCAGGCATATTTTAGTTAAGGATTTTTTTTTTATTTTTATTTTATTTTAATCTTAGCATGATTTCTTACCTGCAATTAACTGCTAGATGATAAGAAAGCTTGCATTTCAGTAGGGGATAAAAACTAAGGCTTTTCACAGGTAATTAGTTAAGGAATTTATTTATTCTGAAATGATCTGTCCTTGCCACTGAGCTAGGACATCAAGTTCAATGCTTATCAAAACAAACAAAGCATAGTGAGAGCTATGAGGACCATACAGATATATTTAATAATATGACTAAGGAAAAGTCTGATGTCTCTTGTTCCATATCTATGTACATGTTTTTTAGCAAGTTCGTGAGTAAGTGTTGAATAGGTATCAAAATCTTCCTGAAAGTCAGATTCTAATGTTGAATCCTTGACATGAGCTCGGTAAAGGCTTAGGAGGCAGTGCTGTTTAGCTCTTTCATACTCTCATGTTTCTATTCTGTGCAGGAAAGAATTGGATTGACCTTTTACATCGGGAATAATATTAGGAGCTATTAACTGACAAATAAATAGAAAGGGACTTCAGAGAAGAAAAACAAAAATGAGAGGGTGGAATTTGATTTGGAGAAATATAAACTATGTATAAACAGGACAAATAATGCTTAAGTGTGGTTGGGAGAAAGAGAATGTTCCGTATGAGTTTTAAAGGTAGTAAATTTGCAAGGATGGGGAAGACTTTTTTGGGAATTAGTGAAAGGGAGGGTGAAGCAGCATCAACTACATGTTTCAAGAAAAATGTTACTGATGAGTTGTGATGCGTTTTGTAATAGCCCTACTGCCAGAGTAACTAAAGACTTTGCACTTGGGCACGGTGAAAAATAGACAGTGAAAGGAATGGTTAAAAGCAATGGCTCTTTCTCAAGTGAAAATGTAAATGATGATTTTGGGGGTACTTTTCACCTCTAATTTCTTACAGCATCATCCAAAGATGAAATTTATTCTTTCTGTCGTGTAAGAAGAAAAAAGGAACTTTTGGTCTTTCATGTTAAGTTTCTCTCTCACCATTACCCAAAATAGGGATTTTTAATATTTTTTTTTTTTTGAATCATTTTGGTTTCTAACGAGGTAACTCATTTGCAACTTCCTTATTGTAAAACCTTAGTGGAAACAGAGCACAAGTCAGTTGTGGGTTTTTTTGTGTTTTTGTTTGTTTGTTTTCTTGTCTGCAAGGGAGGTAGGTCTATATAGTGTTTTACATAGGCTTGTACTTGATCTGTTAGGCCAATAACAATGGCAAAAGTCACACAGCTGGGCTCCACTAGGATTTAATAAAACAGCTAGTATATGCAATATCTAACTGCAGTTTGATTTAACTTCTACTGTTTACCTTTTTGGCAACTGTGGTGGGTTGACCTTGGCCAGACCCCCACCCAGCCACTCTCACTTGATTCTTCGACAGCACAAGGGGAGAAAATAACATAAAAAGCTCACAGGTTGAGACAAAGACAAGGGGGATCACTTCTTTGGGAAATCAGAACTACCAACTGTCATGAGCAAAACTTGACTTGAGGCAAAATTAACTTAATTCCCCACCACAACCACCAGTGAAGGGGCATGGGGACCAGGGGCTGCGGTCAGTCCATAGTACTTGGTCTCTGCTGCTCCTTCCTCCTCACCCTGTTCCCCTGCTTCAGCCTGGAGCAGTGTTTTGAATAATTAGCTCTAACAGTTGCTCTAACTTCTCATCGAAAATATCAAATAGGTAGTTGATCTTGGGGATTAATAAGCTTGTGAGCATTTCCCTCACTTATACTTCACATTTCTGCCAAGTCCAAAAATATCTTGCCATCTAGCTTGTGATCGCCTGTCCTCTTGTTACTTCTCTGTTTTAACATTAAATATCTGGGTGATTGTTCCCGGTTGTTTGAAGTGGTTTGCTGAAGTTTCCTTACCACCTCTTGCTTTTGTACTGTGCCAGTATTGCCACTAATAATAATCCAAGGAGTTGGTTAGCTGTGCAAAGCACTTGGCTGTTTTGTCATCCGTTTATTAAATACATGTATTAATTGAAAACTTTTGACTTGGTAATAACACGGTATTACAGATTTGTTTCCTCTGTGTGTGATTTTCTTTTTTTTCATATGCAGTTTTGCCTATGTTTCATCATTTGTACATAAATATAAATGCTATCTGTCCTTTTACATGGTCAGCTGAGTGTCACAGTAGCTGTATGTGAGAACAGGTCAGATGTTTGCCTGACTGCCTGGGATCTCTGTACGCTAATATCTAAGTGTACCCTGGAGTGTACATTACCTTTCAAAGTCTTGTTTTTAATGCTTGCATATAATTTGCCATTTATTTGGATAGCTTTATAAATGACTATCTCATATCAGCACAGTTCCCATTTGCTGTAACTAACTAATTATTTAAAAATTAAAGGAAAATCTTCTGGTACTGGTTTTATTTAATCCTTTTACTTCATGTCTAATAACATTTATGAAATATATACATTTGTTTTGGTATGTGAAGGGGCATTTGGTGCTAATTCTGTGAGCACATATTTTCATCGGGGTGCATCCCCACTGTTATCCTTCTTCTAGTGGGCATTGATTTATAACAGTAGTGTGTAGTATTAGCCAATACCTTTCAAACAATACCTTGTTCTCATCAATGCTATGCTACCTCAAACTTAGCTGGACATCTAATTATAAATCTTTCGTTTTGAACACTATTCTCTCTATAATTTCTATTATTCATGTTTATGTGACTGCATTTGTTTTAATGGATTGCACAGCAACTTGTGCCACATACATAGTACTGCAAAATACAGTTTTCAGTGCTAAAGGAAATACTTGTTTAAAAAAAACCCAACAACCTGTAGAGAGAGTGTCTAGGGCTAAAGTTTTGCATAGGGTTTTAAAGTTTTGACTTAAGATATTTACAAGCATGTATGAATGGGGAAAAAAAAACCCAACTCTTCAGTCCTATTTTAGTACATAGTATTTCTTTACAAATAAAGAATTACTTTCTTATAAAAGGCATAAGAAAATACTTTGTGTTTTTCAAAGATAAAAATTTGATGTATAGTTTACTTTGGCATTGGCGTCTGATTTTCTTGGAGTAGGTGGACGGCTGAGGAAGGAGTGAGGTTGTGTACATTCATGAGATATAGCCTCAAGTTTAAAAAAAGGGGGATGAGGGGAAGTAGTTTGCAAGATGCTGAACAGATGCTTTGGCTTTGTGACAAATGGTTTATGAATGCTGTCTGGAGCATTTCACAAAATGCTGTAGGACTAGCACATGTAGATAGATACATGCAAATTTACTGCTAAGTATTTTTAAATGATGAAAAATGAGGTTGAAAAAGTAGAGTACTATAAAATGTGTTGATATGCAGAAAAATATATGTTGGAGCTTCCAAAGACTGTAGTAGATTAGCTTAGTATAGGAGCAAGATCTTGAAATACTTCTAGTTTATTTCTTATAATTTGATTGTGATTTTTCATTTCCTCCCAATGGTTTTATCTTGAGACAAGTAAAAGAAACAACATTACAAAAATTCTTATGTTCTGCTCCTTCCAGTAATGGATTCTGCATATAACTCTAAATATTAACTGGTGCTGATGTTATGTTATAGTAGAGCTTTCTTTAAACCTTATAGGTTTTTTTTAAGATTAGTATTAAAAATCAATATCCCAGCACTGTAGTTTAATAAGAGCTGCTTTTGTTCTATAATATGGCCTTCTCTTTTGTTACAATTTTTTAAGCACAGGATTGTTTTACATGCCAGTAAATTAGCATGTCACACAGATGATAATCTGTATACCTAAATTTTCATCTTCTCCTGAGCAACAGCTTGTCAGTAGTTTTCAGAACGGTTAACGCAACTATTTAGGATGTACTGGAACACAATAGTTCCTTGTTGCCTAAAAATCAAAGGGCAAAAAAACTTGATGTACAGAATGGTAACGACTTATACAAACATATACTTCAGAGAAGATTTTCCAGCAATAAGTGCTCATTCGTGTACATAATCTTGGGACTTCTATGGGGCTACTCATTTGGACAAGGACTCGCGGTCTATAATTTTTTTAAATTTAGATTAAGTTTTTAACTGTGTTTTTGATGGAGTTCATTTGAGCCTTCTTCAGGAAGAAGGGCTCTTTATTATGGTGCTTTTTCGGACTACAGGTAGAAGGACAATCTGTCAGCATGAAGCTTCTGGAATCATTAAGCAGGAGGGTAGGTAAGTTCAGGTTAGGAAACTTCCCTGCGATAAGGACTCAGAATGTGTGCTGAGATGGATTTTCTCATTCGATTGTAAAGTTTTGCCTGGCAGGCTGTGTCTTGGAGGCTTTGTTCTGTGGGGTTCACTAGATAGGACCTGCTATGGACTTGTCACTCTTGAAGAAATGGGGCTGCTCTAGGGATAGGATAGATGGTAGCCCTGTCTTTACTGTCCATTCAGCAGAACACCGGGACAAACTTTTCAGCATTTTGTCCTATATAACCTGTTTAAACATCTGATTGCCACTTTCTGCCTTTGTTGCTAGACAGGCTCAGCTTGTTCTGTCTTCTGTGTACACTTAAAATAAATTTACAAGATGGGCTCCCTTCCAACTACAGAAACTTCTTTTATCCCCTCAAATCCAGTGGCAAACGGAGCAGCAAACCCAGCTTTTCAGGACAAATGTGGCTTGGTATCCTAAATGAGCTATTTCTATTGCTAATATATCTAAAGTTCAAGTCTACCTCTTTTTCTGGGTAGGGAAATGTGATAAAGCTTCATTGGGGGATGTGGACCTTATTATTCAATATTTTTTATTTTCAGGAAAGCTGTGGAGCAAGTTGAGAGAATTTTTGTCCTCAGTGGCCTCAGAATAATAATGATCCTTTGCTCCTCTCATTATTTTTATTCAGTCAGTCTGTGATCCTATTTCTAATTAGCTGATCCCAAAACAGGAGAGAGAAAAGTTTGTAGGTGGAAGCATCGAGATAGGTCCCCAGGGATATGTAATGTCTTCTGTAGATACTGCTTCAGTGGTGTATCTAGGCATTTTATACCTTGCTGGATTTCTTGCTACTTGAATTTTGAGATTTTGGGATATGAAAATCTATGCGTTCCATCCTTTTCACAGTGAACAGTGAGTTTCTTGGCACTTATCTTTTTCCTTACTGCTGTTTTGTTTTTTTTTCCTTCTCCACTCCCCCCTTCTTTAGGATCATATATGATAGTGATTGCCTCAGACCATGACCCTGGAGAAAAGACTCGACTCCAACTTCCAACGATGAAAGAAAACGATACTCACTGCATTGATTTCAGCTACCTTCTATACAGCAAGAACGGAGCAAACCCAGGCACTTTGAACATCCTGGTTAGGGTGAACAAAGGGCCGCTGGCTAATCCCATCTGGAACGTCACTGGCTCCACTGGCAAAGACTGGGTTCGAGCAGAGTTGGCTGTCAGCACTTTCTGGCCCAATGAGTATCAGGTAAGCTTGCAATAAATTCTCACCACTTTATAACATTTACAGCGAGGTCCTATACAGTTTGCGTTTGTTCTGGTCTCTTCTGATATAGTATTTTCCTAGTGTCCTTAAATCTTCCATTCAGAAGAAATAATTATTTCAGGTTGGGTATTTTTTTTATAGGAGGTGATCATTCAAAGTTATCTGTTGTTGTATAATAGGAAAAAAGTAAGCTGGAAACAAGCCTCATTACAAGAAATGGTACGGTTAAAGTCCAGGAACATCAAAAATTGTAACCACCCAGAAATAAATTGCCTGTGCAACTGTAATTTGTACCTGTCTTCCCTCCTCTTTTGGATATGCCTGTGTTACCGTGTCTAATTACATGACCGTAAACTGTGGGGGTTTTTTTTCACATGGCATTTGCTTCATTTGCTGTGCAGACAGAATGGTGCTCACCTAATGAGCAGCTGCTCAGGACGTGTTTTTCTCCTGTTTGCTCGCTATGGGACAAAACCACCTGCAGCGTAGGGCTGTTGTTTAGAGAGAAAAATCATCTTGTTATTACTAGATGCTGTTATTTGATTTGTTTGATTAACCTGAGAAAGTACCTGCAGCTGTTTCGCTCAGTGGGTATTTGATGTGAAGGATGAATCTCGTACACAGGCATTTTTGTCCTGGTGTGTAGGAGGGGGAAGAGTTGGATTAGATGCACTCATCTGAGTTGTTACACCATGAGGTGTTATGTCATCGTTGTATGCAGTGCTTACAGGCCCTTGTCTAAGGACGCTTCAAGTCATTCGCGTTCTTGCAAACAGTTTGAATATCCAGACTGGTTATAAAATGACTCAGCAACCTCATTATTAATGAGGTTTTCTTGAATAGTGGTACTGTAGGAATGTTTCCTAAAGTGCCTTTTTAAAAGTTCTTTGCAATTGCCCACCATCAAAATAATCTCCATTAAAAAACATGCATCACTGCAAGCAGCCTTATTTACAGGTTGAAACTGGTGTAATTTATTATCATTGTATGTTTTTCTTCAGTTTTTGTTTCCTTGTTTTTAATATTTTTATTTATAAAGAAATTTAATCTATCAGTGGCATTGAAACTGGCTGAAATTTGATTTAAAGTTCTGAAACTTGGTTTCATAAAGCTTGGCTTCTGAGGAGGTGTTTTATTAACCCTTTTATGTTGCTAGAAAGTAGCTTTTGGTGTGCTTAAAAAAACCAGGAGCCTTTTATAGCAGTATAGTAGTAATCAAGTATAGCAGTATTATATGCAGTAAATCAGGTTTCTGCTGACAGATGGCCAGGCTTGACGACGAGATTGGTGGTTGGGGCCTTATCTTAGCAGCATGGCCATTTTTCACTTATGTTATAGCCTTCATATTATCTCTCTATAGACTGCGCTTAAATTCATTCTTTCCCTTGCTTGGTCATCCAGCAGAATATTGAAATCATGTGTAACAGTTTATTTTTAAATTAAAGTTAAATTTGGAGTAGGACTGGAGATCTATTAATGCAACCGGCTGTGATTTGTGCACAACTTGCACAATTGCTTTTATGAACAGGAGGGGAAATCTGCATGCTGTCCATGCATGCCTCCTTGTTTGCACAAACAGAATTGGTATTTTCGTGGATTTAAGTGGTCCTTAGAGGTCTCAAAGTCAACATCGCTCTTCATTGTTCCTTTTTTTTTTTTTTTAATGTTAGTTTTGAGTTGAGTTGTTCTTCGGCATGGAAATCTTTTTTCATTTTTGTCATAGGAGTTCTTTGCTGTAGAGCTCTAGCTTGTGAGTTTGGCACTTTGATCTACCTGTTGGTCAATGAGTTTAGCTAGCACTGAGGGAAATAGGCATTGTTTTTTATAAGGAGATGGAAGTGGTTCTTTACAAAGCTGGGAATTGGATCCCTGCCTGTACAAGCAAGGTTGCTGCTAAATATCACTGCGGAGCACAACTGTTTGCATGTACTTTGTTAATCAGGTCAACTGCGTTGCTATTTCCTTCCCTTTTAAGTGAGGGAAGAGAGTAGAAATTAGCAGGGGCTGAATAGCACAGGTTACGTTATAAGGAAGTCTCATACGGTGACTTGGAAGTTAGCAGGATGGCCACGTTAGTAGTACTAATAAAGTGCTGCACCTAGGCTAATTAGCTCATAAACAGCATTTCTGTGCTCTGCTGTGCTCTGTTGAAGCTTTATTGCTTCCTGTTCGAAACTAGCAGTGTGTTTTTGCATGTCATGCTAGTATACAGTATAGATACAGCTTATGCGTCCTTGTGGGGACTTAACGTTTGCTTTTACTTACGGGATTATTATTTTTTTAAAATAATCCATTTACTTGCCTTCCTTTAATGGTATTCTGTTGAGCAATTTATATATGTATATTTTTAAATTTATTTATTTTCTCACAAAACAGTACAGTTTATTACAACAGCTTTACTGGATCAAACTGAATTTTCGTTTAGATTCGTATCCTGTCTCTAATGGCAGATAACAGTGGAAGCTTATAGAAGAGTTCACGAACAAGACAAACTCATGGTCGTACCTCCCCCAGCATACGCTTCCAGCCTTGAGCCTATTTGTGGTTCAAGAACATTGAGCTTAAGAAGCAGAGTAGTGCCTTTCTATATTCCTCTTAGCCCATGGGCTTTTTTTGCAATGATTTAAGCTTCTAGTGTCTACAGCATATATGATGTGAAATTCTAATGTTAGAACCATTCCTGTGGGTTTCTCCAAGCATGGGGCCTGTAATTCTTCAGTTGTCATATTTTGCACTTGAGGAGTTTCGGCAGTCCTGTAATGATATGATCTGTCTTCTCTCTCCTGCTAGCAAAGCATCTGCATCTTCTGTTCTGCTTGTTTAACACGTGGATGAACTGTTGAGGAAAAGGGCTTGATTACAGAATCCCTTGAGGATTGAGGATATGATTTGATTTTGATCCTTGTTAGTTCTGGAATCTTCCATTGAAAATATGTCTGCCTCAAGGTTGCTTCAAAGGAAAAATATTTGGGGATTTTTGTTGTTTAAACTTTGTAACTGTCTGGGAGTTTGTCTCTCTGTTGTCTGTGCTGGTTACTATTGTAAGTCATTAATTTATTTTAGTTGAGATGTTTATTCCTGTCTGGATGTGTTGTTTTGTCTAATGCTTCTGTTCATTTCCCCAAGTTCTCTCCTGCTTTGCACAGTAGGAATTACCCTGCTGCTGAGGGCTGTGTCTTCCTTTCTGCTTCTGTCACGGTCAATTTCTACTTCTCTCCTCTTGCTACCTATGTCATCCTTTTGAATGTGGGTTTTTGGGTGGTGTGTGGGTTTTGTTTGTTTGGGGTTGTTTTTTGTTTGTTTTGTTTTGGTTTTGTTTTTTGTTTGTTTTCAAACACTGCTTCCCAAAAGTCCATTGTTCCTATTTTTTGTGTTCACCCCAGCAAATGTATTTTGCTCCCACTGGGTCACATCCTTGCTCAATCACGTGAGGTTCACTTTGCAACGTGAACCATGGGCTTTCTGGATTTATTTTTATATTGCATCTCTCTGGGTTTTGTAACCTTAGATCAGAAACTGATAAAGAAACTCTTGACTTGGAACCATAAATCTCAAACTTGTAAAAAAGGAATTATTTGGCTGCTTTATGGGTCTTTAAAACTTCGTTATACAGTAATGGTACTCTAGTTTAACAAAGAGGCTGGCTAGGATACCGGCTTGACAGGAGTGATGGTTACACTTGGAAGTATAGCTAGCAAATTAAAAATACTGAACTGCACCAAGCAGAAGTTCTTTTATCAGTTCAGGAAGACTAATGATGTGTGACCATTTAAAAAAGTGCAGGAAAACTCTAGAAAGCCAAATAATTTTCTAGCTGAATTGTGAATGCTGATTTGGAAAATGAATCTGTTCTTTATTCTAATATTCATGATTTATAGGATTTATAAAAGTTTAAATTGCTCAGAGACCTTGGAAAGTTATTTTCCTTTATGATCTTAAAAAGGTCTTGAAACTAATAGATGTATAACAGAAGGATAGTAGACTGATTGAAGGTTCACTAATGGTGTGTACAGTTAAGCCATATGCCAGACAAGGTAGGAAACAGATTTCCTGTGAAATATAAGAATTTGTTGGCATTTTTGGATATCAGATCACTATTCTAAACTTGCAGATGTGTGACACTAAATGAGCTGCATGCAGAGAAGTTTGGGAAAGCGGTGGATTATATCTGATTTAGTCAGTTGATACAGTTAAGAAAGGAAGGCAACAAGTGAAATGCTGGTGGAAAGTACAGAAGTACATACAGCCTGTGTGAACTCCACAGAACTGAGTTATAAGCCAACTTAAGAAGAAACCCACCCTCCTAAACTCATTTCCTATTTATAAGGTGGATGTCCTTGATTGTATACGGTCTCTAACCTTGAAACACTATGTAGCATCAAGAAAATATAAAGAAGCTCTTTAAGAAAACATTTTAAAGGACTCTTATTTTCAAAGGATTTTATTTAAAATGTATTGGAATACAGAAGATTACTTTAAATAATATCAAAGACATACTGGATGAATAAAATTTGGAACTAGTGTAAGTTTGTTGACTAAATAGATAAGAATATAATATAGAAAGTGTTATATTGGAAAATTTTAAGAAACACTGATAAGCAGCCAACCAGTTCATGTTAAAACTTGCTGTGTAAGACTTGTATGTTGAGTTGTGAGGCAATGAAAGTTGACTTGTGGAAATCTCGGTGTGAGCAAGAGTTCAGCACCAGAGGAGGGGTCTGTAGCTATGTATGAGAAGCAATGCTCAAATAGACTAAGCTTCTCTGGCCTGGAAAAAAACACAATTCAGGGAAATATGATGGAGTTCTGCAAAACCATCTGCAATTCCCCCATGAAGGGGAATCCTCTTCCAGTTCAAGAATTAGGGGCCTTTTTGGTCTGGTGGGAGAACCAAACTGAAAAGAAGCAAACGGAGGTGGGTCACACAGCAGGCTGTAGACCCATGAAAATATCTGTCAGAAATAGCCGTTGTGGATGCCAGAGGACTATATAGGCTTAAGGAGATGCTGGGTGTCTTCTTGAAAGAGAACTATTAGAAATCAGTAATTAGGCAAACAAGTCCAGTAAGTCGCATAAGATGAAAGTAACTGGAGTGGCAGAGAATGTTTTGGGGGGCACAGAGAGGTGATGTGCCTTCCTGCCCTGTTCTTACTTTTCCTTATGACTGCTGTTAAAGAAAAGATGTTGGGGTAAGTAGACCTTTGGCCTGAACTGCTAAGCCATGGTTAAGCTTTATACAAAGGCCAAAGGTCTCTCCTCCCCCCCTCCTTTTTTTTTTTTTTTTAAATTCCCCCTTCCCCACAGTGGATGTGTATTTAATTTGTTTCCGTATTCCTAAGAAAACTAAATGTAATTTCTATATTCTGTGGTTACCTAAACCGGTCTGGTCATATTCTGTGAAAGTACTTGTTCGGGCTGTAGAAATGAAAAACAACTTCATCTGCTACTACCAGCCCTACGCCCATTTCTCTTGGCTCTTTTCCCCTCGTCATCTCCTTTCGATCTAACTGGGGGTAACAGATATTTTTAGACTCTTTAAACTTGGAATTTACAAATTAAGGCTTTTAAATTCTTCCAGTTTCTAAGGATTCTTAGAAATAAAGTATGAATTAGAACTTTTGGCGAGTGGCTAGAATTTTGTTCTAGCAGAGATATAAAAATTGTTTGGTAAAATGTGTTAGTAAAAGGTTGGCTAGCTTCATAATTAAAACAAAGTTAATATTTATTAAACTGAGACAGAGAGCTTTTTTTTCTTAAACTTACAGCAGCGTGTGTTTGGTAGATGGTATAAGTCATCAAAATGCTCCTTGTATAGGTGCATCGTTCTCTAGCACTTCTTTTGTGGAATAACAATACTTTGTGGCTTTTAAGAATTTAAGGTGACTGTCCATAAACTGTTTTGTTCCTAATTCATTAATACAATAAAATGGCTTATACATCTGCTTCTTTCTTTCCTCTTCCTTCTTTCCTCCATAGTTTTCATCAGTTAAAAGCACTTTTAACTCTCTCACTGCTTACGACTATCACTAATGACTGAATATTAGACCTTTTGGAAATATCTCCAAATAGGAATGATGTTGCTTTCTTGGTAGAAATGCTTTGTAAACCCCTAAGTGTTCTCCTGACTGTTACTTGCTAGGCAGCACTTAATCAAAAGTCTTTCTTTGTACAGTTTATTGAAGAGTTAACTCAGAGAAGTGCTTTTTTATAATGAACTTCCTCATTGCTTCTCCAAGACTTGTTAGTACAAACAAAACACCATCTTTTTTTTTTTAACTGTTAGGATAAACATGAAAGAGTGCGAGCTTATCTGTCACATTTCTGTCTCATTTCTTCCAAGATATTTATCAATTCGGTGAGGACAAAGAAAGACTGAGTTCCAGCAGAGTGATTACCAGCAACATTTTAATAGTTTAGTTCTGTAGATCACAAAGCGCTTACAGTTCTCAAAGGACTTCTACAAATACTGTCTTATTCCAGTCTTCAAGCTGGAAAATCATAGTACAGAGTGAAAGTGGGCATTGCCCAAACAAGCCCAGTCATGGCTGAGGGTGCCACCTTCCAAGTTTTCCATCCCACCATAAGTATTGGAGATTTCATGGAAGCTCTTTCTTTTTTCTTAGCAATGACAATGCTGGTTTTGACAGTTAGTTCAGGTCTGTGGCATCGTTTCAGTAGGGTATGCTCTGCAGGCTAGCCACAACGTGCTTTTTTTCCATCCAGAGTTAGCTCATTTATGAGCGCAGGAAGTTCCTGAGGAATAAGGGATGATGGTGGTGGGAAAGCAAGTAAGTGTTGGTGATATATGCTGTTGTCCTCTTCCCCCATCTGTTGTGTTGTCTTTCCCCCCACCCCCCTTTTTTTTTTTCTTTTCTTTTTTTCTTAAGAACTTTTAAATTGCCATATGGAGATGTATATAAAAGCTTTCCTAGCTTGGTGGATTTAATGTTTGTTAGCCTGTTTTGGAGATACCTAATTTCTTTTGGGGTCTGCTACATTAAAAAGGGCAAATATGATAAATTAGTATCAAAGAATTTTTAGATTTAAAAATAGCAGTGATTATTGTTAATCAGGTAAAATCTGTCAACCTTGTCTAAGTCAGTGACCCAAGCCGTACCTCTCCATTGCAAGCAGACACAGCTCTGCCTCCATAAAACACTGAGAACTCCGTTCCAGCAGGGACCTAGAAGAAATTACTTTGATTTTTACAGGCTAAGGAACTGTGGAGCGTGAGCAATCACTTCTTTTGCTCGGCCCTTAGTCCTGTGTCAGAAAATAACACGCTTTTCTAAGTCTACTCCTTCCCTTTTCCTTTGTTTAAATTTTTCAACACTGTCTCTTCCACTGCTTTGCTTTCTGTTATATTACAGTAAGTGAATAGCTTTCTTTTGTTCTACCGTGTTCTGGATTTCCTTTGCTAAATGTATGATCTGAACTCAAAACTGGGGTAGAAACATCATACTTGAAGCACTGGAGTATTGTAAGGAACCGTATGGCCTTACGTACGAGACATTCAATTCTTTTTCCGTTGAACAACGTAGTATCAACGAAGCTGATGAGCATTTTGACTTTTTTCACTATTCCCTGCAAGATAGTGGATATCTTCAGGGCAAGGTGGCAAAAATTTAGTAGATGCTTGGCATTTCCAAAGGCAATGAAAGATTTGGAGGTTAATATGCTGTATGAGTCCGTGTTATAAATTAACTTTAATTACCCCAAAGTCTCGGGTGGGAAACTGACTGGCTATAAACTCATGAAGACTTACTTTGAGATAAATATGTAATATTTTTAACCAGTGTTTAATTTCTGATGAAATATATATGACTTCAACCAAGCGCTCTTCCAGGAAACATTCCGCTCATCAGCACGGTGGTATGCAAATTTTATATTAACCTTGATTACCAAGATTGCGAAAAGCCTGTAGCATTCTCTTCTCTGTCGTACAGCAAGCACTGTCAGGCAGTGAAGTGGAAAACACACTATTGCTAATCAGCCACCTCTGTGTGCCTGATTCAGTTTTTCAGAAATACAAGATTAACTTAAATCATGGTGTGTAAATAAAGAAGTTCTGGACGGTTCCTTTTGTCAAGACTTTTTCTTTTTTTAGGATTTTTGTCTGTAGTTGGAAAGCGTAATTACTTGTTATGTAAGAAGTTCCGATTTTGTCATATTTTTATCAGCTTCTGCAAGATCCTGTGCCTTTCTAAGAAAAATTGTGAATATCACACCATCAAGGAGCTGGCAATGAGATACTCTTCCACTCAGCTCTTCTTAAAATACATTTTTATTCACATGAAAAGTGAAATGAATGAAAGAGGGTTATGGCAGAAATCACTGATATATGCTTGAAGTAGATGATTAAAGGAAAGTAGAAATTGATAATCCTTTATTTCATTATACAGGTTCTGAAAAGATTGAGTAATAAATTGTGCTCTGCTAGGGGTTTCCAGACTACCCCTAAGTGAAAGTAAATAAAAGAAAAAGTATAATAGTGCAGTATTGAATCATTATCAAAAAGTTCACTAAAATCTCTGCAATTCAAAAATTGGAAACCAATCAGCCTCCAAATTTATGGACCTTGAAGAGTCAGGGACTCTGACTTAGAAGTCTGAACTCATCACTTTGTCACTGATAAGATGTATTGTTAGGTAATTTTTGATGTGAAGCATTGTATGCTGCTAGATGTCTGGATTTTCCCTGACCCCTGTGTTGGAAAAAAATACTGAGAATTATGCAGCCACTTAATTTTCTTTTTGTCCTTTCCTGCCTTTTATTATTCAGGGCAAGATGAAATGCTCTAGACATTGGGTTTTGGGGTTTTTTTTTTGAGTCTGTGCACACCATGCTACAATGTGTTGGTTGTTTTGATGGGTTTGGTTTTTTTTGAATGTTTTCTCTTTTTCTAATGCTAAATTGTGAACAAGCCTGAGGCTTGGAGTAAAGTCAAAAGGTTTTCTTCATCCAGAGTAGTATGTAATAGGAATCCTATGTTGACTGGTGATACGACCTCCTCATAGGGAAATAAATACCTCATGTCTTTGTAATTCTCTCTACCCTGTATGTACTTCTTTTCTTTAGTTTAGACTTTGTTTGAGGTGACATTGAAAAACCAACTGAGATGGTTGCTCTGAAGGAAAAAATACTCAAAATTCAAAGATGGGGGAAGAAATGTATCAATTACTTTGCACTAGGATCACATTCTGACCAATTATGCAAGGTCTGTGTATTTAAACAAATAAAGCTAGGGGTTTGCAGACTACCAGACTACAAGCCAACAAACAAACCAGTATTGTTGAATTTTCCCCTTTGCCCAAAAGATATTACAAAGCCTTTTAAAGACACCCCCACCTTCCTTGCCCCCTCCTGCCAGAGTGAATTAAATTATACCCCTCTTCTGGATATTCTGAAATACCCTCTGAAGTAGAAAAATTTTCTGGCTCTAAGGGAGTGATGGGAAGTTTGCAAACTAGTAATTGCCCTGTGGGATGCAGGGTGATGGCATAGTCAGGCAGATAGTCCCCTGGGCTCAGAGCCAGGAACGGTTGCATTGTAGTCTTTGCAGATGTATTATTTTCTTCTTTGAGAGCTCTCTCTTATTCTTAGTTGCGGAGCTCCTTCGCCATTTTCTTTAAATGTCTTTATGTGCAACTCCCAGAAGGTTTAAAGAATTTGTATAAAACTGGTTGGAGTGGATTGCTTCAGCAAAGTACCGTGGCTAGCTAGAAGAAACCCTGAGCAATCTTGTGAGCCAGACTGAGTTTTTTTCCTGGTGTTTTGTTTTTGGTTTTTTTGTTTTTCTTTCTTTCTGTGTTTTTTCTTTTGTGGCATCAGGGTCTTCTGGAGTCTTTTGCATGTGGTCCACAGGACCTTTCCGCATACCGTTCATTCGTGGCAATAGGTTCTGTAGCTGGAAACCTTTTTGGTTTTAGGGTTTACAGTTGCTCACTGAGGTTTTGTTGATGCACGTAGCTTGTCCTCTGTTTTGAGCTGGGGCAGTGCATTAGTGCTTGAGAACTGCAAGGCGGAGTGAAGAAATGTTTTCCACGCTGGTGGAGGGGGCAGATTGTGTGGGCATCCCTGCTAATTCAGAGCAGAGGAATTCATGGGATTGTGGTGGTGTTACTTTACTGTCCTGCTGCAGTGTGATGATCGTTGCCTTTACCGCGGGGTGGTGGCGTGTGCCTGTGTGAGTTGTTACCTTTAGAAATTTTGCAACATTGTTGTTTTTTGGGGGTTTTTTTTTTGGTTGGTTTTGTTTGTTTCATTTGTTTTTGGTGGTTTTTTTTTGCTTTTTTTTTTTTTTTTTAGTCAATCAACTTTATGGCTTGGATAACAAAATTGAGAATTATGACAAAATGTAGTCTTTACTATGCTTGCCAGGCAATGAATTTGTCTTACAGGTTGTACATTCTTCAGTAGGTGTTGTCTGTTGGAAGAAAATAACTTGTCAATTTTTTTTTAAACATATCAAATAATATATTTTTTAATTATTTTATTATTGTGCTGCATGCAATGACTGAAATTTCAATGCTGCAGGTTTTTAATTCTTCAAATATAGGAGACATATGTCTGTCACCTGGAGGTAGTAGAGGTTTGCTGCTATTTATGGAATGAAATAATTTACAAGCAAGGAAAGCATATTTGTTCAATTTGAATTAATTTATGGTAAGCTTTTAAAAAAATAATAATCCTATAATGCCAGCCTTCCCATTGCACTTTTGAAGTTCTGCAAGAGGAATCAAATATTAGGGATCTTGTGGTGGCACTCAAGTGGTGGTGGTCTTGAGCTGAAAGACAGAACAAGAAAAGAAGCAATAGAAGGAGAAAGAAATGCGTGAGAATATTGTATCTAACAGCTGCCAAACTTCAGCAGAAAATACTTTATATCTAGTGTGTGTGTGGCAACTGATGGCTGCCCTTTGGGCATGTGTTATGCTCATGTCATGTAACTTTAGTAGGTTTAATCATTAGTTGATTTGGTTGGACCTGATTAATTTAAAAATTTGTGGTTGACTTGGGTAACTTCAGGATTGGATTTCATCTGAAAATGCAAAAAAAAACCAAAACAAAACAAAACAACTTTATGGACTTCAAGGCAAGAATGGAGACAGAGAACCTTTCTTTTCTCTGATTTTTTTTTTTTTCCCCCTCCTTTCTTTTTGTGAATTTACAGGCAGACGCACATGCTCACGTACTCACCCTCAGACATATTAGTGAATCCCTCTTTCTCACTCCCATCTTCTCTATCGTGCTTAGGTGATTACTGTAAACTTTCTAGCTTTCACAAAATGAATTGAGAAACAATTGCAACTTTCTCCCCCCCCTTTTTTTCTTTTGAGTTGTGCTACCTTTTGTATCAAATATAAGTGCACTCTTGTGTGTCTGTATTGCCAATTGTTTATCTCTCTTTCAGAGGTTTCGTAGTTTAAAAAAAAAAGAATCAATTTCAGCTAGTGATGCGCTTGAATTGCCATGTAGAACTTTGATGAACTGAACTTTGGCGTTTCTCTAATTCTGGTTCATTACAGTGCAGCCACTGTGCTGCGTGTCTGGAGAGGAAGCCAAGGAGCAGTGAGGTCCTCCCTTAATCTCAGACTTGCTTTCAGAAGGGCAGGGAGGGCGGCAGCTCTGTGGTCCTTGCTTCTCTCTCCTGCTGCACCCACGACTGGCAGGCAAGAGCACTGTGACGGTGGCTCTCCCCCTGCACGCTGCCCCTTTTCCAGTTTTCCCAGCTGCTACCCTTGGAAAGGGTCTAGGGCAAGTCGGTGTCTGTCTTCCCTCTGCACTGGCACAGGCCCCTACCCTGCTGCTGTGTAATTGCTCTCTTCCAGGGTGGTATTTGGTCATCTTTGGTGGAGTGAATATGTGCTGCCCTGTATGCTATGCTTGTACCTGTGAAGAACACACAAACCCAAAGAACGTCATGTTTTCCTAAAAATAAATAAACCAATAACTAACAATAATGAATAATGATACCACCAACAAAGCAAACCCACGTCCCTTTTTCCATAATGGTAAGTTAAGGGGACGACAAGTTCCTGTTACCATGTTTCCAGTGTTTTTTAAAGTAAATCTTTAAAGTAGGGTAACAGTCTGTTGTTTGATTTTCTAGTGCTCTTAATGAGAGAGGAGTTGAGCCTACCACTTTCAAAAAACTTCTCTCCTATATGAACTGAATTATTAAACTATTTTGTAATGTACTGAAAACTGTGATAAGTTATCAATGTGGTGATTTTTTATTTTATTTGATACAGGTTAAAATGTCAATCAGCTTGCAATGTATTACAGTCAAATGTGCAGGTTACAAAAGAATATTTTTTTTGTTATAAATCTTGATAGGAGATCAGTTGGGGTTTTTTTGTGCAACTTAACATAGAAATCATGGAATAAAACTGGAATTTGCTTGGTTGACACTTTTCAATTTTAACCAAAAATGGCAAACACCAAATGTGATGATAGGTGTACATGTGACGGGGTTTGTGTGTATATGAGGATGTGTTTGGATGTGTCTAGGTTGGGGTTTCTTTGCTTTTGTTTTTATAAGGATAAAAATGGATCCTAAAGTAAAGCATCATCCTTGATCCTGGATGTAATTATGAGATCTTAACACCGCATATATATTTGAACAATCAAAGGAAATACAGTTTAACAGCAGCTGTCTGGTTTTCCATAAAGAGCTGGAACATCAGATGTACTTGTCTCAGTAGCATTGACTTCAGTCTAAATTACATTGCTCAAGTTTTGATTTATTACTAATTTGTCCAAAGTATAGCATGTAGTATAACCAATATTTTTTGAAAAGCTATGCTAGTAGTTTCAGTTTTATGTTTGTCTTGACTCAGAAATCCTAGCAAAATAGAACATGGCATGCATTTTAATATATTATTTATTTACATATGTTAGGTAAATGTTGCATAACGCATTGAAACAGAAAAATGTGTTAAGTGGTATTTTGTCACAACAGAACAGTTAAATTAGACACACGCTTTTTTTGGCTGCAGCTTTATAGAACCATCAGTTGGGTTCAATATATTTGATTGAAGAACTGCCCCCCAAATTAGAAAGTAGTTTTTTTGCTTCAAAATTGTAACAGTAGAGCTTTCGTTTTCTAGAATTTATTTTTTTTTCCTTCTCTTGTCAGGGGTTTAATGTACTGTAAGACAATACTGACAAATGTGCGTGCTTCAGGACCTTGTTGACTGTGGTCAGACACATAATGCAGAAATACAGGGGTCTTCATGTTTCTGCTTCTAAAGTTAGAGGGCATTTTGTTTTGAGCGTATGTATGTCTTGCTCATTCTCAAAAAGGAATGGCAGTATCACTAGTACAAGCAATAAGCTTAGTTTCTTTTTCTGTGCATCTGAAAATGTCAGTGTAATCCAGGTACAGATATTCTTAATGACCACATAGAGGGTTATAATTTTACTCAAAAACAAAGTCATAGAAGGTAAGTGGTTTTCTTCTCCAATTTAATTAGATTGTTAATTAAATTGGGAAAACTGGCTTGTCCTTTTTTAAATCCATAGCAATTTTGCTACAGTAAGTCTACTGCAGTGTTAAAACTGGTTCTGCAAGTGTTATGTGTGGCTGAACCTGCAGAGCAGTTTCCCTTGTGGAAACCACGTTCGTAGCTTCACTTAACAGGCGAGATTTGGCTAATGCGTTCCAAATCCATGTACTTTCATGATAACCTTTTCTGATGTGTTTGAGGAAAAATACTTTGGGTTGGGCCAGGATGGGGACAAAGCAAAGCACACAAAGAAGTTGTTAATTGTGTTGTTTTGCAAGTGCTGCCTTTTCTGCTCGGTGCTATTCCTCCCTGAGCAGATTCTTGCTATGCCAGCAAAAAAATTTGTCCAAAAAATAGTAAGAATTAAAAAAAGTAATTGCAACCCGCCCCCAAAACAAAGCCTAACGCAACCACACAGCAAAATTAGTCTTTGCATGCTGGGCTAGTGAGTTGTCTTAGGTCGCCGAAGAGTGTGACACTTCCCTGCGTGGGTGTGGGAAAGCGGGGAGAGTTCTGTGGCTGGGGGCAGTAGGGGGAAAAGCGAGGGAGCGGTTTGGGGACCAGGAGGCTCTGGCACTTTTTAGCCCATAGGTCAGCGCGGCGCTGCCTTTGATGCTGTGACCTGCACTTGCTTATCCAGGGCCCCTGGGACTTGCACCTAGATGCTGCACTGGGCAAGCCAGCCCTACTGATTTGTGGGGAAACAGAAGGCTTTATTTCCATTTAAGATTTGGGAGGTTGGTTGGGAGGGGTGGTTGGTGCAAAAGCTTGCGCTGGTGCTGTTCGGAGACTTGACTTGACTTTAGGCAGGTCTTCAGCCTTTGTGTTCCAGCAGGGAATTTTCTAAACCTGTAGCAAATGCATACTGCTGTAGGGCCTTTTTCTCTGAAATCTGCAGGCGAGCACAGAAGGCAGGGAAGGCTCCAAATGGGAGCATCATCAGAGCGCAAGCTGCCCAGGCCTCATCAGGTGTCAGCAGTGAGTCCTGGAGCCTCCCAGCTAAGTGGACCCTCTTGCTGGTGCCACCTGGCATGGCCTGGAGCCAGCCAAGCCAGGGGGGTGCTGGTCGAGAGGAGGCGATGGTGGGGTGTGGTGGTCTCATAGCTGTACTTGGCAGTGCACAGGGAAGTCACTATTAGCTACAGTTCAGTGCTTCAATGTTTAAAATGGCAGCAAGGATGGAGGGTTATTAGCAGGCGTTACGAATGGCTGGAGTACTTGCCACCAGAAGGTGAAGGCAGGGAGGACAACGGAAAGTTGTCACCTCGGCTGCAACTTTGTAGAGCTGGGACATCAGTAACAGGCAGCAAATTTTTCTGGAGTCGTTATTTAATGGCCAGTTAAATTGCCCGTGGAGCACTTAAGGCCACAAGAAGTGAATGCACAAGAATTTCTGGGGAGAATTTATTTTTGGCAAAAATTGTTAATGATTAGATACCTGCTTTTGGAGAATATATGTCAAAATGAGAGTAGGATCTGCTTCCTTAAGTGTAGTCAAAGTGTTTAATGTATTTATTTGCCTAAACCACAAATTTGTGATTTTTTTTTTTTAAATTGTAACAAAAAATCAAGTACAGTTTTCATAAAAATGGAAAAGGAAGTCAATTTCAATATAAATTGGGAAGTTTAATAATTTGAATATTGTTTGGTAGAGTCGATTATTCCAGAGCAAGAATAGGGCCAGATACTTCATGCTTCCAAAGATCGTGCAGGGGAGGTGTGCAGCGGCAAATGGAACTTGTCTGTGTAAAAGCACTAAACTAAAATGAATTTTTTTCCCTAGCAGTTCTCCAAAAGTGCTAGATGAAACTGACGCTGAATGTTTGAAAAATTATCCAAGAAAACTTAACAAGTATATAAGGTGGAGTTTGGATTTTCCATTGGTGCCTCTCATAGTTTAAAATCATATTAGTTTATTAAAGAAAATGACAATTTGTTTTTAAGTTAAAATATGGCTTCATTTGACTGCTTCACTTTTATTAATTCAATTACTATCATTTTAAATGTGGTAAGTTTTCATGGTGTACAAAGGAGCCTTATAGCAGATCTTAATTGCTTTTCTAAATTCTTTGGTTTCATACAAATATTGTGATACTAGTTGATAAGTAATTTTTACCTGTATTATTTAATGTTGAGATTTTTACCAGTGGTTCCTCCTTTAGTTCCACAGTGGTGATATTTAAGATATAATTAAAGTTTACAATTTAGACCTGTAGAAGCTATTTTATCTCTGCTGTAATATAGTTACAAAGTGAAGTTGGCTGTGCAGAGAATAGGAGTGAAATTTGGTTACAAAACTGATACAGATTGCCTGCAGAAATGTGCTAAGTATTCAGGAAAGAAAGTTTTGTAGAATTTTTTGTGTACAATATTTTCAAATAAGTCATGAAGAGGGTGCTGAATGAGTCTGTAGTCTAGAAGATGCTGTTCTCTTGTAAAATATATCAGGAAGGGATTGATATTTTTCTGACATTCTCCAGGGAGAATTTTCACACGCTATTTAAAATAAAGCTAGGATCTGCAGGTTTTGTTAGTAAATCCAGTTATTAGTGGGCTTTAATATGTTTTCACTTATTGTTGTTTCTTTTGCTAGCTAATGTACTTAAGCTTTGATTTTCTTAGTATTAGGAAGATGTATCAAGTGGCTGCCGTTGAATGCAAATTCCCACATAGCAGTGGGAATGGTATTTTCTATTTACTTACTCTTACTGGTGTGGTAGGTAGCAGTAATTAAAGGCAACTTTAAAGGTGGTGTTTTAGTTTAACTTTCAGGTTTTCTTTCCCAAGCCAATTAAAATGAAAAATACCCCTTCCCCTCCATCCCCCTATAGCGAGTTGCTGTGTTCTGTCTTCTCTTCCACTGTGCTTGGTGTTAGCTTTGTAGGCAGCAGGAGACACCTGCCAAATTATGGAAGATTCAAACTTATGGCACTTTTCTTCTACCTTGTCTTCTTCATTATCATCTACCTGATTTGCAAATTCATCACCCATATTACAGCATTCAGTATTTTAATTTTACAAGTGAATCTTTGCTATTTTTCTCAAAGGAGTAATTTATTCCTTCAGACTTGTTTCTTTTCCTGTAAATGAGCTGTTGGTATTGTGCTGGCTGTAACCTGTCTTTTCTAAGATTGATTGATATTAAGCCAATATGCTACAGCTGGTGCAGACCAAGGAAAACAGTGATCCTGCAAACAAGTAACAGCAACTCAGTTTGAACATGAATTGGTCTGTCTCTTCTGGTTAGTTGCAGCATCCCAGGACATGTGTTTCCTGAAGTTAAATGTAAACAGTTTCTAAGAACTAGTCCTTGATAGCTGATTTAGATATTTTTGTGCACCATTAATCTTTGTCATGTTTTGCAGGCATGTATCCATCACTGAAATCAGCCCATTAAGAGTGTTTTGTAACACAGATCTAGTATCTACATGCATCTCTGCAGCACCTCTAGGTTGTCAGTGTTACACAGAAAAGAGGATGAGGTCTACTAAGTGAGCAGCGTACTATAAAGTTAAAGAAGATTTGTGTGGGGTGTGTTAAAAGTGGTCTATTGACACCTTCCCAATGAAATCAAACCTGACAACTTAGGTATATATAAGCCAACGTCAGGAATAAATTGCTGTCAGAATGCAGTACAGTGTGACCACCACCAGGCAACTACAGTCGTATGGTGGAACTGCAAGCTCAAGAAGTCCGCAGAGTCTGCTGTGCTAACTATGCTCAGCCTCTTGCATTCCACTTTGTAACGCAGTCAGCAGTTTCAATTTGCTTAGCATCACAGTGGAGGTGAAGACATGGTCTGTGCTACGCATCTTAGTCCATCAAAGGACTCAAATGCAGATGAAATGAGCGCAATCCACCACAGGAGAATGAAGGGATTATTCATAATACTAAGGCAACCTGCATGCTGAAGATTTTTGATAGACATGGTGTTAGTTTAGCATGCATTTTCATACAGTAAACAGTGAGAATTAATGAGATATTTTACTAGAAAATAATGTGATGAGTATGTTTTGTATGTTCAGCTGCTCTATGGAACTGGAGTCTGTGGAACAAAGCTGATACTGCCATATGTAATGTCAGCAGCGCTGAGATTTAACGTTTTCTGGGGTCTTCAGCGGTTATTTGTAATCCAAGAATTTTTTTTTTTAAAAGTTCAATGATATTTGTTTGTATTAATCTACTAATGTAAATTCCTCAGTTATGAACATTTGAGACAAACTTAACTCGCACTTAGCGTTTTAAAGCATATACCTGCTATGTAGTCTGGTATTCCTGCATGCCTTTTAAAAGTATATGTTAAAAATAGTTAGTCTTCAAGTCCAGACAGGGCTTTTCTGGGCTGCTTTGAAGAGAAGTTGACTTTGCGAGTAAGGGGGCTGTATTGACTTGCTTCTACTTGGGATGAGTCTACCTCAGTGGTGACCTGTGTGTTGTGAGTTTTGTTGTTCTTCTTACTGAATGGCAATTTCAGGAGAAAACTGAAAAATTCTCACAAGGCTGCAATTGCCATATTTCATCTTAAAATCACTTCCACCAGAAAGAAAAGATTATAACTCCCAGTGTGTAGTAATAGGTAGTGTAGTATTGTGTCATCTTAGTTCAGGTTATTTTCACTTATTCAAGAGGCCAAGGCAGGAAGGATCTGAGATGACAGTGGTGCTAAACTGAGCTCATTGGAGCCGCGAAGGTTTTACACTTTGCCAAAGAGGCAGCTGAACTACAGTGAAAAAGCAATTACATTTCTCAAGATAAAAGAACCTTTTGATAGAGATTTGTTTTTTCAAAATGTTTAATCCGACTTCCTAAATTAATATGAAACAGAACAGTAAAAAGGTTCTGTATTTATCCACATAGCTACACTTGTTAGACATGTAATTTCTTCTTCTCCCTCTGATTTCTGAAGGACAAGGCCGTGCTGTCAGATTCTGCATTGTTTAGATAGTGGTGAGCACATAAGTAGACCCTATTGTGATGAATGGTGTGGATTGGTTTGTATTTAGTTATTCATAAGCACCGACTACTGAATAGTTCTTTATTTGGGTATTCTTATTTCAAAATATTGTAGTTCTGCGCACTCTTTAACTACTGGTTCTATAAGAATGCCCTCACCTTGGACTTGTTTGTGAACAGCTGTACTGAGTAACTGCATATAGACAAGACTGTAATCTTTCCTGATGAGTATAAATACATATTTATCCAAGTAGCTGAAGCTGTTAACAGATGGCAGATGGAAGTAAAAACATATTGTGTGTGCTGCTCCTTCTTTCTGCATTCTTCCCTCCTCCTCTATTTGGGGAAACAGAGAGAGAATTATCACGTGTTCTTGAAAAGTGGATGTAACTGCTCTGCCAATGAGCTTTCAAACACTCTGCTTCCAACAAAAGAGTTTTAATGTTCTCATGCCTTTGCAGAGTTGGAAATGTTAAATAACAGTTCTCAGAAAAACATCATAGCAACTCCTTGTCATCTATTTAGAGCAGAACATGGATATTTGCAAGAGAGAATGTCAATCAGGATTTGAAGTGATTTTTTTTTTGTCCATTTGAATAGAGAAGTACTTAGTTCTGCTGATGTTGTAAGATCTTAAAATACTTAACTTACTGTGCAGAACAGTGATTTTTAAACAATTTTGAGGGAGTTACAGAATCTTGAACCCCTAATTATTTTTGTACGAAGATGAGGGAAAACCTTTCTTCCTTGAAGCGTATTGAGCAATACGCCTCCTCCTTAGTTACTCTGCCCAAAGGGTCATTTTTCTATCCATTGCAGCAATTGAATGAAATCCTCTACAATTTTGGAAGCTTGCTTTTTTCTTTTTTTTTTTTTTTTTTTTTTAATGAACATTTGTCCCAGCAAAGAACTAGGGAAACTTTTTTGTTGCTGTTTTTGAAGTATATCTAAGACCGTTGGTCATTTGGAAGTATAAGTGCTTCTATTTTAATAAGAAACATTTGGGAGAGATTGAGGGTGACAGTAATTTGAAAGGACAAATACTTCTGGTATTTATTGCCATCTTGTTAAGTTAGTGTGAGCTGTGGTTACTCTTAAGCAAGTTGCATAGGGTTAGCTGTCAGAGGTGAGGTTTGGGAACCCTGTGGCTTCTATGTAGTTTTTATTTTTCTCTTTCACTGGGGATTTGTTTGCTTTTTCTCGTGTTTCAGTTTTATGCTACCTTATTATTCTCTCCCCATTATAACTCATCTTTCATTTGAAGTTAGAGTTAATGGTGGGTTTAGTATATGGTACTGGAAAAAAATGGTAGGAAAACATTCAGTGATTTCTCTGCTCAGCTTCTTGCCTGAATTACAGCACATCTTCAGGGGAGTAACTATTTTTTCCACGAGAAGACTTCATTCACCCGCTTTGCTCATCTAAAGAGCAGGAAACCTTGTGGGTAGGATCTACAGGAGAGCAGTGCAGACAGATTAAAACTGTCAGAAGACTGACGTTTGGAAATTCCAGGAACTGCAGTTTGAACTGGAGACGATAAAATAACTTCACTTACTGAGGGAGTAGGAACACCCTTGGCACATGGTTACAAAATGAGGCAGCGAAGCCTGCCTACAGTTTCATGCAAGTTTGTGAATGTGTTCCCCTCCCCACCATCCCCAGCGTGGGTCAGCCAGAGTCTCTGTGGCCCCAGACAGCTTCCCAGTGTTTAGTAGGGGAAATAGTACCTGATCACAGGAAAGTAGGAGCCTGCTTCATCTGTGATTCCAGTTTTGTTGTTGCCCTGAAGAGGTGAACTTGTTACAATTCTAATTTATTTAATATAGGTGTTTCCTTAATGTGTAGACAGACCCTCATTGCCTGAGTGTTGGAAGAAGACAAGGCTGGAGGAGAGGCGAGGGCACTTTTGCCAGCCCCAGAGCCCCGTGAGGGTCCCTCCCCTCTGTGGCTGTGCAGGGCCACAGCGCGCGCTCCACATGCTTTGGGACTTATTGGATCAACCAGCTGGTTTAACCCGTTAGCCTGGCAGAAAAATCCTAACGCTGCAGTAAAAAGTCAGCAAAGCAGAGTTGCTTTGCTTGTGGAAGGATCTGATGAGCTCTGATGCTGGCAGAAGGTGGGATGTGGACTGTGCAGGCAGAGCAGTGAGATTAAGAGGGAAAGCTGCCCTTGCTGATGGGAAAGTGCTAATAGGGTGAGCTGCTTGTTAAAATGTTGCCAAAGCTATCCAAATTTCAGGAAAGTAATCTTTTTTTTTTTTTGCCTTTGAAGTTTGTGTGTTATAATTTATTAGCCCATTTCAAACGTTTACCTATCTGTGAATCCCAAGTGTTTAACATGATTAAAAGCTGAAAATTACAAATTATTGCAATACTACACTTGTTAAAACCCAAATATATGAAGGATCTGAAAATAACCCTATGAATAGCATCTATATTGTCTAGTACTTCTTTACAGTGTTTTTGGAACAACTAGGGATGTGTTCTTGGGGTTCTGAAAGAAAACGAAATGCTATTTTATGGATTTATATATTAAAACCTGAGCATTCTGTGTTAACCTAAAGGAAAAAAAAAAAGTCACTTGTTAGGTGTGCTGTGTCACAGAGATCCCTTTAACTGATGTGCATCAGTCACTGTTTACCTTAGAGTGCTCACTTTCCAAACCTTGCTCACTATTTAAATGGACTTCCCAATGCAGTTTGACTGGTTAGTCTCAAAAGATTTCATTTAAATCTGCTGGGTCAAGTTGATACCAAATTGTATATATTGGTCTGGAAAAATAATTTTTGCTGTATTTCATATCATTGTTTCTAAACATAGTCTTTGCTTAAAGTGGTATCATTCAGAGTTACTATTACCCTCTAGTAACTACCCTAATAGTAACCACTACTATCTAAAGATGGATATTTAAAAAAAATATTTAGTTATTTACATTATTTTTAAAAACCTGAAGACCTTTGAAAACATTTGGAAGTAGCAATTACTATGTAGTAAAAATGGTAAAGCTGATACTGAATAAGCTATAATTAACAGCCTCTTCTGTAAGTTTTCAAAAGACAGCTTTAAGTATGCTTTTCATATTAGAATGTAAAAAGTGACAACTCCCAGTGATGAAGCCAGTTTGTTAAATATAGGGAAATTGCATTCCTGTTCTTTGAAGAATACTTGAAGGATTGAAAACTGGAGTTTTACACTAGACAGCTGTTTTGTCTTGCTTGTGGTAGATGAGATGTCAAGTCCATAGTTTAGTTTAAGCTTCACTTGTGATTCAAGGAATGTTAGAGTAAAACAACTGAAAAGCAGCTTCTCTTGGGACCTTCCAGAGAAGTTAATTATTATTAACTATAGTATCTAATGACCTTTTATCATTGTGGCCTGTTAAGATACCTTCTCCGGTGCACAGCAGTTTTTATTTTGCTTCCAACCACATTAATTATAATAATCTTTGTCATGGCAACCAAGTCTTGCAGTGTTTGGTTGCTAAGGGTTTTGTTAAAATGAAGATAAAGTACACTTAATTGGGGTTTTTCTTTTTTTTTTGCTAAAATGAAGGCAAAGTACACTTAATTGGGGATTTTTTTTAATTAGGATGACTTCACATGAGAGTGTTTTTTTTTTCCCTGAGTCTTCTGACGAGCTCAGAATCTTCTTTTCTGCTGAATCTGTAGGTTCATTTCTACTTTTTTATTTCCTTTACTAAAAGTTTTAATAAAGGGTAAGATATGCAGAAGAGGAAAAAAAAATAAACTCTTTAAGAAGTACTGCAGTAATATTCTGTCTGTCCTTAAGGAGATATCAGAAGAATCTTTTGCTTCTAAGCAAGTAAGTCACTGAAGGAGTGTAACTGGGTGCATCAGTTTGCACCAGTTTGTTCACAGGGCAGCATCAGCATCAGGCTCTTAAAAAAATTGAGTCAACCCCATAAAAGCATTAAAATTGTGACTTTTCAGAGGAGCCCCCTCAAAAAGTGAAATACATTGTGAACCTGATCAGGAGAAATACTATCCTAGGACTGTACACCCGACCTGGCCAGGATGGTTACTGTTAATGGGATATCCTAAGCCAGTAATACTTAGTTGATGGGGTAAGTCTTAAAGTGGAATGTGGAGGGTAACGTTTCACTTCTATGAGGTGACTAGTTGGGAAACCTACCAAAGAGAAACCTCTGTCTAGCAGAGGAAAATTCAAGTTATGGTTATCTCTATAGCTATTCAATAGGAGTGATGCTGCTGCGTTCCATAGGAGCAGTCTCACAGGAGTGAGACATTTCTACAGCAAAATGAAAAAATACATTGAAAGGAGCAGCTGAAAGGTTAAAGCAATTGCAGATAACATGGAACAGCCCTCCTGTGTTAGAGGGTCAGGTAGAATAAATGTAAGGGGACCAAAAATAACCCAACACCACTAAACCCAAAAGCTATTTTGACTTTTAAGACCAGAGTGAAGGTGACTATTACAAGGAAGAGGACATCTTTTAAACAGTGCAAGTCATGTCCTAATAAGAGTAATAAAAAGGGAGTGAGAATGTAAAACAGTAACGCACAAGGTCCAAAACATTAATGACTGAAATAAAAATAAAACCACTTCTTCCCTCTTTTTCTTTCCCCCTCCTTCCTTCTCCTTTCCCCCAGTTTTTGTTGCTGAGCACGATGTTATATGCCATGGAATATCCCTTTGATCAGTTCGGGTCAGCTGTCCTGGTCATACCCCCTCCAAACCTCTTGCCCACTACCAGGCTACTTGGTGGTGGGTCAGCGTGAGAAACAGAAAGCCTGGATGCTATGTAAGCGCTGCTCAGCAATAGCGAAAACATCCCTGTGTTATCAACGCTATTTTGGTAACAAATCCAAAATGCAGCACCGTATGAGCTGGTATGAAGAAAATTAACTTCATCCTCACCAAAGCCAGTACAAATAGCTGAGACATGAATTAAGTGTACAAAAATGGAGTATACCAAAGTCTTCATCCACTTTATGGAAATAAGTTATTTCTCATAGATTCTTGAGTTCCTAGAAAAGAATCGTGTGAGGAAATGTGTAAGGATGATTCAGTTGGTATTTTCAGAGATTTGGCATGAAATGTTTTGACTAAAGGTTCTTTGCCAAGGCTTAAATTTGCTTGTGAAATATGTCAAAAAGGCAACTTCCAGGTCAGTTGCCTATAAAATAGGAAATTATGGGCAGCAGTAAAATTTGTGGTCATAGGTTGGGAAGGTGAGAGAAAAGCTGATAATAGAGTTTTGAAAAGATCTATTCTGGTAGCTGTGCAGTTCAGCATCTTCACAAATGAATTAGAAAATGGATGGTTAAGCAAGTGGTAATCTTTTTCAGATCATTCAAAATTATTTTGGATAGTCAAAACTAAAATTGTCTATAAAGATATGCAAAAGAGTATCTTCTAGGACAAGAGTGAGCCAGATAAACTTAATAATAAAAATATTACAGAGTAAATTTAGGGTTTGGGGGGCAATTCCAACTAATAATTTGTATCTCATGATGATCACAGATGATGGCAAAGAAACTGTTGCCAGGAGGAAAGAGAGATTGGAGTCTGTGTGGATAGTTCTGTGAAATGTCATTGTTCAAAAAGGTAATCATAAAGAAAAATAGAACATTAAGAATTGCTAAGAGAGGAATACTACATAAAGAAAGGATTATGGGAGTAGTTCTTTTGGCATTGTTTTTTGACTATTCTGAAATGGTGCCTGCCATACAGCTATGTAAACTGTGGGCTGTTTTTTGTTTTGTTTTAAAAAAGGCAACTGAACAAAGAAAAACAAGTCCCCAAACTTTCAGGATAGGAAAAGATCCTTAAAGAGCAGAAAATATGTGAATATGTGATTTCATGAAATGTGTGTGTCATAACAATTGGAGAAAAGAGTATTTTCTTACCATTTATGGTACATCAGGTAAACTCTCCTATAAATATTTTCTTGGTGTAGTAGTATAAAATATAGAACAATTTCATTCAAGTTATTTTTTTGCCTGTTTTATATTTGATAACTTTAACAACAGTTGATTGACTGATAGGTTTGTGAATAAATGTAACATTCATCAAAATGTGAAGAGAAATGATAGAATTATGTTTCATTTTGGAACTTACATTTTGACAGTGAAAATGATATTTTGGGTCAAAATACGAGAATTTTGGAGCTTCTGCTTTGGAAAGTATGTTATAGGATAGAATCTTTTATAAACTTCTGACATTCTTACAGAGGTAAGAGAGACCAATGCCATAGGTATTCAAGTGGTACAAATGAGAATAGTTAGCGTACTTTTTTTGGTTTTAAGTGGTGTAGAGGAAAGGCAAAGTTGCCTAGTCCCAACCTAACTTTCAAATACTTCAGAATAAGTTCTAATATAAAGGGGCCTTCAGCTACCAAATGCTATCCATGTTGCTGAATGTCATCCTCTCTTCCTAACTTTTTTTTTTTATTACATTAAAGAAGATTGTCTTCTTGAGGACTATAGTTTTTGATCTTCTATTTTAACCATCTTAAACCCTGAAAGGGAAAGCAATAAAATGATGGGAACCATCATTTAGTGTCCAGTAAATAATCCTACTGAGGGGGGGGGGGGGGAATGTATAGATATCATCAGATTTTCTTACTGTCATCTTGTTGACAGCATATTCTGGCTAAGGAAACATACATCTCGTTAGTTAGAAGGTGGAAACCACTAACTGCTGCTTAAAAGGGCAAATGTTATTTAAAAATTAATAGAGCTTGGGATCTCTCCTCCTAATAATTACAAATCTCTGGATGACAGGCTTCCTTTTTCTTGTGTGTAGAATTGGATTCTGACCCTCTGCTCCTCTTTCTGTGACTGGCTTTCACAAAGTGTGTGTGCGTACATGGATAAACATACAGATATATAGCATACTTTCCAAAAGTATGTGGAAAAGCATGCTGCAAGCCAAATAGATAGAAGTATCTCAAGTTCCTAGTGTTGACCATGAATCTACTGCCTAAAGGATGTTAAAGAGAAGAGAGCGCTGTATTCTTCTGAGAGGTGCATGGTAAAAGGATAAGAGGCAGCAGTTACAAGTTTCTGACTGGACGTAAGGAAAAACGAGTAGTTACACACTGGACTGAGTATGCTGGAGGAGCCATGGAATATCTCCCAAAACTTGATTGCATAGCCAGGTTGCTCGTGACCTTAATTTTGAAGCTGGCTTGCTTTGAGCAGGTGGTTGGACTAGATTATCTCCAGAAGTCCCTTCCAACCTTAATTATTCTATGAATCTATAGAAACAAGTCTACTTACAGCATCTTTATCTACTTGAGGGTTGGTTGTTTTTTTTTTTTTATGGGAGAAGGCAGTGACATACGAAATGGTAATCCTAGAAGCACTGTGTTCTTGTAGAACGTTCTTAATTAAGGAAGGTCTTGGACATGCAAAAGCAACTATAATTTGGATTTGGAAGCTTTTAGAAGGGTATGTTTTCACTCTTATGCCCTTTCATAGACAGAGTTTGTAGGTGGAATGATAATTCTTTATATTGTCCCAGCATTTCATGTATAGAGCCTCATGCAGCAGTACTGGAGTCACCCAAGGGCAACTACTTGCTGCAGAAAATTTTGGCTGCTCAGTTTTGGGTGAACTGGAAAGGGGAGGCTTATACAGGGTTTTATAGTTGGAAGCAGTGGTGCAAATCTCTATGAAATAATTACATACAGAAATAATCCCATCATTTCTTTATGGGACTGCGTTAGTATCAGAATGATTCAGTTATAGACTTGCATTACATTCATGCCAACGTTTGTGTGTTTAACTTTATTAGTTTCCCAGTCTGCTCTTTGCACACCATCCTGACTGTATGGATGCAGTGCATCACTCTGGCACATATTTCCCAAGCACAGCTAGTCCTGTAAAAGCAAGAGCCAACTCTCAACACCTGGGCAAAACCAGCTGCTCTTACCTGCAGGGGAAGGACTTGGAGCTTTCAAGGCAGCTTTCAAGGAAGAAGGAATGAATGAGTTCCTCAGTTGCATGATGGATTGGGAAACAGACAGGCATGAGGAACATAATGAAGGCAAAAAAAAAATTTTCTTTATATATGGAATGTCAAAAATTGAAAAAGAGGTGTAAAGCACTAGCTGTTTGAATTGAGCACTGTATGGGGTTGCAGAGTCTAAGCTGCGTGTGATCTTCGTGGGTGGGCTGAAAATGGAAGTGCTAGGCAGTGCTCTTTGCAGTCATTGACATGTGATGCCTCTTTGATTTGTATAAAATAGATTTATTTTTTTATTGATTCATAGCCGGCATGTTGTTATAGCAGCAAGCAGCTTATTTACAAAGCAAAAATATGTAACATAAATGACAGTGAATCAAAAGAAGCATTACAGAAATGTGAGCAGCCTGATATTGCGAAGTAAAGACTGAAACAAACAAAATGATGCCAGTAAAATAAACTCTATTTTGTTTGCTGGCTGTATATTCTGAAGCATACACATTGGACCCTCTTAGATAAGGAGGAATAATTCTAGGTAGGTGGTACTCCAGACAGATTATGAACTACTCTTTAAAGACTACGATTCTGAGATTTAAAACGAACAGCAAAGCCAACAACTGAACAGACTTCAGTCACTTAACTGATAATGTAGTCATTAATATGCATATGTATATTTATAGCACTCTAAAAACTATATCACTTATAGGTAAATGTTACCAGATAAAGTAATTGGTCTCTTAGATACAGGCCTTGTGAATTCTTTTATGATAAAAATACTCTTTATTTTCAAGAATAATTATGTACTTCTGGTAACATAGGTGATTCAGTGCATCAAGCGTGAATTTCTTTAGATTTTTACTTCAGCTCTACTTTTGAAAGGCTTTACATCAACGTGATTGCTTTCCATTTTTCATCTTTTCTAGCTGTTTTCTGTGGTTTTTTTTTTTTAATGCCTTTGTAGTGATTATTGTGAAGTTCTGTAAATCTTTTCAGACTATACAATTTTACTCATAGTAGTCCTTAATAACTCTGGCAGTTTAGTTTTGATTTTAAATGGGAGAAATTTGGCACTTCTTGGATTCTTTGCTGCTACAGTAACACCATCTGACCACTTCCTCTTTATCCCTGTTTTATTTTTTTTTAACTTGTATATAAGAGAGTTTTAAAAAATCAGTATTAAGTTAGTGTCACAGCTAAGTTCATTACATTTTCCTCAAGTTGGCAAAATGTGCTAGATCTAGGCTAAGAAAGTGTATTTCCTTGCCTGTAGGGCAATGCTTTTTTTTGAAACACAGACTGAAGTATTTTTTTTAATAACTGCTCATTTGTCATAACAAGACTTAAGTGCATTCCTAACAATTAATATATATATGTGAGATAATAGGTTTCTTTAATAAGTGTGTTAAATCATCTCAGGTGGGTTGTTTTTTTTTTTTTTT